>JASSKH010000020.1:10457546-10985046 GCA_031763025.1 Macrocystis pyrifera | reverse complement strand
CTTTTCGGCTGTCAAAGAAAAATGTATCAAACGTCCAAGCGGCCAAGCTCACAGCTTCTGGCAATTTCACATCTGGGGCAGATCATTAATCCCCACTTGATGATCTAGCTCTTTAACGGAAGACAGCTCCCTGACCTGTATGGTCTATCTCACGCTGCCGGGTGGGAGCGATATAATCTGCATGATCTACGATGTTGCGTTTCCTGGGTTGGATCTGTACTACAAGTCGTATACAGATCCTGTATAGCACCTCAGAACGGCAGCTTAGGATCTAGATGGTCTATGAATAGATCATTTTCTCTATGTACGATGTGGGCATTTTTCAAGAGCAAAAAAATCATGCCGGGTACATACCTCCATCCATTCGTGCACAGCAGTAGTGCGGACCAACCTCCTCTATTTCGGTGCCATTGCCGGTACTCCGTCACCAGAGCTCAGAGGACGGGGACCCACAAGAGTCTGCTTATACCTTGGGGGCATCATAGGTATGAGCACACACTACACGGCGAGGTACTCAAAGTAGTGTCATCGTACTCGTACGTAGATACTACTACTGCTGTAGGTGTCGTGGAGAGCCTCTACGAGTAGCAGCAGGAGGAGTAAAATGAGGAACGGACTGGAAATACGAATGACCACTTCACGAAGTCGTATTTAAAGCGGGAGGGCTTCTGCCTGTGTATAGGTCCGCCTGGTATACGGCTGCTGCTGCTGCTGCTGCTGCCGCTTTGATGTATCTACCCGATATCGTTGCTGCTAGGTACTGATGCCAGTAGTATCACATACTACATGTGCTTGCATCATAATGCATGCATTACTACGGTGTTGTCGACAGAGGTCTGTCTCTACTCATCGGCATCATAGGTTTAGCGATGCGCGTGAGGTTTTGTCCAGCATCCAATTTCCGCAAACCCTCCACAGCAGCAGTAGAGCTTACCACTTTGTCGAGAAAATGATAGGATGGCGGGGGTGGCAACCCTCTGCGCGATCACTTTATTTCGTGCTTGCTTGCTGTACTTTTTCTTGCCGGCATGCGGTCGACCCTCCTCTTCCTCCTCCTCCTCCTGCTCCTCATTTTGCGCTCAAAATATATTATTTTCTGTTCCAACGATCGTTTTTTTTGGCAGCGAATTCTCTTTCGATCCTATACTATCAATAGACAAAATTGAATGTTGCGCTGCCCTTTTTTGTCAGCATGGCAATACTGCGGCCGACACTCCTCCCGCGCTCATTTGTCGCCTTTTTTTATATTCAACGATCGTTAAGGCAGCGGTTCCTCTTTCTTTCCCTCGCCGTGAACGTTCGAAAACGTCCCCTCTGCGTTTTTCAAGCGTTTTTTTTTTTACTATTTTCCTTTTGCAGGAAGGATGATGTGAAGGCTAAGCGTCTTCTCTTTCGTGGGTACGGCCATACTAGCGCTGTCTTGTTCCGCTGATATCAGTAAGCCGCCACCTTGTGCAGCGGCGTTACATGGGTCGAGTCAGCTGCCGCCGGATTTTTTGTAGTCTCCCGACCCCGCTTGCACATAAAAAAAATGCACGAAAAAACCAGGGCTTTTCGCGGGTGAGGTCAAATCTCGCGGGTCGGGTCGGGTCGGGTCGGGCTGCCCGACCCGACCCGCGAACATTTTGAGGTGTGTTGACTTGACCCGACCCGACCCGCGAGATTTTGAAAACCTCTTGACCCAACCCAACCCGACCCGCGAGATTTAAAAAGTTGTTGACCCGACCCGACCCGACCCGACCCAACCCGTGAGATTTGAAAATCTCCTGACCCGACCCGACCCGACCCGCGAGATTTCAAAACCTCCTGACTCGACCCGACCCGACCCGCCACCTTCAGATTGACCCGTGAGACACGGGTTTCGTGCGGGTCAGGTCACCTTGACCCGCGAGACCATTCATCTTGACCAGCAGGTCCGACCTGCGGATCCGGCCCGTGGGTCGACACATATAAACAGAGTTAGTGTTCATTTTTTTCCCCCAAGCGATATGTGGCCTGGCTGTAGTGGGTATGGATAGATGCGAGTATGCGTATATGGATTAGGCAGTGTTTTAATTTTTGAATATACCAAAGGAGTGTTATTGAGTATTTGTACAAGAGAAGCCTTTGGGTAAGGGAGCGAAAAATGTTTTAAGTGTCGGATCCGCGAGCCGGGTGCGGGGGTTCGACCCGCGGGTCAGCAGGAAAGAACTCGCGGGTCACGCTGGCCCGACCCGCGAGTGACCCGTGTCTCGCGGGTCATCACCTGAACCGACCCGTGAGCTTTTCGTCACCTCTTGATCCGACCCGACCTCACCCGTGAGATTTGAAAAGTTCTTGACCCCCGACCCGACCCGACCCGTCAGATTTTGAACACTTCCTGACCCGACCCGACCCGACCCGACCCGACCCGTGACATTTAGAACACCCCCGTGATCCGTGAAAAGCCCTGACAAAACGAACGAAAAAACCATCTGCGCCGAATCGAAAATCGTACTCACTCGTAATGCTGAACGCTGTTGTGTCACTTTTATTGTAGGATACCTGGTAGCAGGTATGTACAGAATGTCATTTCTTTATGTTTGTCATCTTCTTTTTTTTTTGTTCTTTGATCGAAGTCAAATACGTGTTGTTTTTACTCTCTACTATTAATAACAGTAGAGTAGTACTTTGGTGTAGAGTTATTGTTGATTTTTTTTGGGTGTTGGCTATTGTTTCCAATTTTGACATCGTATTCGTACGGTGTCGAAACTCGATTCTAGTTCGATATCTCCACTGTTGAGTGGTGCTGCGTTTCTATTTGCAATGCAGCACCGGGCACCTAGTAAGAAACAGGAGTCTGCTCCGGGCTGGATTTCTTATTCGAGAATGGGTCGTGAATCAGATACCAATTTCTATCATCCCCCAGTCAAGCAGCGGCCGTTGCTGGCATCGTCACATATCTTGGTATACCGCAATCAGGTCCCAAGGAGGACTAATGCTCTACACACAAATTCTACGTATCATAAGACAGCAACAGTATAGCCATGTAATCATCCCTAGAGGTGTAAACTACTATTAACAATGCTGCGACATACCAGAACCTGGTACATATGTATACTGTACTATTACGGTGCTCTATAGTAAATGGGACCAAATTTTGTTAGTAAAAATAGGGAAATATGTAGGTTTTTGTGTGTACCGTAGGTGCTATTTACTTTGGTCCTCTGTAATAATAGTAGCACAACTCTTCGCCATCTCACTATACGGTATAGTACTGCCGTGCCGCGCTGTAACACTGCCCTACACTGTTCTTGTCTAGCGGTGGACCCTTTTCTTCCGCTGGTTTATTGATTGTTTTGTATTCGAACGCTCGTTTTTGTCCATGTTAAGGCGATTTTAGTACGTTCTTCGTCAAAGTTCCCTCTGCGACGACGTACGAGTATAGTGCGCGCTTGGTTGTTTTCGCAGGAAGGATGAGAAGGCTAACTTTCCTCTCTTCGGTGGCTGCGGTCATAGCGCTGCTTTTTGCAGCTGATATAAAAAAAAAGCCGCCAACATCCATCGCGGCGTCCAATGGGCTGGCCTTGAAGTGAGTATCATCTGCCGCCGTCTTTCTGATGTCGGACGGGAGTCGAGTTCGATACGTGGGCTCTCTGCAAATATGTGACATCTGTGTCCTCTCTGTTTGCGTCGCAGCTGTTACTCGTTCTTCGAATCGATTGCGTAGATGATACTCGTAATTACGTAGTATACGTGTGTCATGGGATAGACGCAACCCCGTGCGACCATTGCGCCGGCGGCTCCACGCCCGCGGACACGCTCGTGGAAACCATCAACTACTAACTTATCCCACGGTAGGGGTTGCACTTTTTGCCTTCTGAGGCAATATTTTCTGACCGGTTGAGCCCCTCAAGTGAGAAACTGTTAGTGTGCCCGATATTAACAGTATGATACTAAGGCAGCAACATATTACGGAGGACCATAGTAAATAGGACCCACGGTACACGTAAAAACCTGTATAATTAACTCTTTTCACTAAGAATATTTGGTCCCATTTACTATGGTCCCGTGCAATAGGAAGTGCTTGCTTTATATGGGACTCGCGTCTAGAATTTTTGGTCCGACGAACTTCTTGTCGGGTAATGTTTCACGGGTGACATACCGTATTGAGCTCTTCAAGCGAGCTACTACCGGTTAGCGTTATGCTTGTACTGCTGTACGTGGTGGCGTTTTTGTTTTCGGACTACAAGTAGCGCACAGAAATGTCGGTCGGTTTTCGCACGAACAAGCGTATTCGAATTTTCATGTTTCAGGGGTGAGATATTGAGGTCCTTAAAGCTAGAAGATAATAAGGCACCACCCCTAAAAGGCAGTGGTCAGGTTTAGTGCTCCTCGAGTAAGGTGCCTCGTGGACTATACCAGGTACGTGCTACCCGTGCCCTACCACGAGTCCAATACCTCTCGAAACGCCAACGAGGCCCTGGCGTTAACCGCTGCGTTCCTATGGCGTCACTAGCCCTCCCGGCGAGGATACTGTTGATGGCGCGGGGCTGTATCACTGGTGGGACACCCCCATGGAGCAAGTCCAGCTACCGAGAGACCCGGGTGCTGCTGTGGGTGCCTCCACCCGTACTACCATAGAGGTACGTAGCCCTTTATTGCAATGCTAACCCTAACTCTTACACTGATGAATTGAGGAGTTATCGTTGGTTGTACCGAATATCGTTGGAGTGCCATTCATGTCGTTCACGCTTTACTCTAGTTTTCATTGTGTCCCTGGGCCTTGGGATTGCTCTAATGTGTATTGATATTTTATCAGCTTGATGGCGGGTGAGATAGAGAGAGAGAGAGAGAGAGCTCGTCACGTTGAGAGCCTAATGATAATCATAAGCCGCTGCCCCCTTAAGGCAAGCATACGTCTCTCGGTCACCGCGTCTCTCTCACTCACTCGGCACCACGACTGCTGCCGCTGGTGATGTCACACCAGGCGACGACCGAACACAACAGCAGCAACCATAGCAGAGAGGAGAGGCAGCGCCATCAGTGGACTCATTTCCGTCAGAGCCCCCCGCTGCCGCAAAGCCTATTCGTGGCCGGCATCCGGAATGTACTCCTGTTCCTGCTGGCAGACGTGTTGACCACCGACGTCATCAGCTCCTTCTTGTACGGCAACAAGAGGACGAAACGGTTGTACCAACGCGCTAAGGCCTGGCGCAACAAGAGGAGGCGGGGTCGGCTCTTTCGTGAGGTCTTCATGGATGCCATCGACACATGTGTGCCGCTTGTTGTTAAATCTTGCTTACAATTCGTCTTGGGCACCTTTTCACCTCCTGCGGACGAGAAGGGGCCAGGAGACAGCGAGGCAGTTTCGACCTCAACACCTCTGCCGACCTCAACCTCAGCCGGGAGAGCGCGAAGAACCTCAGCGTCGCACAGCAATGGACCACAAGACGTGAGTGGAGATACTATAGTAGTTTCGTGTCCACAGTCAGCCGTGTTGCATGGGACGGCTGGTGCCTGCCACTGAACTGAGGTAGCCCATGATCGGCTGAAAACGTTTATGACTGCTGAACGGAGGAACTACGGTAGTAAGCAGTACTCAGTCATTACAACTATAATTCCATTTTCGTTTGGCAGTACAGTAATATTCGAACATTAGCTACCATAGCCCGTGGTTAAGCGTCCACGTTTTGTCCACTCTGCTTTGGGGTGACATACTGAAGACATAGTAGTGACTTACTAATAGCATTGACTTACTATTAGTATTAGTATACAGCTCCTTAAGTGAGGATGATTGGAAGACATATATCGCTATGCTCGATATACTGTATTTAGTTCCGAGGAGTCGTAGTACTAGAGAGATTCCTATGGTCGAACAACGTCTTCCTGATTGTCCTTTTCTACTTGGAAAAAAAAAACTAACTAGGAAAAACGGGAAAATTAGGAATCAATTCCTAATCAGGATAATGTAGCAGAGGGAAAAATGATAAAGAACTGAGCCGATTTCCTTTTTTAGAAAAAAAATACATCCGCGAACCTCGAGAAACAAATGCATTAATCAAGATATTCAGGACAAAAAGACTCCTTGACAATAACGCCCCTCATTTCGTACAATAAACGGCTCTGATACCCCATCGTGACGAATACACGCAGTTCCCATGCCGTATTTCGTTCCTACAGGTAGTCGGCGTGTTTTTTTAGAGCCGACAACCTGCGAAAGTTCGTTCCAAAAATGAGCTATTAATAGCACCACCGCAGAACGAATACTGCAAGGAACAAAATATAAAAAAAGTGGCATTTATCAAACGATCGTCAGGCGTTTCCCACAAACCGGGGATGTTTCGGTCGTTGCCCCGGTTTTAGCTGTCTGTATGGGCTGTCTGTCTATCTAGGCATTTGCCTTGACGCTATCTGTCAAAGGGTGAAAGTGGGAGTAGTATCTTGACATATTTGGGGAAGAACGTACCCTCTGTGTGTTTTTTATGTTTCTGATGCATGCTATTACATTTGTGACAAAACAAATCGATAGGTCCCGAACAACATCATGGAGGTATCGGAAATATTCGATTTTGGGGTTTTCAGTCAACCGCAGACGTCGTTGACGCCCACGAAGCGACGGACTCGGACTCGCTCTTCTCGCAGTGAGTCCACGTCCTCTCCGACAAGCACTCAGCTTCAAATCCCGCGTCTCTAACGGTGCAGTTCGCACTATTGCCGACTAGCCGAAATCTAACCCCCAGAACAAATCTGAGTGAGCTCCTACTCCAAAGTAGACGTATTTTTTTCGAAAGAGGGTCAACGTCAGATTACGTTTCGTCGGAATACGGACCGTGGGCAAACGTTCGAACTACGAACGAGTACCCCTCTGAAGAAGTCGAGTTCTCAGCGGGGTACGTCTCGGAGAGACTCTGGACTGATTCCGAGAAGGGTATGGCTGGTTTCCTCGATTTAATCGGTAAAATACCGGGCATGAACGTGTCAAAACGTCAAAATGGAACCTAATAAAATCTGATCCGCATAAGGATCGGTCTAAATACACCAATTTTCGTGTAGTCTTCTGCGTTACGAGCCCGCCATGGCTGATTTTATTATTTACATTCGCTTCTTAGATATGCGTTCACTTGGTGTTAGCATATGCCCCTGTCTGGAACACACAAAACCATAAAATCGATTTGCCAAAAAAAATAAAATACCCTGCATCAGCTGACAGAAACAAACACTGATGTACCGTTATGTGTTTTTGTTTTTTGCGCATATATGATGGACACGCTTCGACTTTTCGCCGTTCGACAGAAAGCCCCAGTGTACTGTGGCCTGCGCGATCACTAGAGCCGGTGTTTGATGTGCGCTCTGCTCTGCTGGCATATCTGTATCTCCGGGACGTGGTTCGAGACGTCTGGCCGCAACTTCGGCTCGAATAGTTTCTTCCTGCATTAGGCGGGATGCAGGCAGAGGCTACGAGTACATACTGTACAACGGCCGAGTTACCAGAAGCTGTTTCTCCGCTCGTGTTCTATTTGCTGGCTGTGGCCGAACTGTCCGCGAATCTATCTCCTCCTCCTAGCCATTCCGCGAGGGAGGTCGAGATCGATGACATGCTTCCTCCGGAAAGGCTAATCCCCGCGACTCCTGCAGTTACCCACGATGCGTTTGTGGCTGTCTTCAGCAGTAGGGAGGCTCGCTGGGATGAGCCTTTCCGCAGGAAGCATGAAATCGATCTCGGCTTCCCCTACGGATTGGCAGGGGGGAGGAGATCGCTCTGCGGCCGGTTGCGCCGTGGCCAGTAAAAGTGACTCTGGGGGAGAAACGGCGCCCGGTAACTCGGCCGTGGTATACCTGGCGTGGCATATACTCGTAGCCTCCGCCTTCGTCCCGTCTGAGGCAGGAAGCAATTGTTCGGGTCGAAGCTGCGGCCGGGCGTCCCGAAGCGCGTATCGGACATACAGATATGCCGCCACAGCAGAGCGAACATCGAACACCGGCGCTATTTTGAGTTATTCCACTGTTGAGTTGAATTAACCGCGTCGAAGCATATTGGAAAGCGTCCGCATGCGAAGAATGGCCGTAAAGTGGCATACCGGCTATATAACGGTGTTTTTCGCGCCAGTTGATGCAGGGATTCGTGGGGGGGGGGCAACGAAACACCCATCTTTTTGTTTTCATACACGGGCAGGGGGGGCATACCAAAACCAGCTAAACATGCGACAAACAAAAACTTTGAAACTAGGAAGGGGATAGTTTTAGCGTACCCTCCTCCCCCCCTGTCTGTCTGTCTGTCTGTCTGTCTGGAACTCTAAACGAAAAGTGGGGTGTGTTGTTTTGGTTTTGCTCAAACAGCGTGCATCGACTGGCGGAAAAGGAGAAAGCCAACCATCTGACCTCAGTGACATGCTGGAAGGCGATACGATTGGGGTTTCGTTACTTTTTCAAGGGTTGGGAAAGTCTGTTCGATGTTTTTTTTGGGGTTGGGAAACGAAATTTGGCATGGCTGTTCTCCATGAGAATGCCTAACAAAGTGAGGGCTGGTTTTCTGTTTTTGTTCATATTGCGGGATTGTTTTATTGGTTTCATTGATTTTAGGCAAACTTTGACCTTGACTGGCGCACGACACGGAAAAAAAGAAGAACCGTATGGACCACAGCTACATTTATTAATATTTCTAGCCATGACAAACAACCATGCCAAACAATTATTCGCAAGTCTCGAAAAGCATGGTGCAGAATTTTGTTTTCGAGTCACGAAAAACAGTTGTCGTCTTGTGCCCGCCGATAAAAACACCGGTACACCGTTTTATGATATTTTATAGCGTAGGTATGGCGGACACGTTTCGCTATTGCGTCGTTCGGCAGCAAATCCCAGCACTGTACTATAGCCCGAGGGAAACCTTTTGATAGCGCCGGTGTTCGATGCATGCTGCCCACTGCTCTGCTCCACCGGCATCTGTCTGTCTGACGATTTTGGGCATCTGGCCGCAGGTTCGACCCGATAATTTTTTTCCTGCGTCCGAAGGGGCGCACGCGACGGAGACTGGGAGAACCACCGCCGAGCTACCGGGGGGCACCGTGTCTCCTCTCGTGTCTCTGTTGGTGGCGGCGGCGCAACCGGCCGTAAAGCCATCGCCAGCCCCCCTCGACTCGCAAATCAAAGCTGAGATCGAGGCTGAAATTGAGGAGACGGTTCGATGGTACATTGCAGCGGGCCGTCCTACTCCTGCCGAGGTGAGTCGATGCACTCCTAGTTTGGAGTCGCGTGGTTGTAAACGGCACGGCTGGCTAGGTGTGGTCGTATAGTGGTAGTGCTCAGGTCTATTTCGAGACGCAAGATAGTCCCCCCATGTCATGTTCAATAAACGCAGCGTCGCTTTCACAGACGGCCTGCTCTGGCTAGGCTATGGCACAGACATACGTTTGACTAAAGTAGGGTGGAGGGGCATTTTTTGGTCCTTTTTCTTTAGCCACTCGTCCGAGACGTTCGGGTGAACGGATGCTGTACTCGTTTTTTTTTTGTGTGTGTCGCGATGTTTTGTTGAGACCAAATACACAACGGAAGCACGAATAAAAAAAGCGGAACCACACTCCTAGAAACGCCAAAAAAAAAAAAAAAAAATCGGAGCGTTGTGGGATTTTGGTACGAATCGAGAAAAAATGGCATTGTTTTTCTAATTTTTGCTTGACTTGGACTTTAGCTATACCCACCGCCTCTTTCTCGCTGTCGAAAAACAAGTCCTGCCAGGCGATAGATCTCCTAAGTTAGCACCGTAAGCGGCATAGAAAACAAGGCGAAGTTTTCGCAACGATTTCGTTTTTTCGTGCCCCCGTGAGCCATGGGATTGTTTCTAACGCTTTGTCAACAAAATATTTTCAAGTCCAATTATGAATGAGTGAGGCACAGAGCCACGCGACGGAGTGGCCCAAACGCGGCAATGTCGACATATTTGTCAGCTATATCGGTTAATTGTTCTCATCCTTGACCCGTGCTACACTCTGCCTCCGTTTATCTGTATATATCGTGTGTTTCTCGAAAGTTAAAACACGTTATGAATAGCACGACAGGCGTTGTATCGTTTTTCGCCGAAGGTAGGTTCTGCAGTGTGCTTACTTAAGTACCGCTATGGTCGTAAATACAAGGACCTTTTCGTATGCCTATAATTGTCTAAGCGTTTATTATATTTTTTGACCACAGTGGTATGTCATACCATGAAAAGGGGTGAAAGGAAATCACTGGATGAATGACTGGGCTGAGTTACTAAATATATATAGTAGTGTAAATCATTTTTTTTTAATATTTTTTGCAGTAGTCGGCTTTTAGTAGGAGACGATAGAGGGGGCAATTTTCGGCCGAACCATTTCCGACATCTAACGGCTCCTTAAGAGCTCCTTGAGAGGGCACTGACGAACCACAGTGCATTTCCCCCTCCGTACTCCCCTGCTACACGCAACCCAACAACCGTGCTAGATGCCGCGGGTCGTCTGACTATCCCGACCACACCTGGCGAAAAACAAACATGGATGGGTAAGCTGAGACGGAAGGTACTTTTGGAAGACCCGTTCTTCGAGTCCGGACTAGGGACGTTTTGCAGCGAAAGCCATGTCGACTCGAGCGGTAACGTCTATCGACTAAATATTACCGCTCGAGTCGATAGACGTTACCGCTCGAGTCTACACGGCCTTGGTTACAAGACATGCCCAGCTCGGAGGTGGAGAAGGGGTCTTCGGGGGTACCCGCCGTCTCAGCTTGGCCATCGATGTCCGCGATGGTCTCGATCGTCTGACCACCCGCGGTGTCGGGTATAGTGTAGCGTTATCGCCACGATAGCATGCGTATCT
Organism: Macrocystis pyrifera; assembly: GCA_031763025.1. Taxonomy (NCBI): domain Eukaryota; class Phaeophyceae; order Laminariales; family Laminariaceae; genus Macrocystis; species Macrocystis pyrifera. Next base: position 10,974,259 of record JASSKH010000020.1, on the reverse strand, counting down.
ATTAGTAGTTCATGCTGGCAAGTACGGCAGTTTTGTTTTTTTCATGTTCGAGGTACTAGTGCTACAGTATTTTACCGTGGAAACAGACGGCACTTCGTCTGCCCCATTTAGCGTTGAGGTGGGTTCGTTTTTTTGTACGAACAAGTAATATCGTGCCGAGCAAGCGGTTCCTCGAGGATGGCCAAGACTTCGAAGCTGGGCACGGGGGGGGGAGGGGGGGGGCGCGCGAGAAGAAGTACTATTGGCCCACCCGCCGTGGAGAAGAAGAAAAAAAAAAGCGAGGCCAGGTGATCCTCCGCAGGTCCAGGTGGAGCCCGTGGTGTCTATTGCAAATTGTGGAGGACGCATGCTCACCGCTGTTCAGGCGCTAAACTGAATCATGTTTGTGATTTCTTATGACCGAAACCACCGCTCAGGGCGTGTGCTTTTTACTTGGTCTCTGTATGTACCCGTTTATGACTCGAATGGAAGATGTATACCTTTTTTGGCTGTTTCCCTTAGAAACATGATGTACTTGTCACCTTTTTTTTTAGTCCCAGACAGGGGGAAGGTATATTCAAACCAAGTAAAAATAAGGATATAAATTCACGCAGGCGGCACAAACGAATGAAAAAAGGGCGTTTTCTTTGAAAATTACGTTAATTCGGTTTTGGTGTATGTCTGGGATTCCAAAAACACAATATGCCGTGTAGTGTTCCCCCCCCAAAAAAAATAGTCTGCATGAACTGGCAGACATGAAAGCATACGTATGATACTGTTTCATACTTTTTTTCGCGTATCTCTGGCGGACACGTTTCGATTTATCTTCGTTCGACAGATGACGGTGTACCGGGAATCCGTGAACCATAAAGAGGTATATTATAGTGCTGCACGAAGGTTTCATTAGCTTCACCTTTACCTGATTATCTTATCGTATACCATCAACTGGCGGAAAGCAAACCCCCGGTATACCGATTTCTGGCGTTTATCGCGTATGTATGGCGGACACGTTTCGACATTTCGTCGTTCGACGAAAACCCTCCGTAGCCTCCGGGACGACTTTTTTTAATAGCGTCGGTGTTCATATGTGCGCTCTGCTCTGCTCTGCTCCGCTCCGCTCTGCCCTGCCGGCACTTGTCTGTCTGACGATTCTGGGCGTCTGGCCGCAGGTTCGACCCGATAATTTACTTCCTGCGTCCGAAGGGGCGCACGCGACGGAGGCTGGGAGAACCACGGCCGAGCTACCGGGGGGCACCGTGTCTCCTCTCGTGTCCTTCTTGGTGGCGGCGGCGCAACCGGCAGTAGACCCTTCGCCAGCTCTCATCGACTCGCAGCCCAAAGCTGAAATCGAGGCTGAAATCGAGGAGACGGTTCGATGGTTCCTTGCAGCGAGCGCCCTTTCTCTTGCCAGAAGCTACACCACCGAACACGCTGAGGCGAGTCGATATACTCGTGGATTGGAGTCGCGTGGTTGTAGGCGGCACGTCCGGCTGTCTGTGATCGTTTAGTAGTGGTGCTGGTCTCTATCGAGATGTAGGATAGCCTCCCCATGGCATTTCAATTTACTCAACGTCGGACACACAACATATACGGTTTGCTCTGGCTAGACCGTGACCACCCTCATCAGTGCCCATTTCTACAGTACGATTGGGAGAGCACTTTTCCAAGTGGTCATAGTGTACCCAAATTATTCTCCCTGCGCTACGATATTCTGTTGAGCCCAAATGCGCAGCAGAAGCACGAAACAAAAAAAAATCGGAAAAATAAAACGGAACCACACTCCTGGAAACCAAAAAAAAAAACAGATCGGAGCGTCGTGGAATTTTCGGTACGAATCGTAACAAAATGACATTATTTTTTCTTGGTTTTTGGTTTAGCTATCGCTCTCGATTTTTTTTTTCCAGACGACCACTTTCGTAAGCACCTTTAGAGACATAGAAAAGGAGGCGAAGTTTTTGGGACATTTTTTTTTTTTTTTTCGTGTTGCCCCCCTGAGCCACGGGATTGTTTCCTACGCTACGCTTTGTCAACGAAAAAAAGATCAAGTCCAATCTCGAGCGAGGTAGAGAGCCACGCGACCGAGTGGCCCAAACGGGGTAATGCAAAAAATGGCATCATGCCCCCCCCCCCCCCCCCCTACCGTATGATCAGTCGAGTGCCCTTGTTTACGTCAGCCAGTATTTGGTTTGTGTCGTCACTGCCCAACCTAAACTGGACAACTGGACAACGATTTCACAAAGAGAACTCCATTATTATTTTACTACCGTACTGTTCTTCAACCTAAAATCTGACTCTCAATTCCATTTCTTTTTTTGTCCTAAACTCGACGATAACGTAGCACTTTTTTTTTTGGTAAAAATGAACTAACTCAGATCAGCGGTGAGATCGAGGATATTGTCGGAAGTTCTATTTTTTCGCAAGGCGTCTCCGCGTGTTGACGCTGCCATCGCGCGTACCATATTCGTCCCAGGGGGGGTGATACCTTATCACACCCGGGTGATGCTACTTTAGATGAAAATATAAGGACCGCTTGGTAATGATGTTTATGCATAAACGTTCCTCATATTGACGGCCATCTTAAGGCCATAGTGATATATGTTGCATATGTATCCCTTATTGAGAGACATAAACAAATCGGAAGCGCTGCAGTGCAGACTTGAGGGCGTGCGTGTGTACTTGTATAAATAAACATAGAACAGGCATTTCAGAAATACGAATTATGGCCGAAACAAATTTGATCGGCGAGGTTTCCTCATCCGAAGAATGGCATTATGCCCAACATCCATGACATATATTTAGTGCTTTTTTCACTGAGTACTCGCTTCTTCCAGGGCACCCACGCAAAATGTGGTCCCCGCACTATACAGGCTAGCCGCGAGCTAACTTTTCCTCGTATATCCCACTTTAGTGCGGTACCGCACGAGGAAGGTTTGTGGCGGGGTCCCACGCTAGCGCGGTTATCGTCGCGTTTCGACCACCGAAGCAAGGTGAGCCTCCTGCTGTGTTCGTTTTATTTCGAGCGAAGCGGGTTTCTTTTTTACGCGCCGCCAATAGAAAATAGGGACTCCTTTCCAGGCTCTATTGACCGAATTTCCGCGTTCCACCCTGTCCGACGCCGTGTCCTATCCTGTCCGAAGTTTCGGAAATCTCGTGATATATCGTTGCGTTACTTACCGGTGCTGCTTGCATCATGTAAGACTTTCTTTTGCTCCCTCCGTCCAACGCACACATTTGACGCCCGTCTGACGGCAGCTGAAGGGTGTGCTATCATACACGCGAGGGACTACAGTAGAACCGAATTTTCCTGAGGGTCCTCACTTGATTTTAGCGTAGAACCTCTGCCACCCCACCCAAAAAACTTTTTTTCGAGAAAAGCTAACCGCAGTACAGCAGTGCAACTCCTCTACGGTTAGTTCCAAAGCCTACCGGGTATATAGGTACTATATGGGTACTGCAGTATGTAGACATGTCACGAACAAAAAGTGGAAAATTATTATGTTACGTCATCGCTCTTGGGTTAAGACACCCGGTCCGTCAGAAACATTTTTCGCCTACCATAAGTAAGGCACCCGAAATATCGCACTACGCCTCGGTTATTAAATGCCTGGTACTGGTATACCCTGATACCTTACACCGGCATGCGTTCATAATTTTCAGCGAAATGGTTAAGAGTTTCCCCGCCGGATTACCCGCTTTTTTTCTTTCTTGATTCTCCGGGCCGCGGTTTGGGTGGGGTTCACTGGTGCTGCGAGAGTAAAAGGACTGCCATACAGCAAATTTGGCGCGCCTTCATTTTACGTATAGCAAATTTGGCGCGCCTTTATCGTACGTATAGACCAGGCAGGCATGCATGTGATTGGTGTGCGCTGTCTCCCGCCTATCCCCCCCAGCTATGCCACCGCGATGCATATGATGTTACCGTAGGGAATGTGCAACCCAACACCAGTGCCTATCACCGGGTGTCGGGATCGGCACTAAGCATTGGTGTCGGGTGGCCCCTTCCCTGGGCGAACATCACATACACTGCGGTCGCATAGCAGGGGGCGGGTGCGGAGTGGGCAGTGCGTAAGAGCTTAGAAGAGTGCGCATAATAATCGTTACCATGGTATTACGGGGGGGCATAGTAAATAGGACCTACGGCACACACAAAAAAACTATATATTTGCCTATTTTTACTAACAATATTTGGTCCTATTTACTATGGCCCCCCGTAATAGCCATTTTCGTGAAAGCTGCTTACAGGTGGCAAGGATCAGACAGACGGCACGTGCACGCGTACTGAACCGTTGGGGCCATCGTGGGCCGGAAGCGGCAATAATGTCCCGTCATGGAGATGGCGCTATACCATACTTTTATAACGCGGGTCGTCAGACAACCCCGACCACAGCGAAAAGTATCGATAGGCAAGCTGAGACCGACGAGAATATACCCCCGAACACCCCCGCTGTTCGTGTCCGAGCAAGGAACCTTTACACCGAGTTATGTTATTGCACACCGCACCCATCCGACCTTGTCCTTGCTAGGCGACCGCCATGCTACAGATGTATGTATACGCGTGGCGCGTGCAATCACGCACACCATTATATCGTATATAGCAGACATGTAATTCTCCCGCATTGCTCCCTCCGTACCCTATCTGCTCCGTCACCGCAATGTTGATGCACTTGCAGGGAATTCGCGGCGCAGCAGCCATCGCGGACGTCGACGGGCAAGCTGGGGTCGACGGCAGCAGTTGCCCCGCAGACCCCTTCTTCATCTCGGAACTGGGGACATTCTGTAGCACTAGCGAGGTTGACGTCAGGAGCGGCAACGTTTACAGCGTCATCTCCATGACGTATTACCACCGTTTCAAGCACGACGGGACCAAGTACACCATGGACAAGCCAAGCGTCACCAACGTCGCCGATGTCGCAGACATTGTCTGGCCGGCCGCGGCTCCCTCCCGAATGAGGTGCGAGTGGAGCCACACCAGCGTCCTAAGCTCGGAGTGCCACACGTACTCTTCATCTGCTCGGGCGATTTTCGTGTCGGACGATGTTCTGGAGCAGTTGGACTGGGACCTGCTGCGCGATGTGGTCATGAAGTACCTCTGATCTGCAGAGCTTCGTTGAGTCAGCACGTGTCGGTGTGCCACAGAGAGAGCAATGCCACACGGCATACAATGGTGCCAGGTTTTTTGCTCATTATCCTTACGCCCGACGAGGGAGCATCTACCGGTCAGCATGGTACTATTTAAGGACTATTACTAACAGCGCATAAAAGGTGGTGATCGGGTTGCGATACACCAGGTGTCAAAACGTTTCGGGGGAGACTTTGAGCCCCCTCATGCGACAAAAAAACTCAGAAAGTAAGTCACTAAGGTGGCATTGCTTGGATATTGGACCAATCTGTCCCAAAACACATACCTGGTATAACATTCTTATATTTGTACTGGGTCCTAGCGATCCTTCCATCGTGAGACAGAACGGTAGCATAAAGTCATTTTAAGCCGGGTATTTAGAGCACGTGCAGTTTTGTTTTTCGAATATTCCAGGTGTCCGTGCTGAAACCGGCGGAACGGTGGAGGGGGGGTAACGTCCTGCCTTCCGTGCGTGACGTGAATGTATGAGAAATCGGCAGAACTGTGGGAGGAGGGAGGTGACGTCTTGTCTTCCATGTGCAACGTGACGTATGTTTTGTAGTATTTGGAGGCTTCAAGTTAACTGGGCGTGAGATATATGATGGACATGAACGCATGTTTTGTAGTATTTGGAGGTCTCAAGTTGATGGGGGGTGATATATATATATATGATAAAAGTGAATATTTGTTTTGTAGAAGGTGGAGACCTCAAGTTCGTGGGGCGTGGGAGATGTGATGCACGTAACTGCATGTTTTGTAGTATTTGGAGGCCTCTAGTTCATGGGATGTGAGAGATATGATGCACATGAATGAAATTAGTAGTATTAGGAGGCCTCAAATTCATGGGGCGCGAGAGATGTGATGCACGGCAATGTGTGTTTTGTGGTGTTTGGAGGCCTCAAGTTGATGGGGCGTGAGCGATATGATGCACATGACTTTATGTTATGAATCTGGTACCCGGTACGCGGTAATAGTATTTTGAGGCCTTTGGTTGACGGAGCGTGGGGTGTAATGCATCTCGCCGGTGTTCGACCGCCTTTGCTTCAAGTCGGACCTATCAGAAACCGCCGTTTAGGCCAGGTAGACGCTATCTCGTGTTTTCCATATTTAGCGTGAACGTACGTTTCGTATAATTTTTTGACCTCAACTTCGAGGGGGCGTGGGGAATGGGGAATGATGCATCGCGAGGGTGACCCACCTTGCCTTTGCTCCAAATAGAGCCCTCAGTTAATAGCATCTCTTGTGTTCCATGTGTAGAGTGAATGCATGTTTTGTAGTATTTGGAGGCCTCAAGTTGATGGGGCGCACATAATTGTACGTTTTGAAATGTAGTATTTTGTTGGGGCGTGAGGCACAATGCACGTACATGTACCTTTTCTGGTAGCTGGAGGCCTTAACCTGATGGGTTTGTGAGGCATGATGCACGTGAATGTACATTTTGTACGGTATTTGGAGGCCTCAAGTTGAGGAGGCGTGGGGCATGATGCATCACGAGAGCTCATCCGCCTTTTGCTCAGTGGGGAGAACCTTCCAGAAATCTTCGATGAAGCAAAGATTATGAATGCCTTGTCTTGAAGTTGTATTGTGGGTGTATGTTTTGTAGTATTTGGAGGCTTCAATTGGGGGGAGCGTGAGGCACGGTGCACGTGGATGTATGTTTTGTAGTATCTGGAGGCCTCATGTTGATGAGTGTGAGGCATGTGATGCATCGCGAGTGGTCCGCCTTTTTTTTGTTCGAAGTCGAGCCTTAGTATAATAACGCCGCAAAAAAGGTTGCAATTATACCAGGAACAGCATTGCAGCTGCGAAAAAAAAACACCCGAAAAATTTTACCTATTTTCTGCACTCTTAGTTCGTTTTTTTACCGAAGAAATATGCCAGATACCTATTTTGACTGATCGCGCGGTAGGGGTTACGCTTCCGCCTTCCCAGGCAACATTTTCTGGCCGGTTGAGCTCCTCAAGCAAGCAACGACGTTGTCCAAACATTGGTATTGTACCGGTTACTAATAGTATAGTAAGAGTAGTTCAGTATGTTCGTTTTAGGACTACAGTAGTAGCGACCTCAGGGTGGCACCAATTTTACTACTACTGTAGTATGTTCGTCTCATAACTGTTGAATCAGCCCAGAGAAGTGCTTATTTAATTATTTCTTTATTTATTTTATCTTTTTAACCTCGGGCAGAACGGTAAAACTAAAGCTTAAGCTCAGCACACTTCCACGTTCCAATTTGGTGTCGTGCGTCAATTTAGCCCATAGCTCCCGTTGCGACATCAGAACAGGCTGCTGTTACCCCTGGAGTTTGGGAACGTTGACCCGACCTGACCCCCGAGAGGAGCAGGTGCGGTGGAGATAGCCACCCGGGAGAGTCATCTCTTCCGAGTAGTGTGGGACTTGCGCGAACGAATTCTTCAGAGAGGCCTGTGATTCGGGCGATCGACAGTGATATTGAGCCCACCCCTATTCGCCGAAGAAATGTACCGATTCTGTGCACTTCAATTACTAAATATATTGTTTTACCGAAGGGGATCCTTAGACACTCTCCGCTTTTGCCCTACACAGGGAAAAGCGTCACCTAAATCCATCATGAGCGTAATATAAGCCGCCACCCGTATCCAGCAGGTACCGTGATACATTGCTCTTTTCTGCTCGTTTTTAGTTTTTTTTTTTTTTGGTCCAATAAATGTACCCATGTAGTGCACTTCTATTGCGTGTAGTTTGTTTTACCGAGAAGGGACCCCTTGGGTGCCCTCCCGCTGTTGCCCTTGTACGGAAATACCTTGCGAGTGTACAAATCCACGAGTAGGATAACGAGCATCTATCTCCCTCTTCCTTACGACGAGGAAAGAAAACTGGTCCCCATATTACCATACCAGTAGCAGACAAGGAAAATTGCTCATCGACGGAAAAAGAAACGGCCGTTGTCTCAAGATAAACCACCCTCCAAGCGAAGCATTTTCGACCGACACACGATGAACGGACCAGTCGCCACCCTCACGATCGATCAGTCGCTATCCTTGAACGCCTCCTTTTACCTGAACGCCGAGGAAGAGTTTTTCGCGCGCGACGAGATGCTCAAGTTGATCGACCGGTTGCCAAGTGCTATTGACAGGCGCGACATGTCTTCCACGGACACAGGCGTGTTTGCCTTATAGTAGGGGGTAGCACCTACTGTAATCCCCACTTGATTATAGCACCATAGCACCAGATCTCTGTATCCCCTCCCCCCCAAAAAAAAACTGGTGGGTGAGAAAAAAAAAAAGAAACGCGGGACACGCTTAAAACCTCGGCCTCTGACGTACGTATTGTTCGAATTATACCGCATAAAAAGAAAAAATGGGGATCGACGTCCGCCTGAGACAAAAAATGGGAAATTGGGCAAGGAAAAAAATGCTGGTGCCCCTGTGTGCTGGCATAACACATACGGACAATAAAGGTCCCATCGGCGGTCGGGCGTGATCGTCCGCAAGCAGTCCATGTTCCTGGCGGCCGCTGCCCTCCGAACCAACTTCGGCGCGAGTCGAAGAGGGAAGGATGGGCTGAAGATGTTCTCTCTCGCGATGAAAATGCAAGGCACGAGCCGTATATTTACGGGGGGCCATAGTAAACAGGACCTACGGCACACACAAAAACCTACATATTTCCAATATTTTTACTAAAAATATTTGGTCCTATTTACTATGGCCCCCCGTAATATAATAGGGAGGAGCGAGGTCACCCTGCCCTGAGTGACGCTACCCTTGATCCGGGTTACGCCTACTAATAGGATGGAGAGAGGCAATAGACGGGAAGAAAAAAAAAAAAAAAAGGGCCGAAAAACAAAAACAGGTATTTATATCTATCTGTTCCATCTTGGAGCCAAAAACAGGTATATACCTAAGCCAAGTAAAAAGCGCACGCCACGAGCGGTGTTCTTGGCCATGACAAAATCCACAAACATGATTTGGTGGCGCCTGGCAAACAGTGAGTGTACGGCCTCCGAAGCCTGAATGCTTTTGACTTCGTCAGGGTAGAGCCACCACAGGCCCCACTCGGACCTGCCTGCGGGCGCGCCAATAGTACTTCTAGCGCCCGCCCCCGTGGACAGATTTGAAGCCTCGACTATCCTCGAAGAACCGCTAGCTCGACAGGAAGTTAGTTGTATTATGATCAGGCCGTGCTACAAACTGAGCCCACCTCGGCGCAGGGTGGGGCAGATGAATTGCCGTCTGTGTCCATGATGCTGTATCACTCACTACAGTACTGTCGTGACCAGCACGTACGTATATGCCTGGTATCATGCGCCTTAAGATAAATGCACGTCACAGCCAAAGCATCTCGTACCCTCCAATCAAGAAAAAGAGAAGAAGTGAAATCAGCATACTATCAATACCAGGTATTATTTACTGAAGTACAGATTGAAACATGCAGCGTGTGGCTTCCGATCCGCCCAAAACCACGCAACAGGAGTTGAAAGCTACAGCAGACAAGAAGCAGACAAAAGCCAGGTGCGCCCGGCCCATTTCGAGCCGAAAGCAGGTACCTGGTACAAGATATGGGGTTGGCCAATCGCAGGGCTCCTGGAGTGTGTTTTTTACTTGGGTTTTTCAAAGTGTATCTGTTTTTGGTCCTAAACAGACCAGGTATACCTTTTTTTTGGCTAACCCCCCCCCACAAAAAACCACCACCACCAACACCACCAACATTTTCCCACAAAGGATAGATCGCGATCTAGATCATGACCTATATCATCTGCTTCCTCACTGGCCGTTGCGAGAGGTTGTGCAGGATCTGCATAGTACAGATCCAACCCCTGGCAACATGTGCTAGATCCGGCAGATCAACACGGATCTCACCCGGCAACATGAGCTAGATCATACAGATCATTCAACATCGGGAATATGTCTACGGTAGATCATAAGGTGGGAATGATCTCTATACTATCTGTTGGGGGCGGCGAACAAAAAAAAAAAACCATTTTCCACGTTTATACCTGGTAGTATTTTCGCCGTACGAACAACAACAGCAAAACGCCTGCCATCCCAGCAAAAAATCGCCAACGGAAAAAAAAAAATGGTTTTGCGAACAGCAAAAAAAAAAGCCTTATAAAAGCAGACAGATTCAGGAAAGCAAAAAAAAAAAACAAAAACAAAAACAAAAATAAAAATAAAAAAAAAAAAAAAAAAAACGCTCATGATGCGTTCGGGGTACTGTAGCACCTAGTTCTAGTGAGGCTACGATATTCACTAGATTATAGTGAAAGAGCTCTACACCTTTTACCCAAAAACTGATTTGGAGAAAACCTTAAGGTGCGCCCAATAGGTATATACGACGAATTATCGTCGTGCAAAGCACTGTCAATACGACGAATTATCGTCGTGCAAAGCACTGTCAATACTGGAATAAATATAACGCACCCGAAGATATATCGCGTACCGTAAGATGTATCACAGGTTGTTATAGCGGCGTTGCAACGGCAGAGGGCTGTTAACTCATTCGCAAGACATCATTTCCGTTTTTGGGAACGAACCACAAAAAAAAAGGGTTAATGAGCCGGGTCAGCCACAAGCTTTTTTTCGGGCCCAAAAAAAGAGCGCGAGGTCTTCCAATCGGTCGCTGTCACCAAAATAAACGCCTTCCAGGCAAGAGGGTTTTATTTTAGGCCGACGAGCAAAATCGATCGTTGCTCTCCACACACACACACACACAAAAAAAAAAAAAAAAAAAAACTGAAGCAAAATTAAGACCCGACCGGTGTCCAAAAAACAAAAAAAATTGCCTTCCAAACCTAACACTTTTCATACCGGAAGACTAGCTAACTTGGAACTCCTCGATAGCGACAAATACAATGATGCTAATTTTTCGGAGTTCATCACCGGTCTATACGGGCTGCGCGAGCGCCCAACAGTACGCGTACGAGTATGATGCGCGCATGCCGCACGACTCTTTGCACTGAAGCTCGGACGCCAACTTTCTTCTGTATCATCCCCCGAAATGACAAAGCAGTGGCCACGATGGTTGCTGTAACCGACACTTTCATCGCCGGTGTTTCCATCTCTGGTCCTAAAGGGGATTTGCACCCCACTAACACACCCTAGTTGTGGCCCTTGTCGTCTGCAGCTAAACGCCTTAGCTGTCCAAGTACCACAAGCATCTCCGGACAGCTGGAAAAAAAAAAAGAAGCATTCTTCCGCAGCTACTATAATAATAAAACGCCGTCCAAGTACCGCAAGCATCTTCGAACGGCTAACCACATCGAGTAGACGCCCGCAACCATTAATGGTCTTCCGTTCTGTCTACTAACCTTTCCTGCAGATTAAATATTAGTAGCTACTGGTATACTATTCGCGCCCTACAAAAAAGCGCAACCCTGGTCGAGTTATCGTTAGCAGGACTTCACTCCAGGTTTGGCCCGTTTCCTTACCGCCCTCACACAAACATTTGTGCATTGACGACACAAAATACGCATATACGTCACAAAATACCTGGCCCAGCATCGGCTGGCCGGCTGCAAGCACCAGCCCTATCTGTTCCAGTGTTCTACCAGTCTGCCCGCGGTCCCGCGCTGCAGTCACTCGGGGCACCTACTCACTCCGTCAACGAACCAACACACGCTATATACGTTTGCTGCCAACAGAGTCAACTCGTCAGCCGGAGACTACGAACCAAACGCCAGCTTCTCTCCACAACAACGAACAAAAGATTAGATATTTATCGAAACAGTTCCCGATCTCTACTCTCCTTCTCGATTATTTGAATTTTGCGCTTCCTACCACAGTCCGTCGGCACCGTCTTGCGCCGTCTTGCGCCGTCTCGCGCCGCCCGATCAGTCAATCAGACGATGCTACATACGTTGCTGCCAGCAAAGTCAACTCTTTATCCGAAAAACACGAACCAAACACCCAATTCTCTCCACAACAACGAACAATAGATTATTCTCGAAACGGTTTCCGATCTCTACTGAAGTAAGCTTCTCCATATATTGCGCTTCCTACAGCACAATAACAAGCCGCGTCTTCGACAACACGAGAGACGTACACACCGAACCGCTTCGATCATCGAGTATATTTGATCGCCCCGACACCACTACGATAGCAGCAAAACGCCTCCCGAGTACCACAACCCGGAGCAGCTTCCACACCGACAGAGAAGAACACATCGAGATGAATTGTCAGTCAGAGCTCGTCTATGACACATACCTCAGGAGTGTCGAGCAGATTGCCGAATAGCACATGTGTGATAGGATAACACACGGGCGACGAGACAAAACACGTGTGATAATATGACACACGTGTGATAAGGTAGCACACGTGTGATAACACACCAGACACGTGCCATCAGACAAAAACACCTGTGACAATATAACACACGGGGTGATAAAAATACCTCATCCCCTCAGACGAAGTTCGAAAACCTGATCTTCCCCAAAACACAACGGGGAAAGACAGCCAAAAAAAACCGCCGAGCGACGAACTTCTTATGGAAACATATCTCGACGAGATCTCTTCCTAAAGCCCTCGTTTTCGTTTGTGTGTGCGCGCACACCTCCCTGAAGCATTCTACCGCAGGGCTGCAGTCTCGTTTTGAAGACAAACCACTCAAAATTCTAAGAAGTTTTGTCCCCTAAACTGGGACTGCAGTGCACCAAAGGGTTGAGGTTAACTTCGTCCCAGGGGGTGTGCTAGGCTATCACACCCGGGTGATACCACTTTGGGTGCAAACTGTAAGAACCGCTTGGTCTCCATATAGTTTATAAATGTCGCCTTTTTTCCCGGCCAGAGCGATAGAGCATACGTGCGGTAGGGTCTGGTCAACAGCAGCCGCACATATTGTCGAGGGGCCCGCTGCCGTCCGGCTTCATCCGTACCAGAAACCTCAGCCGCGGCTGTTTCCGAAGGTGCTCCATGAGTGGGTGCCACATGTGGAACAGCTGGTCCGTCTGTATGCAGAGCATCGTTTTTCATCACAATCACAATCACAGAACAAAACAAAACAACACACAAAAGGAAAAAAAAAAAAAACAAAAAAACATCAGAACATGTATTTCATAGTTTATAAAATATCTAACGAGACAGGGGCAAGAGGATACTCGAAACAAAAAAACAGAAAACAGACACAAAAATCACACGCGGCTTTTTTCGAATGTGCATCCAGGAGAGGGGTGCCAATTGTCCAACAGTTGCTCCGTCTGTACGGAGAGCATCACCATAAATCAAATAACAAAACGCGAGGATCACAATCTAACAGGTGAGACAGGAGGGGTAAAACTAGTTCGAAAAAAAAACACCAACAATCCGCCGTTGGCTTGGAGCGCCCCAGGACAGAAGGGGGGATGTACGAGCACTCATGTCAGGTGTGGCCGTAGTGGTATGATCAAGCACCGGGGGGTACACTAAAAAATATCATATCAGTTTTTTCAAGTCGTCCATAAATGTCACCAGTCTGATCCGTTCTTCCTCCTGGCCGCTGCCGCGGTTCCTTAACCACGCAATAAGCCACAAAAGCACTTTTAATATTACGCGGGGGGGGGGGGGGGGGGTACTCGATAGGAGAGATGTACTCGATCTCATGCATGGCCGTAGTCGTATGCCCATAGACCCTCGCATCCCTACAATGCCGGGACGGAGCATGTCGGGTTTTCACCGACCAGGCAGCATTGCTTGCACCAAGCGCGAAGCGCCGTGAGGTGTCCGGCGAGCCGCATGAAGGGTGAGCTGCATCCTACTAAGAACCGCTTGTGAGGCGGACTTGCATATGGATGACAGCTTCAATGAGTCAGTTTAATTTCCGGTGTGGCCACTTCCAGAGACAGCAATGGGAGTACTATGTAACTGCCTCTTGGGTGCCGTACCTTGAACACTACGTGATACGATCAATTCCCTTGTGCAGAGTAGAGGTTCTTTACTTCGCACAAATGATTTATAACTAGACGACTAGCTGTGGGCGACCGCCAAAAATAAAATAAAATAAAATAAAAAACGGTACCCTGGATGTCTAGCTCGCGTAGTGAGCGGCATGTTTTACAGTGTCGTTGCCAACCGACGCCAACCCAACCCATATATAATATATGGGGGGGGGGGGGGGCATAGTAAATAGGACCAACGGTACACACAAAAACTATATATTTCCCTATTTTTACCAACAATATTTGGTCCTTACTATGGTCCACCGTAGTAAGGCAAACGCCTCATCGTCCGAACGCCGTTCGTGTTTTACCTGCGCCATCGCGCTGCGTGCTTTCCTCCTTTCTCAGAGGTCGGTTGTTGGGCGGCTTGCCAATGACTTACTAATAGCACTCATGGCTTACTAATAGTACAGAGCTCCTCAAGCGAGGGACCCCCGACAAAAAAATAGTTGTCAAAAAAAAAAAAAAAAAAAAAAACGAATGGTACCGCAGTGATATTGGGTAATTCCTTACTGTTTTTGTACTTAAAGGAGCGTCCCACCTGGTCGAAATGTGCCCCACCAGGTACAGTTTGATAGTACCCTACCTTAATACGTGTCATACAACATGACCTCAAAGAGCGAGGTCGCATTTCAGCGCTCGATTATTTTCCGAACGGGAAGGTTGCCAGTACCGAACAAGGGAGGCGTTTTTTCGGATAAGTCTGGTCGAGAGAGCCTTCGGAAATTATGCATCCTTCTTTTTTAGCACCCTGACCGTTGTCGATAATTCAATGCTCTCTCTGTACGGCACTCAGACTGCTCCTTCTGTGTGGACATGATGCTGCAATCGTCGTTTTGCTTCTTCAACTGCTTTCCAACCAATTCCCTGACTTTCCTCTTTTTATCCCCTGATTTTCTGCTTTATTTTGTTTATGTATTTCCTGTTTTTTGTTGGTTTCATTTCCTTAAAAAAGAGGAAATCTATGCATTCCCGATTTTTTGTCCTGCATATACGGTATTAGGAAATACCTGGTACAGTGTTTCCTATTTTCTCTCTTCTTTTCCTCTGCTTCGTTTCGGAAAAAAAAGAGGAAAATCAGGAAGAAACAAAAAAAATCGATGATGATGGCCAATAATTACGTTAGACTTACCGTTCGTTTTCGCCAACCGTTTTAGCTCCGCAGTCAACCAAAACGGGGCTCTCGGAATCCATGATCTGCATGATCTGCATCGTCTGTATGATCTGTATGGCACGGCTCTTTCGCACGTACGTGTTCTTGCTGGCTGGTATATTTACCTCACGAACATATGATAAAGGCAAGCAAAGGGTCTACATATCACTACAGTAGATGATCTACTGCATAGATGGATGTTGCACGTCGTGATCTGTGCGGTGTGCGAAAATGACGAACAGATAGAACAGATTATCTGATGCAAAAGGCATATTCTCACATGCGGATAACAGTTTATTCGGTTCGATTTCGGCCCTTCTGTGGTTCACGTGCGCGTTCGGCCGATAAACCGAGGGAATCAGCCACACACGCGTCTCGCCATGAGTCCGGAGTCTCTCCTTGTCTGCACCCAGTTCAAAACATCGCTTCTTCAGAGACGTGCTTCGTTTTTTTTTTTTTTTTTTCCAAGAAGCGCATATTCCGACGAAAAATAATCTGAACCTCTCCCCCGTCCCGAAATAGGTCTATTTTCAGATTTGGAGTCACTTCAGATTTCTTGCGTCACGTTTAGGCCAACTAGTCGGCAGTAGTTCGAACTACTGTACGTCGTTGTGAGAAGCGGGTTTTCCAGCTAGTTGCCTCTCGGAGAGTGGGTGGACAGGTGGGAGTCATTCCCAGAAGCCCATATAGCCGAGTCCATCGCCGTTCGTGCCGTAAAACATTTTGCGGTTGGCTGAAAAAGCCAAAAATCGAACCGAAAAAAAAAAAAAAAAAAACTCGAGAGGAATCGCATGGTAATCGGCCCAACGCGCGCGAAAAAGTGAATTTCTTGATGCCTCTTCACCGGATGCGCTCACCAAAAATAAACGCGAAACGCGTATATATATACCGTGGCACGCTGTAGCGCGGTGCCAGCTTTAGCGGCACAACAAGGAGTCGCACTCTGTTGTAGAGGCTACCGCACTGTAAGGGCTGCACTTCTATGCCGAAACCTTTTCCAAGCGAGGTGCTACCCAACGATATCATCTGCATCCGATGCGTATTGCTGTAATAATTTTTGCCAAGCCCACATATACGATGGAGCGAGTAGTGCATGCTACTATTTGCAAGTCCATATGATGGCAAAGTCGCGCTCAGCTCCAAGTTTTACCCAAAAGTCGGGGATTTTGGTGAGGTACAGAGCTCCTATACTAGAATCAAGCCAGGAGACTCAGAAACTGTGTACTGTTGGTAGTGCTATTACGGGGAAACATAGTAAATAGGACCTACGATATACACAAAAACCTACACATTTCCCTGTTTTGACTGACAATATTTGGTCCTATTTACTATGGCCCCTTACCGTAATAGCCATGCTGCTTCACGCGGCCGACGCCCTCTAGGGCTAGCACCTAATTTTTATGAGGCTCTTCACTTGAACTATAGTACATGAGGTCTATACCCCGCTCAACAACCGACTTTGACAAGTGTTGCAAGCTAAGCGCGATACACCATCAAAATGGGGCTCGCTCGCAGGACACATCCCCTGTCCCCAAGAGATACCGCGCTGTAGAGGCTACCACACTGACAAAAGGCTACCGCACTGACAAAAGGCCACCGCACTGGCAAAAGGCCACCGCACTGGCAAAAGGCCACCGCACTGGCAAAAGGCCATCGCACTGGTAGAGGTCGCACTATTAATACCAAGCCCAAACATCTCCCACTCGCGGGCTTCTCAACCCGTGGGCCTTCCGACGACACCATGTAACGGTAATATTTTCTCGACAAGGGTAATATAAGGGTGCTAACGCCCAACACTATTACGGGGGTCCATATTAAATAGGACCTACGGTACGCACAAAAACCTATATATTTCGCTATTCCCCCGTAATACATACGTTCGGAAAGGCTCTCTCTCTCTCTCGCTCTCGACCACATCCCCTACCGAAAACACCTTTTAATGTTGCTCGGTATTGGCGAAAATCCAGTTTTGAAAAAAAAAAATGGAGCGCTTAAAAACGATCGCACCCCCCCCCGCCAGAACTCAACGCTCTCTATATACGGTATATCAACTCTCCAAGGGGTTAACGCGGTGTAAATAATGTCAGGTTTCAGGTTACTGCGATCAGGTATGCTACCGTACAGTGGTATTCATCGGACACTTCGTCGACTTCCGCCTCATCGTCTAGATCTTGGGAGGGGGGACATATTTCAGGTAGATCTCTAGGGTCTACTATATAGTAGGTCATGGTCTGCTGTTTTGCAAGGTGGAAGGCCGCCGTGAAACCCTCCGCGCTATCTGAGGTTTGTTTGTTTCCTGGGTTGGATCTGTACTGCACAGATCCTACAAATAAAAATCAAAACGGCAGGTTAGGATCTATTGCAGATGAACTATCTGTAGATGATCTGCTATAATAGCAGATGAACTACCTGTAGATGGTCTACGAGCTCTCACCTGGAAATAGGGCACCCTGTGGTCGGGCACCTGCACGTGGACCTGAAAAGAAGGGCTGACTGAGTGGAAGCTCAACCCGTACACCTGAGCGTCAGGGAGGACAAGGGACGTCGGGGCGAAGGGCGTAACGAATTGTATTGCCGGGGGGGGAGGAGGGAGGGAGGGAGGGCGATGACGTCGAAACGTGTGATGATGTGCAGATAAGATGGATATAAGACAACTCGCCCCTCGGAAGCAATTTCCAAGCAGGTTATCTCGGGTGCGAACGCCGAGAGGCACGTCACTGCAAAGATTTTACATCTCGGAAGGGGCACCGATCCCTACTCGATGTTCCAGCTCTTTCGAGGGAGATCTGGTCCCAATCTGTACACGACCTACACAGCTCATGTTGCCGGGTGCGACCCGTATGATCTGCATGATTTCCATAATCTTTTGGCGCAATTTTTTAATCTTGCAGATTTTTCCTGCATTTTTTTTTTTTTTTTCTCCCAAATATGTGAAGTATAACTTTCCTGACTTTTTTGTTTCTGAAGAATTTCGCAAATTGTGACAGAACGCCTCCGTATCTTGATACAGATTTCCGATTATTTATAAACTTGGGGGAAATTCTGGAAAAAAAAGCTCTCCGATAAGAATGGGCCTTACACGGTACCACTCTTCAGCAAGATGTAAGGATCGTTGGGACTGAACAAAATATCCAAAAACGGTAGAGTGGCTCCTCGTTCTGAATTGGCGATGAACAATACGGGTGGGTATCGAATGAGAATGTGCCATCATTGTCATCATTGTCGTCCACACCCCGTGTGAGGCAGTAGTCTGAAGTCTTACACGAACGATGCAGTCTTCTGCTCGCGTCGCCGCATCGCGCGACCACATCGTCAGGTCAACGGTCAAGCCGCGGTGCGTCAGGAGACAATGGAAGTCACGCTGTCCGATGAACAGTTTACGATCCTGACGATCGCAACATCAACACCACCACCACAAGCACCAACAACAGCGATAACAGTGTTGGATATCGGATATCGGATACCGTACATCGACATCGGAATCGATCTCGACAAGATACCGATCATCGAAAAAAAAAAAATCGACACAATTTCGACATTCCGATGCATGCAATCTTTCCTTCAGCATTTGCACGAAAAACACGCCGATGCTACATATATTAGGGGACGGAGGGGGCAAAGCACGTACGCTACGGAAAAAATCGAAAAATGGATATTTCAACTTATCGAAACTTTCAATACGATATCACATCCCGTACATATCGACTATTGATAGTGTTTTCTATTCGGTATCGTATCGAAGTCGATTCCGATACCGATTCCCGATATCCAACACTACTGCCCACGCTCGAGCACGAACACGCACCTGGCTGCAGGACCTGCCCCCGACCGTCTGGATCATCAGCCGGTGTAGGGGAAGAACCGACTTCGTCCCCGCCCCCTCTTGGCCTACTCCGACCGCTCCTCCGGCTCCCTCGCTCCCCTCCGCCGGAGGGGCAGCTGGCGCCGCTTCGTCATGGTTGACGGCTGTCTCTGGCCTCAAGACCAACCTGAACTTCAGCGTGTCCACCTCCTCATCGAAAGAGTCCTCGTCTTCCACCTGGAATAGGTCATGTATGCGCGATGTGTGCGTCTTAGTTCTGTAAATGCGGTGTGTATGTATTCGCGGTACGTGCATTTTTGTTCTGTACGTGCGGTGTTTGCATGCGCGGTATGTGCGTTTTCGTTCTGCTTTTGTTCTGTGTGCGCGTTTTTGTAGGTGCGTTTTCGTCCTGTATGTACGGTGTTTGTACGACCGGTAGGTGTGCTTTCGTTCTTTTACGTGCGGTGTTTTGTGCGGTTTTTTTTTTGTTCTGTACGTGCGGTGTAACTATGCGCGGTATGTGCGTTTTCGTCCTGTATGTACGGGTGTTTGTACGAGCGGTATGTGTGCTTTCGTTCTTTACGTGCGGTGTTTCGTGCGTTTTTTTTTTTTTTTGTTCTGTATGCGCGGTATGTGTGTTTTTGTTCGGTTTGTGCGGCGTAAGCATTCTCGGCACGTGCGGTGTACGTATGTTGTGGCCACGCGCGGAATGTGGCCTATACCTGGTCTATGCAGAGCTTCGAGTCGGCACGACTGCAAGTCACCAACTATCACGGGGGACCATGGTAAATAGGACCAAATATAGTCAGTAAAAATAGGTAAATATATAGGTTTTTGTGTGTAACGTAGGTCCTATTTACTATCGTCCCCCGTAATGGTTAATTGTCGGCCCGACCCGACTCGACCCGACAAGTGCTTTATGAAACACTTCAACACCTACTGAAGGACAGATGATGATCTATCTGATATGTCTACAGATCATCTAGTTCCTCACCTACAGCTGTGAGAGGTTGTGCAGTGTGATCTGCATAGTACAGATCCGTTCCAGAAAACATGTGCTAGGTCATCCTGCGGATTCTTACAAGTTCAACCCGGCAACATGAGCTACTGTAGTGGATCATACGAGATCAGGAATATACCTGCTTACTTAAAAAAATATGTAGGGATCGAAAGTGGGAATCAATCATCTGTCCGAGACGTCAAAACTTCCTGGAAAGATCCGCGGGTCAGGCAAGGCCATGACCTGCGAACACCCCGGGTATTACAGGTAGTAGTAACCGTCGAGTTGAGTTTCGCCATCTCGGAGCTGAAAAAAAAAAGGGCAATGGGGGAAAGAAAAAACATGGAGGTTGGGGGCATCTAAAAAGAAGGATACACTGCACAGCTGTGATTCGGCACGAATCAAGCCACCAACTAAATAATTGTCGGACGCATGAATGGTTGTTTCCATACTACAAAGGATGGATGCATGCGGGACATATATTTTTCTTTTTTGGCGGCGGGGCCTCCTGTGCCGGCCGGGGAGGGCTATTTTTGCGTCGCTTCGCTCGCCTGACTCAAGTCGGCAAGTCGCCTGGCCATCACCTGGCCTCGCCAGTCGACTTGCCGCCAATGCATCCAGTAAATAGGCTAGCGGTACCTGCCGATTACACATTATTCGCGAGAGAGTGGCGACTCACAGCTGTGTACCAAACAGCCACCAGAGCCTTTGGTGTTGTCAGCAGTCGTTTCCCCAGGTACTGTATGCAATAGCCGTGCTACTGTTTTCACACCTCGTATTCAATCTTGGTCATGGCGGAGCTAGTGGACGAGTTGCCGGACTCGAAGAACGTCGACATCGTCTCCGGCCGCCAAGTAAATTCCACCACAAAGTTTTTCGCGAGAGGATCGGCTAGCTGTTCCACCTGCAAGCAAACCGTAACAAACGGGGGCACGAGAGAGTAGAGGGGGGGGGGGGGGGGCGTACTCATTTTTTGCTTGCCTTAGTCATTTAACCATTGACCACGCATCCCTTTCGAGATAGAGGGGGCGGGGGGGGGGGGGGGGGGGTATTCATTACCATGCATAGCAGTGGTCGTACGACCATAGGACGGAGCACGTCGGGTTTTCACCAACCAGGCAGACATTGCTTGCACCAAGGGCGAAGCGCCGTGACGTGTTGGGCGAGTCGTATGAAGGGTGAGCTGCATCCTACTAGGAACCGCTTTAAAGGCGGATTTCCTCGCATATGGATGACAGCATCAATGAAGTGATTTAATTTCTGGTGTGGCCAAGTAGGGGGGGGGGGGGGGGGGGGGGGGGGGGGGGGGGGGGGGGGGGGGGGGGGGGGGGGGGGGGGGGGGGGGGGGGGGGGGGGGGGGGGGGGTGGGGGGGGGGGGGGGGGTAGGGGGGGGGGGGGGGGGGTGGGGGGGGGGGGGGGGGGGGGGGGGGGGGGGGGGGGAGGGGGGTGGGGGGGGGGGGGGGTGGGGGGGGGGGGGGGGCGTGTGCTCACTACCATGCATAGCAGTAGTCGTACGAGGCACTCTGACATGATCGTAGACCCTTGCACCCCTACAACGCCGGGACGGAGCACGTCGGGTTTTCACCCGCTAGGCAGACAATGCTTGCACCGAGCGAGCGAGAAGCGCCACGAGGTGTTAGGCGAGTCGCATGAAAGGTGAGCTCCATCCTACGAAGGACCGTCTGTGAGGCGGACTTGCTTACGGATGACAGCGTCAATGAATTGATTGACTTTGCTCTCATGGGGTCACTTCCAGAGACAGCAGTGGGCATACCATGTAACTGCCTCTTGGGTGGCTTGCCATAGACACTACGTGATACGATCACCCTCCTTCTGCGGAGGTGAAGTTCTTCACCCGCACCAGTTATCTAACTCGACCGCCAGCCGAGGTGACAGCTAAAAAAACAAAAAACAAAAACGGGTACCCTGGATGTCTAGCTCACTCAGTGAGAAGGCGTGTTTTTCAGCATCTTCGCCAACCGATACCAGCCCAATCTACGAGTCCCGAACAGCAAACCTAGCATACGGTTTTCAGGTCTGGGAGATATCGCGTATCTCGACGACAACAACTACAAAATACAAGCGGCTTGTTCGAGAAGGCGCATAACCACGTCGGGGCATCTCTTATTCCTGAACACTGCTGAAAATAAGTACCTGGTACCTGGTAAATACAATCTGTTGAAATACAGCGGGGACACCGTTTTTTTTTTCCCTACGGGAAACGAAATGGCTATTTCCTATCGTAGGAAAAAAAAAAAAAGCCAAAAGCGAATTCGAGCTCGAGCATATTTCCCGGTGATTTATTTAGTGTTTTATAAATCGACAAGTCATCTGTTTTCGCCGGTCGTAATGAATGTGAAGATTGTCGGACAGTATCAAGTTCAATAAGAAAAACCGACCAATCGCATTGGAGGATATCGTACACGTGGTCGCTCGGAATGTCTACTGCTGCAAGGTCTGATCTCTGGAGGCGCATTAAGGTACGAGTATTACCACAGCAGCAGCAGCAGTACACACCGTAGTTCATCGGCGTTCGACTTCGAACATGTAAAAAGCAAAACCTAATACCCACACACAACAAGCGCGCCCGGTGAGCGTGTCTGCCGTATCGCGCGGCTTCCAAAGTTGAGCTTCAACCACTCAATCGGCCCCGCTCACAGCGGCCGTTTTTCACTTCGAGAAAAAAATCATGTCCAGATGCAAGGCATCTGCTAAAGAAATGGGAGACACGGTCCCGCCTTACAAGATACGATCCTTTGTGCCAGGTCCTAAGATAAGATGTTCGGCTTACCATTTTCATGTCAAAAAAACGCGTCAAGCTGTTTCGGCGGGCACTACTACTGGAGGCAATCGAGGGTTCGAGACTGCTTGCTCCCACTGCGAGCACTCGCAGTACGTCGGGGTTCTGTGCTGCTGTGGATACAACCGGTTGCTGCGTTCGCTTGACGCGTATCCAACCTGAGTATTTCGGGGTTTTCGGGATTCACACCGAGTATACTGCCCATGTTGGCAGTACTTTGCGATTGTTCTGTATAGCCGATCGATATCAGGCACCAGGTACCAGGTATCAGGTGTTCGATGGTGCTCATACTCGCAGCATCTCGGATTATTTACTGCGATTACTGCCTGTACTCATGATTGGACATTTCATGGTGCGATAATGCGCGTACAGAACGCGTCGTACTCGAAGCAAGTTGGGCGGACACTGCAAGGTGTTGTCTGCTGCTGCTGCTGCTGCTGCTGCTGCCGTTGTGCTGCTGCTGGTGTTGCGGCTGCGGCTGCACAGCAGCAGCAGCAGCAGCAGCAGCAGCAGCAGCAGCAACCAACCGCAGCAGCAGCGATGCCTGCTACTACTGCTATTGTGCTCATGCCGCTGCTGTTGCTATCGCGTTCATGTGAGGGAGAGGCCATCTCTCCTGCACAAGCGTCGCTGGCAGTAGGTACTACAGCTCGCCGTGAATAGGTGTGATACTTCGGCGAGGGTATGGGAGACCTGGAAGCTGGGCAGATAAAGGGAGGCAGTTCTATAGTACACAAAATCCAAGCAATCTCAGTTCTGAGAAATGTGAGAAACCTCTCAGAACTGGGCTAATTTCTGTCCCCTCAAGGAACTGAGATGACAAGTATCGACGATTTCCTGGCCCATAATCGACAGTTTTGATTTTTGGGCGTCCGAGATCGCTGAAAAAGACAGGCATAACGTCGCAAAAATTGCCATAAAAGTTGATCTATAGTGCGAGTGAGGTAGATACAAAAAACTGAGAACTGAAACTCGGCACTGCCTTTTTCCTGCACCACTTGGCACCGACCTCATCCTGTTCGTATTACGGGGGGCCATATTAAATAGGACCTACGGTACACACAAAAACCCATATATGTACATTTTTTACTAACAAAATTTGGTCCTATTTACTATGGCCCCCCGTAATAGTAAGATAGAATGGTGTACTTATGTTAACTTGCTTAAAAGTAATCACAAATTGGCACTGGGGTATGTTTCCCCATCCGGAGCATGGGTGCCGACCTTGTACACATATCGACAAATATTCAATACTTCGTATACACAATATACAGATATGCACGGGGGGCGATAAGGGAAACACAAAACCCGGGGGAGGACAAGCGGGTGAGGTATCACGGGGGACCATAGTAAATAGGACCAAATATTGTTGATAAAAATAGCAAAATATATAGGTTGCTGTGTGTACCGCAGATCCTATTTAATATGGCCCCCCGCAAAGTGCCAAGACGGGTAGACGGAACAGGAGAACGGGGGAGGGTGGTGGGATCCGGCAGAAACCTCAACGCCATCACCAAATCTGACGGGGGAGCACAGTAGAAAACAGAACCAAAGCATGGTGTATGAAAATACGCAAAAGGGGATACATGTTTTTCGAGTCCATCGTAGCTTCTGAACATTAATAGTATGTATTAGTACAGTATGTTCCCTCTCAACCTGTTCAGGACTGTTGGCACTGCAGTCCCGTCTCGTTGACAAATTACTTAGAATTTGACTGGTTCGTCCCCCCTAAACGGGACCGTGGTCCTAAGCAGTCCTAAAACGGTCAGTACTCGCTCCACCTCTAATACACACGGGGGGAGGGAGAGAGGGGGGAGGGGAGGGAGCGCCGTCGTGGCGGCGAGGGACCGCGGCCAACAAAATGTACGGTGGGCGCCATCGGCAAAAAAAAACCGTTACAACACGAACACCCAACCCCCAATACCACTATTACGGGGGGCCATAGTTAATAGCACCTACGGTACACACAAAAACCTACATATTTACCTATTTTTTACTGACGAAATTTGGTCCCATTTACTATGGTCCCCCGTAATACCACCACCACCACCACCACCACCACCACCACCAATCACAACCTCAACAACCCCTACATCGACCACCACCACCTCAACCAACGCAAAGCTGTCGTCAGCAACACCACCGTCAACTCTCACACCAACACCGGACGACACCACCAACACCCTTACCGCCACCGCTGCGAACCACCACCGCAACACCAGTCCCAAAAATCACCACGAGCAACACCACTACAACCACCACCACCACCACCACCACGATCACGATCACCATCACTACACCAGCAGCAGCACCACCGCCGCCACCAACAAGACTAACCCACCTCGAGCCATGTAACCCCGGCCGCCTCGAGGTCCTCCGCCGTGTCGAAGGAGATCCCTGTCCTACCCTGCCCCATCGACGGAATAATGTCCAGCTTCGCCCCTGATAGGCAACAGAAAAAAAAAAAAAAAAAAAAAATGTCAATACATTGGGGGTACCCACTTCAAGACCATCCTTCCCAATACCGTAGTACGTAAGTATTGCAGACTTTTCGGGAGATATCTCTGCTCAAAACGCGCAGACAGGTAGAAAGAAAAGCCCATAAACTCGGTGCTAGGGGGGGGGGGGGGGGGGCGTACTCATTCGTTGCTTGCCTTAAGTCATTTGACCATTGACCACATCCCTTTCGAGACGGAGCAAGGGAGGGGGGGGTGTACTCATGGTAATTATTATGAACGGCCGCAGTCGTATGACCATAGACCCTCCCATTCCCACAATGCCGGGACGGAGCACGTCGGGTTTTCACCGACCAGGCAGACATCGCTCGCACCAAGCGCGAAGCGCCGTCAGGTGGTGGTCTACTCATGCCAAGCATGGCCGAAGTAGTATGAGCATTGACCACGGATTCCTGTCGAGACGGGGCGCAGTTCCTACTCCCACTAGAGACGCGACCAGCAGCAGCGTTCCATGCGTCCCTTCCACAGAGTACAAACAAAAAGTTTCGCCTACCAGGCAGGTATCACCTTTACCTTGCACAAAGCGCGAAGCGGCGTGAGGTGTCGGGCGAGTCACAAGAAGGGCGAGCTGCATCCCGCGAAGAGCCGCTTGTGAGGCGGACTTTCTTGCACGTGGATGACAAGCGTCGAAATTAGTATGTTTTCTTTTTTGGCGCGGCCGCTCCCAGAAACAGCAACGAGTATACTACGTGACTACCGCGCGGGTGCCTTACCATACACGTACCACTAGTTTGCTAAATGTAAGGAACTGTTTGCGTTGATAATACTACAGAAACGATGTCGATATTCCGGAACGGAGTGGTACACACTACCTGCCAACACGGCAACCGGAAAGAAAAAAAAACGGTACGCTACATGTCTAGCCCAGGCCGTGACCGGCGTGCTTTTACATCGCTCGCACTAATAAACTTTCCAAGTGTGGTGAGCTTGAGCTTTATTTTTACCAATCCGTCGGAGGATTAAAAAAATAAATAAAATACACACACACGAGCACGAAACTGTGCTCAGCGGCGAGCGCGAAACTGAATCCTACCAGCTATCTGATATACATACCGCTCTGATCCAAAATATAAGGACCTTTCGGATTGAATATTTATATGCTGTATGTCCCTATATTTCGGGTCAGACTGATAATAGCGTATGCTATGCTCAAGGTTGTGCAAGAGTGGTGCTTAGGGCCCATCTTATCGAGGACTTTCGGTCCCTTCCAACTTGACTTGATTTTTTTTTTTTCTAATTTAATCTAAGGGCCCATCTTATCGACGACTTTCTGTTCTTTCAATTTGACTTGATTTTTTCTTTTCTAATTTAATTTGCATCTGATTAAGCGATATTTAGTGTTCCCCGTTAAGATGGGCCCTTAGGCTTTGCGCGGATTGGGCGGTTCTTGTTGTACCACCGAAAAAAAAAGGCGTTACTGGGAGGGTAGGGAGGGGGAGTAGTAGCCCACCTGCGGCAGCCTTGGCGTAGCTTCTCGCTGTGGCAGCTGACGCGTAAGGGTGGAGGTAGAACGTCGGTGAAGAACGCCTCAAAGAGAGGTGGAAAGCCGTTTGGGTGGGGCCGTCCCCCACCCCCTCGTAGTTTTCTCTTCGGAGATTGTTCGGTAGTGCTGCGCGGCAGAGAAGCGAAAACAAATCGATTGTAGAGACAAGAAAACGGCAATTGTCAACTCTTTTGCTGCTGCACTGTCTTTTTCGTTTTTCGTTTTTTTCGTTTTTCTTTTTTTTGGTTTTAATGTTTTTGTATTCCCATTATATCCGTGTGCTTCTTTTGTCTCTCCGTCCTTGTCCTAACTCAGATCAGGGTGACATATCAGCATTAGGCTCTCCTCCCCTCCCTCCCTACCGCGCTTCGTGCCTTGCATTTATATCGCGATTAGACTTGAGTCCTTTCTGTCCCCGTGGACTTGCGTCGAAAAATGCAGAAACTCGAACCTGACTTTAGCTTGAAGCGTTTTTTTTTTTTCTTAGCCGCGACGGAAGCGCAGTCCCAAACGGGCTAACACAGGGAAAGCGGAAACGAAAACGAAAACATAATCCAAAGAGGAACCAACGAATAAAAAAAAAAACGAACGTAGCTAAGAAAAAGAAACACCCAAAGAAAAAAATATATGTTACCAGAAAAAAACACAATCGCATGGGAACAAAACAAAAAAAAGGCGGGAGTCGAAAACGATGTACTGGAACATAACAACAACAAAAAAAAATGCGAGGCAAGAAGGAAAAACAAAGAATAGGAAACGTCATGCGGTACCCCACAAATTTTGCTTGGAGCACGCTATTATATTGTAATAACCAGGGCAGCCACCTAACTCGACCCCGCCCCGACGCGTGAAACCGTGAAGACATCCTGATACGGTCCGGCCCGTGAGATGTTGTAGACCTCCCGACCCGATCCGCGGGTTTCGGGTCACGACCCCCGACAGCCCTGATCTCAACCAGGGATATAGGAGCTCAACGAAAACACGCACGCACCGGATGCGCAGGCACAGACTTACGTTCGCCATGTGGTCAACCGTCACGCACAGGACCAAGCGCTATCGCGCCCATCTCATCCGCTACTACGCCATGACCACACTCACCTGCAGTAGACGCCGCTCACTCCTAAGAAAGAGGAAAACACAAACAACACTACAGCAGTGGGGAGGGAAAAAAAAAATACGAAAAAGACGTCTTTTTCTGTTGTTGTACTAATTTCAAGTAGTTCACCCCCTTCGGAACTTCACCTTAAGACATACCTGGTACTACCAAAACTGATATTACGGTGGTCCACAGTTAACAGGACCTACGGTACACACAAAACCCATATATTTCCCTAGTTTACCAACAGTATTTGGTCCTGTTAACTATGGACCCCCGTAATAGGAATTCCGTAGTACAGGAAAATTTTTTTTCCATGACATGACTCAAGCAAAAGGGTGGTCACCAAATCTCGCTCACCTCCATGGCGTGATCCCCTTCCACCACCCCGCTCAACCCACAACACGCCTCCCCCACCCTCAAAACCTCCCCGGTGCCCAGGAAAAGCATGGCTCGAAAGAACGCTCCGGGTACCCTCGCCGCCACGACCTCAAGCAAGCTTTCGTCACGGACAACGTCAGCCGCCGATGCTGATGATGTTGACGACGACGATGATGACGAAGATGTCGGTAAGCCGGTAACATCGCTACCACTCCTGACAGATAAGGGTCCTCCAGGCCGGATCCTTTTGGGCGAGACCACTCTGCACGCGGGTGGTGGAGGGAGGGAAGGAGGGGGGGGGGGGGCGGGGGGGGGGGGGGGGGGGGGGGGGGGTACAAGTACTCATTTGCTGCTTGATTTTGTTCATTTGACCGCTGACCTCGCATCTCTTCCGAGACGGAGAACCGCCGTTCCTACTGTACCTCTTAGAGAGACACCCCCAACATTTTGGGGCGCTCATGTTACGTCTTCCCACAGAATACCTGGACACGTTTCGCCCGTCTCATCCCCTTCCTGCTTTGCCATCTGTGACCGCCGTCTATCTCCATCTCCTATTACGGGGGTCCATAGTTAACGGGACCAAATTTTGTTAGTAAAAATAGGTAAATATATAGGTTTTTATGTGTACCATAGGTCCTATTAACTATGTACCCCCGTGATAGGACGGCGACCGTTTTCTCGTACATATCTAGTGCACCAAGCTTCTGAATGCCACACCTGTCTATCGCAAAAAAAATAGCGTTGAGTTGGTACAGGGATGTGCGATTCGCTTTTGGGGCGCTCGATTATTCCAGAACGGGAAGGAAGGTTGCCAAACAACACCGAACAAAAGGAGGCGTTTTCGGAAACATCTGGTCGAGAGACAGCCTTCCGGAAAAAAAAAAAAAAAAAAAAAAAGTTCGATTTCGAGCACCCTTACCCTACTGTTGTCGAGAACAAAAATAATTAAAAAAAAACATGTATCACGGGGGTCCACAGTAAATAGGACCAAATATTGTCAGTAAAGATAGGTAAATATATACCAGGTAGGTTTTTATGTATACCATAGGTCCTATTAACTATGGACCCCCGTAATAGCACCCCTGTGCGAAGGCAACCCTTCTTGGAGTGCAGTCTCTTTTAGAACAATTTGGGGGACAAAACACTTTGAAGTTTGACTGGAATGTCCCCAAAATTGGACCGCATTTCTAAAAGGGATGAGGTGCTTCAACCATCCCGCCGCAGCAGCAACGACAAAACAAGAAGCTCCTCTCGGGGGTCAGGTCGGGTCAACGTGCCCAAACTCCAGGGGTAACAGCAGCCTGTTCTGATCTTGCAACGGGAGAGAGCTATGGGCTGAACTGACACACGACACGAAATTGGAACGTGGAAGTGTGCTGAGCTTAAGCTTTATTTTTACCAATCTGCCGGAGGATAATAATAAAAATAATTGAAATGCCGTTTTACTATTACGAGGGTCCATAGTTAACAGGACCTATGGTATACATAAAAACCTATATCTCTACCGATTTTTACCAACAATATTTGGTCCTATTTACTATGGACCCCCGTAATAACCGTCGACCTTGCCGTACTCACGTCAGCGACGATTGCGAGGCAAAGTCAGGCACGACAACATGGGCACCCTTGAGTTTCACAGCTGCAAAAAAAAAAAAATGCTCCCTTCCTATGTACGTAAGGAACGTATGCGTGCATCCTCCACGAGGTCATACAAAACCCGTAAGGAGTGCTATCGTAGTATGTATCACACACAGCTTGCATAGATAGGTTTCGACGGAATCCTCAATCTCACAGCTGATGCTTTTATTGCTTTTATTCCAACTAAATATTAGTATTACGGGGGTCCATAGTTAATAGGACCTACGGTACACAAAAATCACTATATACTTACCTATTTTTACTAACAATATTTGGTCCTATTTACTATGGCCCCCCGTTGCAGTATATTTAACAGATAACAACTTTTGCCTCCTTCCTCCCCCTCCCCGCTCTTGCCTGGCAGCGACGGGGTTCGTTGTGCGTTCAGGGGTTCTTAATTAGTGCGGAGGCATGGCAGCCCCGGCTCAAGAGCGGTTTGAGGGGATACGTGAGCATGAGCTGTTGTCATATCGTTTTTGGTGACCAGCCATGTTGGCCTCTCTCTGCTGTGGGTACAACTTGCGCCCCCCACCCCCCTCTCCCCCCCCCCCCCCCCACCGTTCCCCGCTCTTGCCTCGCGGTGGAGTTGAAACCGTCTTCAAGAAAAGCCCTGTCCAGCCTTTTCCCGATGAATACGATTCGGCAGCTCCGGTCCTCGGCGTCGCCCCAACGGCCCGCCTCCCGCCTACAAGCAAGAACGCCGCAGCGTTCAAAAAGGAGGAAAACCATTAAAAAATATATATATGAAAGAACGTGAACAATAAAACCCGATGAAAAGTGTAACATAAGCATGAACTGAAAACACTAAAAAAACAGCGGGGGGGGGGGGGGGGGGGGGGGCGAAAACCTGCTACGCATGTGACATGTTACTATTGCTATTACGGGGAACCGTAGTAAATAGGACCAGATATTGTTATTAACAGTAAGAAAAGGTAAACGTACAGGTTTTCGTGCTACCGTGGGTCCTATTTAATACGGCCCCCGAAAGAGGAACTCGTTCTGGCTGGTCGGTTGGTGCTCTCTTTTTTCTCTTTCGAATTGTCTTCTTTGCTTTTGCTTTTGTTTTGTTTTGTTTGTTTTGTTTGTTTGATTGTTTTTTTTCTCTTTGTTTTCGTTTCGTTCCTCTAGGTCATGGAATGTGTATGTCGTGCCTGTCGTACGCAGTATGATGACATGGCATAGCATCGCATACGTGGCAACGCAGTATCTCTGATGTGGCGTAGCTTTGTGACCACAGAGCTTGTATCTCTCTAGGAACCATGGAAGAGTCGGCACGGACACTGGTTGTGCTGGATGTCGACGGGCAGAAAGAACGGTTCAGTGTGAAGAAAACAACAACTACAGTAGTCCGGCTGCTTGCCAGGTGGCTGCATTTTTTTTCATTCATATTTCACGGGGTTTTCTTTTTCTTCTTCGTGTCCTTCGTTCTACAACAGCAGTTGCCCGGTTGCTATGCAAAAGTAGCCGGTACAAAGATGAACGCCTGCTGTGTGCTGTGTTGGTCTCACCCTTCTCCACTTGTTTCTGAAGTCAATCAACCACAGTCCCCGCGGGGAACCTTGTACCCGGTACGTATTATCATCGCTTATTGCCGTAGTGTCTTTCTTCTGTGCGTGCATGATACATCCCACTATTTTCCAGCGCTGTTCGCGGGTCCAAATCAAATCTCGCGGGCCGGGTCGGGTCAGGGTGACCTGGCCCGACCCGTGAGCTCTTGAAGACACCCTGATCCGACCCGACCCGTGTTTTTTCAAGACCTCCTGCCTCGACCCGAGGGCAGGGTCGCACCCAACTCGCGGGTGGGGTCGTGACTCTTGAAATAGCGCTGCTACTGTAAACCTGCTACGTAAAGTACGAAGAAGTTTTTTCGTGAAGCGTGGCGGCTTTTACCTCTCCATGACGTCCGAAACGGCGTGGAACACGAGCTTGAGGTCCGAGCCTGCTACCGCGAGCACGGCCTTGGACCTGAAGAGCGTACCCTTGTCCTTGGGAAGGAAGGCCAGGGAGCGGACCCATCGGGCAAAGGGTAGGGAGAGGACTTCCGTCGACTTTTTCACGAGCGAGAATGTTCCCACCTGTGCAGACAAGGAGAAAGGTGGGCGCGCAGAGAGACGGAGGGAGAGAGAGTGAGCGGGGAAAATACAACAAGCAGCAGACAGACGCGCGCTTGTAATACAGGAGCAGCACCTTTATTGTCTCCTTCCAGGGGCGGCATGCTATTGTCCCCTTCCAGGGGCAGCGCCTCATTATCTCTGAGGCTCATCACGTGAGGAAGCTCGATACTACTACTAACTCATGAAGTAAGTCGCCCAATAACCGACGTCGAAAAAGTTTTTAAGCTAGGCAAGATACACCATAAAAAAAAGTGTCCACACCCTAGATACAGAGAAAGGCGGATGCACAAAGAGAGCAAGGGGAAGAGAGAGACAGCCAGGCAGAGTTTTCATCGCGCAGAGCGCGAGAGCGTGAGTTAGCAAAGCTCGATGAACATCGACGAGCGGTGGGAATGCTGAACCCTCTGCGCGGGGGGCGAAGGGAAGACACCTGTGGCCACGGGCTTGCCCAGAAAACTGGACAAAAGAAAGTGCTGGTTGAAAAAAACAAAACAAAAAAGAGACGCAGGTAGCAAGCCAAGCGGGCAGACAACGTTGAGACAGACATACAGACATGCAGACATACAGACGCTGAAGTTTAGACACGACATCCGACAGACAGAGAAAGAGACAGAGACAGAGACGGACAGGCAGAGCGTGGCAGAGAAAGAGAGAACGGAGGAGCGGAAAAGAGAGAGAGCCGGGGGGGGGGGGGGGGGGGGGTGGGGGGTGGAGGGAGAACGCAGAGGGAAAAAAAAGACAGAAACTCCGGCAGATATACTGAGAGAAACGAGGAAAGACACACGCATCAGTCCACGAGTATACCGCTCGATCTACCCGGAACGACGTTTTCAACCTACACTAAATCGCATGCCGACGAAACAGATCAACTCATGCAACACATCCACACGACACATCCTGAACCTTTCGACCGACCGAATCGTAATATTGCAAACCTTAGACAAATCATCTACAGATCATCTACAGATCATCCACATATTACGTACAGATGATCTGCAGAACATCTACAGATCATCTGCAGATCATTCCCACAGTTCATGATCTATATATTTCAAGTAATATCTATTCCCGATCTCTTAAGGATCTAGCCCGCTTCGCCGGGTGCGAACCGTAAAACCTGCATCATGTAGCACACGCGTGTTCTGCGTTGGACCCGTGTACGATGCAGACCCTGCAACTTGTCACAACGGCAGGTGAGGAACTGGGTGAGCTAGATCATGATCTGTATGATCTCTAGATCATCATCTACCTGTCCGACCTGTGGAACGTCCCAACCTACAGCGCATATCGATGAAACATCACGTGAATATCACTATGCGCCAAAATACCATGACCATTTGTGTACTACGTAATATCTAATCAAAACGGTCGATATATATAGGGACAGAGTGGTGTGTAACAGCTATTAATAGGATGTCGACCGGTTCTTCAGAGCGTTTTACCTATTGCGGGGGTCCATTGTTAATAGGACCTATGGTACACACAAAAACCTATATATTTGCCTTTTTTACCAACAATATTGAGTCCTATTTACTATGGTCCCCCGTAATAGCATTTAGCGCCGATTAAATGGAAAACCTCGTGCGAGAGCGATGGGGAGAGCCGCAAGCAACAGAGCCTACGGCGGCGTGGGCTTTTGAACACATCGCTATCTGCCATTGGGGCGGAGGCATCGACCCCAATCCCTGGTACCTGTCGTGGTCAACCAGAACACCATCCTGTGCCTGTCGATCAATCCAGTCGCCATGTTGTACGGGCTGGGCGCTGGCACAGTATCTACTGTCAGTAGCGATCTACTGATTGACCTGACCAGCACGTCCGCCGGCAGTTTCATCTTACGTTCGCGCGCAAGAAACACGCCATATTACAGCACGGAGACCCACTATTAATAGAATACCCTCAGGGGGGAGAGCGTCGAGAGGAGAGACAGTACACTGCCGCAATCCGAAATACTGTTTTGACGTTGACGACAGCATCATCGCTAGTGACCGAGTCAGCCAGTGCCCAGCCCTACGGTGATGGCTTGTCGCGGACAACCATTGCGGGGGGCGTAACACCGTCAAAACACTTATCACACGGGTGATAGCATACCACACCCCCCGGGAAGACTTCCCAAGCGCAAATTCTCGACAACGAGGAGAGTGCGGACGCCGACCGAGGAGTCTATAGGGACGTATCGACGAGATATCTCCAAGGCCACCGTTTCACACGTTCGACGGCTCATCTACAGATAATCTACGAGGTCCTATTACAATCTGTGAGCTCGGATCTTGAGGTTGGTAGGCTTTTCAGGTATTTGGGTTCCTGTTGGGATCAAGGTACGGGCGAAGACCCAACCCAACCCAACCCCCAACCCCAACCCAACCCGTAACCCCTGACCCCAAACCAAGGGAAAAAAAAAAAACGGTCCAAAACCGGGCATAAACGCGGCTGCGTCGCGTTTGCATCCAACCAGGAAAATTTCTCAATTGCGGACGACGATTCCGAAGAGCAGACCTCGCTATTATACGCAATTCTCGAGTCAAAAACACCCCTAAAGACCCGAGCTCACAGACCGTAAAATCTACAGATGATCTACAGATGATACAGGCCATTCCCACTTCACGATCTACCTGTAGATCCTTCAAGGGAGACCTCATCCTGACAGTTATAAAATTAAAAGAAACAGCAACAACAACAACAACAACAGCAGCAACAGCTGTCAGATCGAGGATTTCGTCGAGTTTCATATATGCAAGCTTGCTGCATCATAGTCGTACTGTATTTGGGTTTTACATGACTTCATGCAGGACATACAGTAGATACTTCGAAGCACATCCCATCCCGTATATGAGGAGGACGAAAAATCTATTGCATGATCTCTCGCTCATATTGCCGGGTGGAACCTCAACATTTCCTGGGCTGGATCTTCCTGCCTCGTAAGGCAGATGTTGCAGCACAACCTCTCCTAAACGGCAGCTGAGGAAGTATCACGGGGGACCATAGTAAATAGGACCTACGGTACACACAAAAACCTGTATATTTACCTATTTTTACTGACAATATTTGGTCCCATTTACTATGGTCCTCCGCAATAGATGAACTAGATGATCTACTGTCCGTTCCACCGAACTCAGGTACTAACGGCAACTTTTTCTTCTGTTTGTGGAAAAATCCTTTTTTTTTGCTCGATGAAAACGACTCTAATAGACAGCGGGTTCATCGAGACGGTTCTCCACAACCTGGGGCCTTTCTTGTTCCATAATAAAAAAGTAGTGTTGAGAAAAACAATATTCTCTGTTGGATTAGGGCCAGAAAACCCGTTTTCACTAGGATATTGGGGGGAAAAAATCGCGAAATTTCTACGTCTAGGAAAAAGGATCAAATTCGAATTCAAGGATGACACCTCCAATCCATCGACAACGGTCTCTCGGCACTAGCAACAGAAACAAGTTTGTTTTTTTTTTTTCGAAAAAGCTAAATATTGACCGAGTAGATACGTTCTGAACGTTTAGGGCAATCCGCTAGTCGACTAGGTAGTGGATTGTCCAAAACGTTCAGAACGTAACTGCTCGGTCAATATTTAGTATTTTCGGAAAAAAAAGGTCTTGTTTCAATTGCTAATCCCGAGAGGTGTCATTACGGTTGAATTCGAATTTCGCTATTTTTCCCACCAGATATAGAAATTTCGCGCTTTCTTTCTTCCCTCGAGAGGTAAAACAACTTTTCTGACTGCAATTCAACAGATAACATCTTTTTCGCAAAAAATACGATTTTTCGATCACGAGCACCATATCATCAATTGCTTATAGAAGAAGCTATTTAATAGCCCGTTGCGTGCGTCTGGCGCACCAAAGTTGAGTTTCGATCAATTCAATCGGTCGTACTCGCGGCAAAATAAACAACTATCTAGAAAGTAAAAAAAATGGCTCAGCTACGTAGTTGGGTACCCGCTTGAAACAAAAACGCTCTGTCAGTTATACAGTACCTGGTATTACGGAGGGCCATAGTAAATAGCACCTATGGTGCACACAAAAACCTATATATTTCCCTATTTTTACTAGCAAAAGTTGGTCCCATTTACTATGGTCCCCCGTAAAAGCTGTTTTCGCCGAAACGGGGAAAAACATGCCATTAAATACTAATACCTGGGTTCGGTGGAACGAACCGTACATACATAGATCACCCCGGTGGCTTGGTAGGTGGTCCGCGTGCCTATCAAGATCAAAATTTCGTGGGTTCGAGTCTCACCGAGTGCATGCTCGTAGGGACTTTTTCTTGCATAAAAAATTGATAATAAGCGGAAAGCGCGAGAGCGTGGGTTAGCTACATTCGATGAAGATCGAAGAGCAGTGGGAATGCTGAACCCTATGCGCGACAGAAAACTAAAGGCACGTACCGGGGGGGAGAAGGGACGACACCTGTGACCACGGCTTGTCCAGAAGATCGTCAAAAGGGTAAAACCTCCTACCAGCGGGCTGGAAAGTAAAAGTGATGATGAAAATTTTTTTTAAAAAAAGTCATATTCGCGAGGTGTGCACCATTTTCATTGCCCCCCCTCTTGATTCCGAGTAAGTAGGCTGATTCATCCCAGGAGGTGCGGTATCTTATCACCCGGTGTTATAAGCCAACCAGAACCCACGATGGACCCCAAAAAAAAGTTATCCCGCAAAGTTCACAAACCAGTATACGTATACACATAGGGATGGGCACTGGCACAGTATGTACTGGCTTACCGTCAGCAGTAACCTACTGATTGACCTGGCCAGTAGTTTTTTTTTTTTTAACTTAGGCATGTCGAACAGACACGCCATATTATAGTACGGAAACCCACCCACTGAACGCGTTTCGAGAGGAGACAAGAGAGAGCAGAGACAACAGCAGTATACCGCTGCAATCCAGCACACAGGTTGATTTTGATGACGGTGCGGTCGGTACTGAAGGAGGCAGTCACTGCCCAACCCAAACACGGACCCCCCCAAAAAAAAAAAAATTCCCCTTGCCTAAAAAAAAGCCACATTTGACCCTCAGTACTATTACAGGGGTCCACAGTAAATAGGACCTAGGGTATACACAAAGACCTATATATTTCCCTATTATTACTATTAATGACACTATTTGGTCCCCCATTTGCTGTGGTCCCCCGTAATATGCTCTTCCCGTAATACTCTCATGATTGAGGCAGACTTTCAAAACCGCCGCTTGGGGGCACTTCACGGCACCTGGTTGCTGTGCCTGTTGTGGTCGTGCTCGGTGTGGTCGTGGTCGCGGGTGCAATCGTCGTGGCTATGGCTATGGCTGTGGCCATGGTCGTGGTCGTGGTCGTGATCCAAGGTGCAATCTTCGGCCCCTGCTTTTGTTTCCGCCGAAGCATCGGGGGTGAGCGTTATAA
Source organism: Macrocystis pyrifera (assembly GCA_031763025.1). Classification (NCBI taxonomy): domain Eukaryota; class Phaeophyceae; order Laminariales; family Laminariaceae; genus Macrocystis; species Macrocystis pyrifera. The sequence continues at coordinate 10,936,923 of JASSKH010000020.1, read as the reverse complement.
CGGTGTTGTCGTGTAGTTGCAGAAGTTGTATTACGGGGGACGATAGTAAATAGGACCCACGGCACACACAAATACCTATATATTTCGCTATTTCTACTAACACTAGTTGGTCTTATTTACTATGGCCCCTTACCGTACTAGTAGTAGTTGTTGTAGTCTTTACACTACACAGTTCTTTCTACTCGTCGCCATCATTACACCCAGCGTCCGTCCTGGTTCTTCATCCTATGGGGTCATAGTCTGTGAGACAGAAGCAAAACAATTATTCGCAGTCGAGACAAAAAAGCTTGAGCAGACGAAAATGCCAACCAACGCACCGGGTACACACGACAACACAACGGACAACCCAACCACCACGAAAATACGGACAGTCTGGAGAAATGCTGGCATGGAGAAGCATAACACAACTCGGGGTGGGTGACGTATAATCGGCATGATCTGCAACAGCAGCACATATCCCTCGTGTTGGATCTGTACTACACAGATACTTATATCTTGCACAACCTGTCATATCGGCAGGTTAGGGTCTAGAGGATCTATCTGTAGATGATCTATCTGTGGATCGTCTATCTGTAGATGATCTATCTGAAGATGATCTATCTGTAGATGATTTATCAAGATAATACATCTGTAGATGATCTATCTGTAGATGATACATCTGTAGAGGATCTATCTGTAGATGATACATCTGTAGAGGATCTATCTGTAGATGATACATCTGTAGAGGATCTATCTGTAGACAATCTATCTGTAGATGATTTATCGAGATAATACATCTGTAGATGATCTATCTGTAGATGATACATCTGTAGAGGATCTATCTGTAGACGATCTATCTGTAGATGGTCTATCTGTAGATTAGCTATCTGTAGACGATCTGTCTGTGGATGATCTATCTGTAGATGATTTATCCGCAGATTATACATCTGCAGATGATCTATCTGTAGATGATATATCTGTCCGAGGTGTAAAAGATACCACGCCGTCACACCACACCGTCATATCTCACTACGAGGATCACGTCAAAACCACTTTACAGCACTATGACACCGCAGCAGCATACTGGTACCTACCCGATACCAAGTAAACTAAGGGACACAAGACACACATTCATAGACGCGATTGCTGTGTAACACTATCACCCGTGTGATAAGCTACGAATAACACACCCACTGGCCTTGGGGCACACACAACGAAAATGGCGGCGGTGCGAAAATGTCGAGATATTCCCGTGGGCACACCGCTCGGCGTTTGGGTCCTCCCCGTTTTCGACAAAATCAGCGTGGAAAATTTGCTCGAGGCGGTGTGCTATCTTGTCACACGGGTGATAAGGGTGTGACATAATAGTATCACACGGGTATAAGGGTGCGATATAATAGTATCACACGGGTGAGGAGGGTGTGATATAATAGTATCACACGGGTGATAAGGGGTGTACTATCTGATCACACGTGTTTTACCGTGGTATCTTATCACACGTGTTTTAAGGTGTACCACACGACTACCCCCCGTCCCGCTCCCCGCGACCACCATATGCTTTGTAAAGCGCAACAACAGCAGTATTAATACCACCGTACCGACCATTCCCATTGTAACGCACGGTTATATCCATGTCACGGTGGCCGGTTTTACACCACACTACCATACCATACCATAAAGCAACTCACTTCATTACATTACATAAAGCAACATAGTTTCAGTAGCGTCACAACGAATATATTTGTAAGATAAAAAGCTATAGGAACAGCCCCATGGGCATCTACAACTACTCCAAATACCACTACTACTACTACTACTACTACTAGTACTAAGTACTAGTACTAGTACTAGTACTAGTACTAGTACTAGTACTAGTACTACTAGTACTACTAGTACTACTAGTACTACTACTCCTCCTCCTCCTGCTACTCTCACCACCACCACATCTGTACTGAGACCAATCATGCGATTGCTACCGCCGCTACAGGCATGCATGTCCGTGATTCACCTTGGGCGTGGTCATGGCCGTGGGAGTGTGAATGCGAGGCATGCGATGCTCCTTGATCTTCTTCTATTTCCGGCACCTCGCTAGCTTCCCTGGAGGACAAGGCATCCAGTACAACAAACGAAGAAAAACGAAACCAAACACGTGAAAAACCAAGCACCAGGCCCATACAACCAAAATCCTTACGGAGGAGCATAACAATATAATAATCAAAACCAAACTCGGTATCTAAACATATGGGGATATAAGGAATTTGGGTCCATCGTGGGTTCTGATCACTATTAATAGTAGTTGTACTACTAATAATACCACGTACCAGGTATTTATTACCATGTATTACTACAGTATGTATTAATATGTATTACTATGTATCACTACGTAGTGTCATATACTACTACTGGTAACGCACTATTACGGGGGTCCATAGTTAACAGGACCTATGGTGTACATAAAAACCTATATATTTGCCTATTTTTACTAACAAAATTTGGTCCCGTTAACTATTGACCCCCGTTATACTATGCTGGCATGTATTACTCTGATTAGTATGTATTACTACCGTACCAGGTATGTATTACTATGTATTTCTACCGCGTATAGATCAGCAATGTACTACTATGTATCACTATGTAGTACCAGGTATTCCTACTGGTATGCATTACTATGCTGGTATGTGTTACTATGTACTACTATTAGGGGGGGTCCATAGTTAATAGGACCTATCTTACACATAAAAACCTATATATTTACCTATTTTTACCAACAATATTTGGTCCTATTTACTACGGACCCCCGTAATATGTATTACTATTACTATGCCCCCCCCGATGTATGACTTTTATTTTCAAGCCAACACGACAGGCCGGAAAAACGTCCAACAAATTCCGCGCCGTGAACACTTGGGACTGCTGTTGCCTATCAGTAGCTAAGCGGACCTCTACCGTACCTTCGTTTTCATTTTTATTTTCATTCTTGTTTTCATTTCGTTGTACTGACGTTCTTGCCGTGCGCTCGAAGGCCCCCGTCTTTGCATTCACGACAGCAGCAACAGCAGCAGCAGCAGCAGCAGCAGCACAGCAGCAGCAGCAGCAGCAGCAACAGCAGCAGCAGCAGCAGCAGCAGCACAGCAGCAGCAGCAGCAGCAGCAACAGCAACAGCAGCAACGGCAGCAGCAGCAGCAGCAACAGCAGCAGCAGCAGCAGCAGCAGCAGCAGCAGCAGCAGCAACAGCAGCAGCAGCAGCAGCAGCAGCAACAGCAGCAGCAACAGCAGCAGCAACGGCAGCAGCAGCAGCAGCAGCAGCAGCAGCAGCAGCAGCAGCAGCAGCAGCAACAGCGGCAGCAGCAGCAGCAACGGCAGCAGCAACGGCAGCAGCAGCAGCAGAAGCAGCAGCAGCAGCACGAACAGCACCAAATGAAGCCACACAGCAGTCACACAGCAGCCCCACAGCAGTCACACCCACCAACCATGGACCAAAAACAACACACCCGAAGCCACCCGAAGCCAGCCCCAGCCCCAGCCCCACCACCACCATCATCACCAACACCGACACTGAACCTCAACTAATACGGGGGACGATAGCAAACAGGGCCAAACATTGTTGTTACGGGGGTCCATAGTAAATAGGACCAAACATTGTCAGTAAAAATAGGTAAATATATAGGTTTTTATGTGTAAGATGGGTCCTATTAACTATGGACCCCCGAAATAGTAAAAACAGATAAATGCACAGGTTTTGTGTGTACCGTAGGTCCTATTTACTATGGTCCCCCGTAATACCAACAGAACAGTAAACAGCGTTGAAATCGAACAGGAACAGGGGTGCTACCGTTTTTCAGCGTTCGTGTTTATCGACAAGGGTAGGGCAAAGGCGCCCGTAAAATCGAACGTTATAGTTTCGCAAGGCTCTCGGCCAGATCTTTCCGAAAACGCCGGCCAGATCTTTCCGAAAACGCCTCCTTTTGTTCCGTATTTTGGCAAACCTACCTTCCCCTTAGTTTAGGAAAAAACCTGCGCTGAGGAACAGTGGCACCCCCTTGCGAAGTCAAAACTCTCTTACCAAAGATTTAAAGATGTCAGGAGACATAATATTCACTCCTTGACAGACAGCGAATTTGCCTCCACATGCCTCGACTGATACCAAACTACTAGGTTTTAGAGTGGAACATTCGGACCTTCACCCTTGACAGCGCACGTTTTGCCTTGCTTGGCATGTATGTCTCACTGACGTCTTGTTGGCCCCCTGCACACGGGTATCACCGCTCCATCCACACCAAACGAAAGCAAACGAAACGTTCTGACCGGCTGACGCATGCCGAGCGCAAAGGAAACGTTCTGCTTGGCTGACGCATGCTGCGTGCCGTAGGGTCCCCAACTTTTGTTATTACAGTATTTTGGTTAATAGTATGTATAGGAGTTCTATACAAAACGTCAACCGAAAAGGACCTTCACCCGTTCAAGTTCAGAGTCTAAATCAGGATGCAAAGTTCCTTAAGGCCCCGAGCCCGAATAAGCGGACCACCCAAGTAAGGCCTTTAACCCTCTATCGGCGACGCGTTCTTTAGTCCCCTACGAAACACCTGAAAAAGCAAGCAGGGTTTCTGAAAAAGAGGCGTTCTACGATAGAGGTTCACCCTGAATTTTCTGAGGCTCCTCGCTCGACCTTAAGGAGCTCCATACCTCACCCGAAAAACTGACTCCAGCAAAAATCAGATTGCATCCGGATGAATAAACCCATGGCCCAAGTGTACGTTTACGTAATTTTTCGAAACAAGATTTGGTCTTCCGACGATTTTGGGCCAACCCTTTTAGTACCGCAGTCCCGTTTTGGGGACAAATCACTTGAAATTAGACTGGTTTGTCCCCAAATCGGGACTGCGGTACCACAGGGGCTAATGAGCCCCGTCAATTCAGAAAACACTTCAGCCGAAATGTGCTATCTCTACCTTAGAAAATGATGCATAAGCCGTAAGTCTTGTAATACGGGGGTCCATAGTTAACAGGACCTATGGCATACACAAAAACCTATATATTTAGGTATTTTTACTAACAAAATTTGGTCGTGTTTACTATGATCCCCCGTAATAGGGGCAACACCGAAATATTTCCGAGGCTTCTCGTTTGAGGAGCTCCATACAAATACTACTACTGTACACTGCACACTGCACACCAAGTATACCTCGAGAAAACCGATTTTTTTTTATAGCAAACACCGAATAACAGTGTCATGTGGCGTAACCTTTGGGGCCGAAACAATGGTTGATACCTTCGGTGCTGTCAACCGTGTACGAGCAGCAAGTGAAACGCACAACAGTACGGGTAGGCCCATGTTGCGCCCATGCCATACGCCTCCTTGCATTGAAACCCATACACCAATCTGTATCGTCCCCCCGATCACGCAGCAGTGCCCGCTGCTCTGATCGTCATTTTTTTCGCAAATTCGCCCCTGTCGAGTCTCAAGAGGGTCAAGTATTTATCGGAAAAAAAAAAACGAAAAACGGGTGTAATATTCCAACGATATAAGGCAACGCCTTTATTGGATAGGTAGCTCTTCAATTGAGGAGGTCCGTCGGTCCCAGTGACAGTTTCGCCAAGCAGTGCTATTGTAGAAACACCGCTACCGCAGGACTAGACGCGGCAGGCACCTAAACTACTATAGGGTACCTGACGAGTCTTTCGAAGGCTTGAAGCCCCTCAAGTTCGGCCGGGTCGATGTGGCCTCGGCTGCAGGAGACGATGGACGCTGAGGCGTTGATGGATCTTACGCGCTGGAAAACCTCAACGGCCGTGGCTGACGTCACAAGATCCACCTGAAAACAAACGAAAAATCGAACAAAACAAAAAAAACGAGAAAAAAATGGGCATTGTCTTCACCAGAGATGTTGGGACCAGCGCGCAGTATAACTACTTGTAGGCACGAGGTGGTGCCTGTCTATGTACGAAACAAAAACTCACTATAAGAAAAGTGTGACGTTGATCGAGGACTTTTTTCAGCTGAGGTTTTGCGCAACGAGCGTTCAGTATATACCTACAGTACATAGCCGCGAGGTAGCTGTTCGAAAACCGAAACTCACAACATTTGCTCTGCTCTGCCCAGCAGACAAAAAAAAATCACCAAACAAGAAAAAAAAAAAAACTCCCCACTCCCCCCACTAGGGCCCACATGGGGGGTGAAGGCGCGGCGGGAGGGGGGGGGGGGGTGTACTCGACAGGAGAGAATGTACTCGATCTCATGCATGGCCGTAGTCGTATGACCATAGACCCTCGCATCCCTACAATGCCGGGACGGAGTATGTCGGGTTTTCACCGACCAGGCAGACATTGCTTGCACCAAGCGCGAAGCGCCGTGAGGTGTCCGGCGAGTCGCATGAAGGGTGAGCTGCATCCTACTAAGAACCGCTTGTGAGGCGGACTTGCATATGGATGACAGCTTCAGTGAGTTAGTTTAATTTCCGGTGTGGCCACTTCCAGAGACAGCAATGGGAGTACCATGTAACTGCCTCTTTGGTGCCGTACCTTGAACACTACGTAATACGATCAATTCCCTTGTGCAGAGTAAAGGTTCTTTACTTCGCACAAATGATCTAACTAGACGACCAGCTGTGGGCGACCGCCAAAAAAACAAAAAAACAAAAAAAACACGGTACCCTGGATGTCTAGCTCGCGTAGTGAACGGCATGTTTTACAGTGTCGTTGCCAACCGACGCCAACCCAACCCATATATAATATATGGGTGTGTGTGTGTGGGGGGGGGGGGATTCGGGATACTAGCACCTCCCTACCCTCTTCTGTCCGGCTGGCATGTGAGAGAGGAGGGGGGGGGGGATACGACACCATCCCCTTTGCTTCCAGTTCCAGTTCACTTCTTGCTGTCCCGGGGGTGGCGCGGGGCAGGGATGCGGAGGGGAGGTCGCAACACCAACCAGCCCCCCCAGCTAAATCCCGCAGCTATATCGACACACGACACGAAATTGGGAACGCGGAAGTGTGGTGAGCTTAAGATTTATTTTTACCAATCCGCCGGAGGATAAAAAAAAAAACGCCTAAAAAAAACAAAAAAAAACAGCCCCCCCTATCTTACGACAACCCTCAGGAAGAAAAAAAAACCGCAAAACCGCGACCAGCACCAACTCCTTACACACCCCCTCGCGTGGAGATCGTGAGTAATCCCCCCCGTCTTTGGTGGGCGGAAAAATATTTCAGCGTAGTGTGTATTGCGATACAAAAGCTTTGACATACACAAATGTGGTGGACCGGAAAATATACTCAACGTACACATTGCCATACAATAGTTTCAACAGACACAAATGCGGTGAACCGGAAAACGTTTTCAACGTATACATTATATGCCAGACAAAATCTTCAACAGACACGGATGTGGTGCACGACCCCGTTCAGGCATAAGCACGACGGAAGCCACTTGGACGTTGCCTCGCACCGAGCTAATCTGAGGCGAGGTATGTCAGCCCTCGTGCGCGGTCGGCTTCACAGAAATAGCAAGGCGTTCGTGGGGGGGAGGGGGTGAATACTAACCATCCCCTGTTCAGCGCGTCACATTAAGCTAAAGGTCTGAATCGGAAAGAAACGGGACGATGGTCAAATAGTATATTCATGGCGCCCACTGCTATCAAGACCAACTCCCAGAACATCTCCTAAAACAATTCGAAATAAACCACCAAGAAATGTACATGGTTCTTCGTATGATATGAACAGGCCGATTTCGTTTCGCTGGTCATTATACTCACTCGTTTTTGGGGCTGCAATGCATAACCTGAAAAACAACAAGGGCTGGCTGGTGGATGGGCCCTCGTATTTTTCAGCCGCACCACACGGCATCGGGTGTATGTGCACCTCGAGTCACCCCACGTCCGAATGCCTCCAAACAAATGAAATCCTTCCACACGTCGGACATATCATCTGCAAAGCTTACAGATCGTTCCCACTGAAATGATCTAGATACTTCAGGGAAGGCATAGGGTTCCCGGTCTGCAGGATCTAGCTCACGTTAAACGGTGGGAGCCGTATAATCCGCAAGATCTACCAACGTGTTTCCCGGACTGGACCTGTGCTTCGCAGATCCTGTACAGCCTTTCACAACGGTAGGCGAGGAACTAGATGATCTAGATGATCTATCTGTAGACAGATCAGATCGATCATGATCTGTCTGGGGTGTGGAACTATCACGGAGGAGCATACTACGGGGGGACGACAATAAATAGGACCTACGGTACACACAAAAACCAACATATTTCCCTATTTTTACCAACAATATTTGGTCCTATTTACTACGGTCTCCGGTAATAACAATCAGGACGCAACATGCTTCGTGAAAATACCGGAATACATAGCATTTTGTGTGACACACATTCGCTAAGCTGTCTCCAGCACACGCATGGTAAAGGCCCCCCTCGTCCGATCTGAGACTGTTTCGCCTCCTCATCAGACACAGACCATACGGCTGCCACGACTTCCCTCCTGAAACAAACCTAAGGACCGCTTGGTATTCATATTCGTGTGTAAACCGTCCTTGCATGTTCGAATCAGAGCGGCACGAATCGTCAACACATCTTTACCACCTCTCCCCCATCCACCCTAGACACATGGAGAGGTATGGTACACTAGATAGCAGCGAGATAAACGGTCGCTTTCCTAGAGATACACACCAAAGGGTTGGTAACAAAAGTCGCAACAGGAATAGGATAACATAAGAAACACGTTTCTACGCAACATACGGAAAAAAAAAAGTTAGAAGAGCGCCGAAATGTTGCAACTGTTTCTACTATTAATAGGAGTAGAGACGGTGCACGTGTCTCGAAAGGGGTGCTTGAACAATGATCAAATCACTAAGGCAAGCAACGAATGAGCCCCCCCCCCCGCCATATATTATGTATGGGTCGGGTTGGCGTCGGTTGGCGACGACGCTGTAAAACACGCCTCTCATTGCGTGAGCGAGACAACCAGAGTACCGCTTTTTTTTTCATTTGTTTTCGACGGTCACCACGGCTGGCGGTCGAGCTAGATCATGTTTGCGCGGGGAGAACCTTAATTCCGCACAAGGGGGATGATCGCATCACGTAGTGTGTATACGGTAAGCCACCCACCAGGCAGCTACATAGTAACCCCATTACTGTCGCTGGAAGTGGCCACACAAGAAAACAAATCACTTCATTGACGCTGTCAATTCACATGCAAGAAAATCGGCCTCAACAGCGGTTCTTAGAAGGATGCAGCTCACAGTTTCATGCGACTCGCCCAACACCTCACGGGCGCTTCGCGCTTGGTGAAAGTACTGCCTTACCTGATCGGTGAAAACCCGATGTGCTCCGTCCCGGCATTTTAGGGATGCGAGGGTCCATGGTCATACGAGTACGGCCATGCATGATAATGAGTACCACCCCCCCCCCCCCCCCCCTCGCCCCCCCCCGACCCGACTCACTTGGTTTGGTTAGATCCCCTCTATAATTTACAGCGAGCGAGTCGAGATACGACCTGGGCAATCATCCTTCTGACTGTCGGGGGGGGGTCATATTAACGGGCGAACATGCTCGCAACTACAGAGCCGCGTGTTTACGATGAGCCCACAGGATTGCTGACACACACACATGCGCCGTTACACCGAAAATTTCGTCCAAAATCCTGTTTGCATGCAGCGTGTGCGTGTCACACTTTGATCGCGCGAAATACATACCGGTACCTGGTACCGGTATTCCTCACCGAGGGGAACCTAACAGCCCTGGAACTCAGGGGTCTTTACGGGTCATGATTAGACTTAGGGTCGGGTCGGGTCGGGTCGGGTTGGGTTGGGCCGAATCGGGTCGGGTCGGGTCGGGTCGGGTTGGGTCGGGTCGGGTCGGGTCGGGGCGGGTCGGGTCGGGTCGGGTCGGATCGGGTCGGGCCAGGGCGGGACGGGAAGTTTTTTTAACTCTCACGGATTGGGACGGGACACTACCACTACTCTACACGACCCGGCATGATCCGCGAGGCATGGCGCGTCCGTGAACAGCCCCGAATATATATATATATATATATAAAAATATGTGAGTCCTGTTGACCCGGGCAGCATCCAGGGGAGCCGCTGGCCGATATTTTTGACAAGGAATTACATATAGAATACGCGCCTTCGGTTTTTCACAATACTTGTAAAATTCGGTAAAAAAAGGAATACAGACGAGACGTATTACGCAGCTTGCAAAGTTGAGTATCAACTACTCAATCAGTCGAACTCACAGCTGACGTACTTCAAAATTTATGAAATAATAAACGAGGAAGCATATTTGCAAGGGTTGGTGCGATACTGTGCAGAGCTATTCCTCACAGGAACTGATGGAACAAAAAAAAAAACTCAGCACCGCATCTGCCGTGGCTTTACCTTGTTCACCACGATCCTGTCCGAAAACATTATCTGCTGGAAAGCTTCGTCGATTTCCTCGTCCCCCTTTCCGTCCTCCTGCGCCCCTCCACCGCCAGCAGTGCCAGTCTCTTCCCCTTGCTCTAGTCTTGGGAGGATGTTTTTGGCGTCCACTAGGGTCACCACGCCATCCAAAAAAAAGGAGTTCGATATCGCCGGCGTCTTTTGATTCATGTAGGGTCATGGGATGGGGGGGGCGGGGAGTTGAGTGAGAAGATTAGCAGTAGCAGTAGCAGTAGTAGTGCCAATCGTGGTAGTAGTAGTAGCAGTAGTAGTAGTGGTAATAGTGGTAGTAGTAGTAGCAGTAGTAGTAGTAGTGGTAATAGTGGTAGTAGTAGTAGTGGTAGTAGTAGTAGTAGTAGTAGTAGTAGTAGTAGTAGTAGTAGTAGTAGTAGCAGTAGTGGTAGTAGTAGTTGTAGTACCAGCAGTAGAGGTACAAGTAGTAGTAGTAGTAGGTGTTAATGGTATTAGTGATAGGAAGTTAGTAGTCGATGACGGACGTACTATTGATAGTGGTATCAGTACTATCAATACTAACAGTGTCGTAATACGTATATCGTGGTAGTACCAGTGCGGTAACATAGAAAAAATAGCGGTAGCAGTAGTAGTCGTAGTACTAATAGTAGTAGTCGCAGTAGTACTAACAGTAGAAATATTAATAGTAGTCGCAGTAGTAGTAGTGGTAGCAATAGTAGCAGCGGCAGTAGACAGAAGTACCAGGATGATCAGCACCAACAGCAGTGCTATAACACGACTTATGACGGGAAACACCACCCTAGCACCACACCATGACGGGGGGCCATAGTAAACAGGACCAAATACTGCTAGTAAAAATCGGTAAATGCATAGTTTTTTGTGTGTACCGTAGGTCCTATTAACAATGCCCCCCCCCGTAATACGTAGTACCAGCAGCAACGCCAGAACTACCGTAATACAACGAGCGGCGACACAAGTCGCCATTCCCACATCACAAGTCTAACCGTTACACCGCCGAGGGTCCGAATACCGGCATTAACGCTCAGCACTACAGTCATAGCGGCAACACGGGTACGGTTGATGTAAAAATAAGACGCGAGTCGCCGAGAGAAGAAAGGGCTGAAGTCTTCTCGCGACAAAAAACGAAGGCATAAACCGTCATAGGGAGGGGGGAGTAAGAAAGAGCCTACCTTAAGGGTGACCCCGGATCTGAGTTGTGACCATTAACCGGAGGGAGACAAAAAAACAAAAGGCGAAGACAAATACCAAAAGGGATGAAGAAAAAAAAAAATAGAACAAAAAAAGAAGTATCGGGTACCGTCTAAAAGAGGCCTCCGCCAGGTTTTCCATTTCCGTTTCGGCCCTTCTTGCCGAGGCCTCGCGGAGGAAACGCCCAGCTTTTTTCCCCGATGCCACAGATGTACCGTGTTTCGCCGGAACAAAAACGTTTTTACTATTAATAGAAACCCTGCCTGCTGACAAAACGACGGCGAAAGGGCACAAGCCGTGCCGACAACAGGAGCAGGAACGTTTTTTTTTTTACATCCCTCCCGTGAGCGTGACGCACCTGCAGCAGCGTCCTCACGATCGGGACGGGATCGGCCATGCCTGTGGTCTCAATCAGGACGGAATCAAGCGCCCTGCCGGCGCTCGTCCCCTCCTTGCTCGCAGCCTCCTCCATCTTGGTGAGGATGGACGCGAAGGCCCCAAGGAGATCGCCCCTAACGGTGCAACACATGCAACCATTGTCCAGGACCACCACCTTCATGCGTTCATCGGAGAAATGGTTGATTCCTTTCATGCATTGGTTGGTTGGTTGAACGATTGCTTGATTGATCGATGGATGGATGGATGGATTGACGTTCGATCGGTTGGTTGATCGTTGGTTGTTTGCTCAACTGGTCGATTGGTTAATACCATGGTTGGTTGGTGGATGGGACGACTCAACGATTGCCTGGGTAATTGATTGCTTCATTGACCGGTTGAATGGTTGATTGATTGACGAGCCAATCACGGGCGTTGAAACACGAACGAAAACGAGCGACGGGAAGACGGAGGTAGGGAGAGAATGGGAACGGGTGTGTCCTCATTGTCACGCACGGTCGCAGGCGTATGACGGGGGGGGGGTGGGGGGGGGGGGGGTACTCATCTTGTACATGGCCGTAGTCGTACAGTATGATCATCGACATTCGCGTCCCTACAATGCCCGGACGGAGAACGTCGGGTTTTCACCGACCAGGCAGGCATTGCTTCCACCAAGCGCGAAGCGCCCGCCGTGAGGTGTTCGGGCAAGTCGCATGAAGGGTGAGCTTCTTCGTACTAATACTAAGAACGGCTTGCGAGGAAAATTTTCTTGCATAAGGGTGGCAGTGTCGATTTAGTTGATCGGAATGGCGGCGGCGGGGGGGGGGGGGGGGGGGGGGGGGGGGGGGGGGGGGGGGGGGGGGGGGGGGGGGGGGGGGGGGGGGGGGGGGGGGGGGGGTTATTGAAATCAACTAGAGACAATTCTTCAAATTTACTCATCTGACAGATCACTCACCGATCCCCACTTTACGATCTAGATCTTTGAAGGCAGATATATTCCTGATCTGTATGATCTAACTCATTGCGCTGGGTGGGAGCCGTATGACCTGCATCGTCTACTATCACGCGGGACCACAGTAAATAGGGCAATATTGGGTCCAATTCACTATGCCCCCCCGTAATAAATAGAGCATGATCTCTTGCACTCGGGGGGGGGAGGGGTCACCTGTTCGGCGGCCGACAGTCCGTCTCCGTCGGTCAACAGGTCTCCGTCGATGGGCACCTGGGGGTACCAGAACAATAAAAAAAGGCAAAAAAAAAAGAAAACGAGAGACGTAACGGGCAAAGAAACGGAAATGATAGTTACGGCACTCGTTCCGAATACCTTTTGTTTGCGAACGTTCCTGACGGCACTGCGAAAATTCTGAAAGAAAGCACTTCACATCTCGGGACGGATAATCGATTCCCACAGACACTTCGTGATCTAGAGACCTTTCAAGGCAGATTTGTTCCCGATTTGGTCAAGATTTAGCTCAAGTTGCCGGGTGGGAGCCGTACAATCTGCACGATCTAGCGCAAGTTTCCTCCCGAGTTGTATCTGGCCTGACAGGCCTATCCTGCACAACCTCACACAACGGCAGCTGAGGAACTAGATCAAACCACAGTAGACAGATCAGATAGATCATCATCTGTACGGTCTGTCCGAGCTGTGGGACAAGCGACAAAACGCTGTCCGACAGTTAGTTCCAAGCTTTGCTGTGGTAAAAAAATCGACGAAAAGCGCGACGCGCTGTTGATGCACGTACAGCCTCTCTCCAAACTGGCGCCTTACTCACGGCCGGCCGCACTCTATGCCAGCAGCTACCGAGTGTCCACGGCGCCCAAAAGTACACTTGGTGCTCTTACGGCGCCATAACACTCTCCAAGACGGCTGAATTATTCGGCACGGGTTGGCTCCCAAGACACTCCTTACGATAGTATATACACGTACGGCCTACACACCGCATACACCCGATACGTACGTGCGCGGACCTCACTTTTAGTTTTAGGAATGAGGTGTACATACGTGTGCTTCAGTTATCACGTGTAATATTCTTTTGCTTGTTTTTATTTTCACCGAGATATTCTTCCACTCCAGAGTTAGTTATTGGAGCCCGACCTGCGACCATGGACTGCATCGTATTGTGGCGATGAGTTAATGTGATAACAAAAAACAACAACAACAACAGCAACAACAACAACAACAACAACAACAACAGCAACAACGTCTACTTTTACAGAAAATAGCCAATTACAAAACGTCACCTCGCCGAACTCGTTCTCGATGACCGCGATCCGTTTCTCTCGCTGCACGTGTAGGAGGTGGTTCAGCATCGTAGTTTTCCCCGCACCCAAGAATCCCGTCAGGATTGTCACGGGCACCTGCCGTCACGGTGCGTTCCATCATGCCACGTCGTCTATCAAACGTCGTCATATCACGTTTCAACATTTCTTTCTGCTGAAAACCTGCTTCCGGTCAAAATTCCAAGACATCGCGTTAACTGATTTTCTGCTTGAGAGCAGCTCGAGCTAGATATTCTCAGGACACCAGGCTTAACGCCTTCTTTGCTCACAAGCTGGTTCAGCTCTAGTTGCATGTAGTACTGCCCCCAAAAACGGAAGTTGAAGCGCTAACGTCACACCACGTCACGACATGTGACCGGTCTAGTGACACGTCCTGTCGCGTAACCCGTCAAATACCGTCACACACTACCACGTCTAGCCACTTCACGCCCTGACAGGTGACCTGTCGATGCCACGTTATGTCACGCTAACCTACATAAAAGCTGCTTCAACTCTCATCCCAAGCAGTGTTCCCCTAAGAAGGTCTAACGTCACGTCATGACATGTGACCGGTCTAATGCCGCGTCATGTCACGTGACCCGTCAACTACCGTAACATATCACCACGTCAAGCCATCTCACTCCATGCGAAGACATGTCACTCCATGTCAAATTAGGGTTAGAAGTCCGTCAAGTCGCGTCAACTGAGCGACCTCACATCACGTACCACTGCTGTAAAAATTATGTCGCGGGGTCATGTCAAACACAATGTCAAAACAAGAGACCAGCCGTGAAGAATCAAGTACACTCCATGTGAAGTCAAGTCGTATCAAATACCAGGTATTGCTGTACACGCCGCGCAGAAAATCTACAGAAAATCTGCCTATGATCTATAGATAGATGATTTGCAGTAGATCCTACCCTTCTGCTGTGATACGTCGTGGAGGATCTGCACAGGTACAGATCCCACCCGGCAACATAAGCTAAATCAAACAGAAATACAGATCAGGGATCTGAAAGATCTGTACCATGAACTGTGAGAATAGATCATCTGCCCGAGGTGCGAAACATAAGGACAATTTTTACATGAAGATAAAACACAAACGGTACTCCTATCAGGGGATAGAGAAGCAACTAAGCTAAAGCACCACGGCACGTTATACCCAAGCCAAACAAAAGGCGAGACGAACAGAGGCGAGGCAAGGCGAGGAAGTACACCAACGCAAACCCCGCCCCAGAAAAAAAAAAAAAAACTAAAAAACCGTAAACCAAGCAAAGCTAAAACTGGACGAAAACGAAAAGAATATCGTATCGTAGAACACGCGCTACAACAAACCTCCAAAAGTCGGGGCGAACTTTCGAAGCTGGTTTTCTTCACGATGGAGAGGGTGCAGACGCCAAGCGATATTTCCGAAGCAACCCTTTCGGTTGTGTGCGCCCTAGGCCCGTAAGGCGTGCTTTGGGGAAACTCGGGTCGGGATTTATCTGGATAATAGTGTACGGAAAGTCAAGTCGAGTCCAGTCAACTCATGGGAAGCGAAGCCAGGTCAAGTCGCGCTACGGAACGTACCGTACCGTACCGTACCATCAGAGCCAACTTACGCGACGTCGTCGTGTCCCTCTTTTTCCAAACGAAGCACTAATTACCTCGGTCGTTGCTACGGAATGAAAATACTTTTTTTCGTCAGCCCATACACCCCCTGACATCGTATTTCCTCTTGCTCCCTACTGCCAGAGATATACAGATATATTTGTACAAGGAACGCATTGGTTTCATAGGTGCACTGTTGGAGAACATACTATTAATACTACAGTAATACACAAAAAAAACTAAACGACACACGTCTTGCAGTAGGTGTACTATCAATATAAATATACCTACTACTGAGGACCATAGTAAATAGGACCTACGGTACACACAAAAATCAATATATTTAACTATTCTTACCAACAATATTTGGCCCTATTTACTATGGTCCCCCGTAGCATGATACCAGCAAGAGTTCCCTCCGACTGACTGATGAAGGTGGCGAAAGTTCTTCTCGTACGTGCCTTTTTATGCAGCAGTCAGGTGATGAAGCGGCTCGGAGTGCAGTGCAGTGGAGGGGAGTTGACCTTTTTAGGACTGCAGTTCCGTGTTGGGGCCAAACCATTCAAATTCGAGGTACTTCGTCACCAAAACGGGACAGCGGTATTAACACGGTTAGGCTGTTTCCTATGCGGTTCGATTTCGAGGTTCAGATTTATATTTTTCTATCTCAAAAATGAATGGCCCTGCTTATGCAGTCCAAACATGCAAAATCTGACCGGATTTTTTTCGATTGAGAATCCGATGACCCAAGTCGTCCCAGAATCCGACGACTTGGGTCATCAGATTTTCAAATCGAATAATGGCATGCTCTCGAAATTCGAGATATTATCCACCACAGCAAACAGCAGCAGCAGCAGAACCATCGATGAGTGGGATGGTGACACAACTGTGTAGCGACGTTGCTTCGTGCCCGAACCGCGGTCGGCGGGCGACCCGTCCCTCCGTGGCCAGACTGCAGTCGGTCGGCGCGGGGTCGGGCCTAGAGACCAGGACAAGCGCACTCGGCGCGCACCTCTCCGTGGAGATGTACTCGTAGACTGCACTGCTGTACAGCAGCAGCAGCAGCAGTCAGACACAATATGAAACACAAAATACAAAGACAGCTTGACTCTAGCGCACGCGCCACGTCTCTTCGCCGTCAGACCAGAGGCAGTCAGCCTTGGCTCGGACGCTTGGGTCCTACGCGCAGGGCAGCGCACCCAGCGCGTCTCTTCGCGGCGCCAGACCACAACAAAAGCAGTTGGTCTGGGCGTTTGCTCGAATCTCAGCACGCGTAATAAATCTGATTTTTCCGCACAGGACGACTGTTTCGATTTGCCAAGTTCACATCTCAAAATGCGATCGGGTCAAAATTTTAAGCTCAAAAATCGAACCGCACAGGAAACGGCCTTATGTGAGTAACATGAGGACATGAGGCCAATTCCGAGAGGAGTGCGGTGAAGTGAAGTGACGCGGTGAAAGGGTGTAAGTGGAGTAAATTCGACAGTTTCGCACCTCGGGCAGATCATCTATGTATCATGTACAGATCATCCACAGCTCATTCGCAAATCATCTACAGATCATCTCCAGATCATCTCCAGATAGTCTACAGATCATTCCCACTTGATGACCTAGATATTTGAGGGCAGATCTGTTACATATATTCCGGGCGGGAGCTGTATCTAATCTGCATGATCTATTAGCGCATGCTTCCTGGGTTGGACCCGTACAACACAAATCCCGCACACCAACCCACAATGCCAGGATACAGTAGCATCTACATACGTGATCTACATGATCTATATGATGATACAGTAGCATCTAGATAGATGATCTAGATGATCTGTATGATCTACATGATGTTACAGCAGCATCTAGATGATCTACATGATGATACAGTAGCATCTAGATGATCAACATGATCTATATGATCTATCTGACGTGTTTACGGCTCATGTGAAGCCATGTGACTCCGAATCCGAGCTTCGAATGGGAGGGAGCAAAATAAAGGTAGGACAAGACGAATGCCACGGGGGGAAAAGAGTAATCAGAACCAGGCATGGGGTATAAAACATACCGGGACATATAGGGTCCATCGCGGAATCTGACTACGCTTATAGCCCTCTCGTAACAGATGGGATAGATAGACAGAAAGAAAGGTAACATGAAGTGTCATGCATGCATCTTAGTTGGCGTGCCGCTCTATCGGCTTGCCAAGGTTGGACGTCGTGCAATCAAAATGTGGTCGACCTAACGGCTGAAGTACGTATTTCAAAATTGGAACATTGTTGAAAAAAATACTTCAGCTAAATGTACCACCGATAGGTCTATACAAGCACTTCGATGCGAGTCGACCAGACAAGAAAGGGCTCAAGTCTTCTTTCTCGCGATGGAAAATGCAAGTCATGAAGCGTAGCGGGGAGGAGAGAGGCGGGGAGAGCCTGCCAAGTGTCCCCGGATCTGAGTCACGAGAAGGGACGGACGGAGTTGCAGCACGAGAAGGACGCAACACAAAAAAAGGGGACGGGAAAAAGAAAAACAAGAAAAAGAGAAAAACAACATAAACCCCAGAAAAAGAAACACGCTTCGGCAAAACAACCGCAGAACCAAACCAAAGCTTGACAAAACATCCCGCCGCACCTTGGCGGAGGAGGGGGACGGACCCGCCTCCAGCTTTCCGGCTGCCGTTTCATCCCCAGGCCCGCGCGAGGGTGCGCCGCCCGATCGATGAACACGCTCCACGTCTCCCACCAACTCCAACGACTCCTGGTGTTTGTCCAAGTAGAGGGCGGGACGGGGGTGCACGCCAACAAGTAAAAAACGAGCGCGAGGTGTTACTACCGCAGTCAAGAGCACCATGGTATCAAGGACCAAACATGCTGAGAAAAAAAACTGCAACACAAAGGTTTTAGTGTATGTAATGGGTTCTGACTACTACTGTAGTAGTACGGCGGACCATACAAAATAGGACCACATACTGCTGTTAATAGAAAAAATAGGGAAATATACGTATAGGGTTTTGAGTTTACCGTAAGAGCTACCTGGTACCTGGTATGTACTATGCCCCTCCGTAACATCATCCTCCGTAAATTTAAGATCAACAGCCGAAATGAAAAACAAAGCAAAACAAACCAGTGCAGTGCAGTGCGATTTCTCTACGAAAGAGCGACAAACGAGCCATTCTACTTTGGTATTAGCATACCCCCCCGGCCTGCCCGCCTGTCTGTCTGCCTGTCTTGTCTGGGTCTAGAAAAAGGGCGAAGTGATTCGGTTCCCTCTGCAGTGGCCGTATGCGCAAAACCTGCACCATCGTTCGCTTGTCTATATACAGCGGCCACACCGGCACTGCTCCGCACACCACCTCTCTGGTCAATCGTACCAGTGCCAAGCGATTTCACAGGCACTAATTACTACGGGCGCCCATAGTAAATAGGACCAAATATTGTCAGTAAAAATAGGTAAATACATAGGTTTTTATGTACACCATTGGTCCTATTAACTGTGGTCCCCCGTAATATCTATAGCGGGCAGCCGGCACTATTCAACCGGCACTATACTATTATAGAGTATTATAGAGGGACCACCACTGCTCAACTGGGATGGCGGGTGGGAAAACGTACCTACCTGGTACGTGTTAGGCCCTAAGAACCGAACAAATTATCCGCCAACGATCCCCAAAAAACGGCGAGTTTTGACACATGATCGCGCGACAAGGAAGAGCACAAAACAGCACAACGAACTATTACGGGGGACCATGTTAAATAGGGCCCACGGTACACACTAAAACCTACATGTTTCCCATTTTTTACTAACAATATTTGGTCCTATTTACTATGGGCCCCCGTAATATTACCAGGGGGGGGGGGGGGTGTGGGCATAGTAATAAATAGCCACCAGAATCCGCGAAGGACATAAACGCCATATAAGGCATCTCCCTGGGTGTTAACACACCACATTTAGTCGTGACGACTACAGTGTTTAATATTAATATCAACATTACTACAGCGCGTTCTCCCGGAATACAACCGTGCTGCGCGCCGTCTGGCCTACCGTACAGCGTCTTGAACTTCATGCTCGGAAACACACCCTACAGCAGTATACACTCAGTACCCCGTCAGGTCAGGTCAGGTCAGGTCAGGTCAGGTCAGGTCAGGTCAGGCTGCTAACCGTGGCTGATGCTAGTAGATGTCACCGAGGCTGCAAACGTTACCTTTTTTTCGACATCTTTTCTCCCTGAAGTCTCAAGAGGGAGGACACAAAAACCAGGGCTCTTCACGGGTCATGGCCCGACCCACGGGTCGGGTCATTTTTTTTTAATCTCACGGGTACGGTCGGGTTCGGGTCGGGTCGGGTCAGTCGGGTCGGGTCGGGTCGGGTCGGGTCGGGTCGGATTGGGACGGGTCAGGACGTTTTGAAACTCGCACGGGTCGGATCGGGTCACCCTTACCCGACCCGACCCGACCCGACCTGACCCACGAGGGTTCGAACACTTCCTGAGCCGATCCGTGAGCAGTCCTGGAAAAAATATGCAATAGGGCTGGAGCAGCACAACCAACGTAACGAGCTAACCCTCCGGGGCAAAGTATCACCCAGAGTTGAAGCAGGCAGACTCTTCGCGCAAGCAATACGGCATACCATACTAAACGTGGTCGGTATGGCAACTGCGGTAGTACCTGACACGGCAAAAAAGAGAGAGAGATAATCTGGTCGGGTCAAAATAAGGAAAATGGGAGAAGGTCGTTGCTGTACAAGGAAAGGTATGAGACCACACCACCTTGCAACACAAATACACAAAAATGCTGCAGTGGTCGAAAAAAGGACTACTTTCTGTAGCTCCCAGAGACAAAGCTAAGGTGAAGCAAACCAGAGGTATGCGAACACGATGCGCAAATGTGAGTTTTGAGTCGCAGACAGGAGGCGTGGGGGGGGGGGGGGGGGGGGTGTACTCGATAGGAGAGATGTACTCGATCTCATGCATGGCCGTAGTCGTATGACCATAGACCCTCGCACCCCTACAATGCCGGGACGGAGCATGTCGGGTTTTCACCGACCAGGCAGACATTGCTTGCACCAAGCGCGAAGCGCCGTGAGATGTCCGGCGAGTCGCATGAAGGGTGAGCTGCATCCTACTAAGAACCGCTTGTGAGGCGGACTTGCGTATGGATGACAGCTTCAATGAGTTAGTTTAATTTCCGGTGTGGCCACTTCCAGAGACAGCAATGGGAGTACTATGTAACTGCCTCTTTGGTGCCGTACCTTGAACACTACGTGATACGATCAATTCCCTTGTGCAGAGTAAAGGTTCTTTACTTCGCACAAATGATCTAACTAGACGACCAGCTGTGGGCGACCGCCAAAAAAAAAAAAAAAAAAAAAAAAAAAAAACGGTACCCTGGATGTCTAGCTCACTTAGTGAGCGGCATGTTTTACAGTGTCGTTGCCAACCGACGCCAACCCAACCCATATATAATATATGGATGGGGGGGGGGGGGGGGGTGTACTCACTATCATGCATGGCCGTCGTCGTATGACCATTCGCGTCTCTACAATGCCGGGACGAAGCACGGGGGGGGTGTTGCTACAACCAAATAAAAAGAATCCGAATAAAAAGAGCCATTTTTGGAAGATCTTCCAGAAATCTCACGATTCTGATTTTATTTTAATTATGAGCTCGAGAAGGAGTGCAAGTTGTTTTCTCTTTTTGGTTTTCCGTGTAATCTCGGGAAAATAGAACAGCTTTACCAGGGAAAACAGTTCGGATGGGAAACGGAAACGTACCGTAAGCGCAAGAGGAAAAAAAAAAATGGTTGGCATGCGAGGGAGACAGCGGCAACAACGACGGCATAAGGGCCCGTCTTAACGGGGAACACTAAATTTCGTCCAATCAGATGTAAATTAAATTAGAAAAAAATCTTCTAGTCAAATTGAAAGAACCGAAAGTCCTCGATAAGATGGGCCTTTAAATTAAATTAGAAAAAAAAAACTCAAGTTGAAAGAGCCGAAAGTCCCCGTTAAGATGGGCCCTAAACAAGTCACAGCTGACGCATTTCATAATGTCATAAAAAGTAACCAAAAAAACCACGCAGACTCCAAAGACAAGACACTCTGCACAACTTACACCTTCATGTCTCCAAACAAAGCGTTGTAGTTCTTGATGGGAAATTATCCCGTTTATTATTAATAGTACCGCACTGCTGTAAACAATCCTAAACTCGAGTCAAATTTCAAGTATGTCGTTGCAGTGCCAACAGCCCTTGACCCTTCTATGACTGCAGTCTTAGTAGGTCAACTTTGGGGACAAACTTACCTAAATTTTGAGTGGCTTGCTGCCGCAACGGGAGCGCAGTGCTATCAGTGCCCTTAAACCCTTTACTACCGCAGTCCCGATTTGGGGACAAACCAGTCTAATTCCAAGTGATTTGTCCCCGAAACGGGACTGCGGTACCAAAAGGGTTAACCCTCTTATGGCTACAGTCTTTTTAGGTCAGTCTTGGCAGCCCTTTCCCCTTTTAGGGGTGAAGTCTTTTTAGGTGGGGGTTTTGGGGACCAACTTACTTATAATTTCAATCGTTTGTCGCCACAGCGGGACTGTAGTGCTATTAATAGCTACTGATACTAACAACATCCCTCAAGGGGTCAGGCAGAGGGAAAAAAACGGCCAAAGCTACGAAACAAACAAAGCCAACCTAACAGCAAAACCCCTCTCACATCGGGCCCGACGAAGTTGGCCAAGGGCTCGTAGAACGGGATAGCCGAGTCGCGGGCCGGGCACAGCACGAGAGCCACCGCCAAGGATAGGCCGTGTTCTTCGCGCACTCTATCCTCTACCTCCTTTGCCAACCGCCGGACGGACCAGCCAGCCTCAGCGGCTACCTGCGTCGACGGGACGGGATTTGGGGGCGGGGGAGGGGCGAACTCATTTATTGCATGTCTTGAGTCATTCGACCATTAACCACGCATCCCTTTCCAGACGGAGGACCGTTCCTACTCTAAACAGAGACATCTCCAACACATAGGCTCTCATCACGTTGTCTCCAGACAGTACACAGAAATATTTAGCTAGTCTCACCCCCTACGTACCTGTTTGGCCGCCTGTGGCCACCATCTATTTCTTAGGATAGCGATCGTTTTCTCTCTGCTATCTACCTGTTGGTGTATACGACACTCCTCCGTCTCACATTCCTCTATTTTTCTCATCTCCTCTTCTAACACATCGGAGTGGGTTGGGATAACGGGAGTTATGATCATTGAATCATTGAATGAGAGATACATTTTGCTACGGGGGACCATAGTTAACAGGACCTACGTTACACGCAAAAACCTATATGTTTGCCTATTTTTACTGACAATATTTGGTCCTATTTACTATGGTCCCCCGTAATAGCAAAGTTTTGTCAACCCTTTTAGAACTGCAGTCCCAACATGGGAACAAACCAGGCAAAGTACAAGTAGTTTGTCCCCAAAATGAGACGGCAGTCCCACAAGAGTGATATTACCAAGGTATGGAGTACACACCCACAAATGCTTGCTGATATACATATTGACCGCTTGCTTGCTGTATGGACGATCGATTACAATGCGGTAGCCCCTGGGTGATGATTAGTCACAGATCGCAGCCATATGGTGATGATCGACCACGTACACATTCTGGTACCAGGTACCACAGGTATACGGCGGTGTGAGATGTCGGGGCTCTTCCCTCGGTAACGGTTACGTACATACATCAGTATTAATAGTGTTGGATATCGAAACCATGAAGGTTTCGGTACGATAAGGCCAAAAGAACTTCGATAACGATAACGATAATATTTATAATTATCGTTATCGGACCGATAATCCGGAAAAGTCGATAACGATAACCATAACGATAATACCAGGTATATCATACATGAATAAATAAATATCACACATGAATAAATAAATGCGTTATTACACCAACCTCAGCACAACGACTGCCGAGATTATTATTTTCCAGTAAAATCACAGCCCGTGTGTTGTCTTCAAGCTAAATTGTCCTTTGTAACCCAGCTACTCGTTATATACCTAGCTTTATCAGTACACCCAGCGCCCGTCCTGATTCCTTATCCTAGAGAGATACTTATTCTGTGGTCCCACAGAGAGTATTACCGAACTAAAAAAAAGAATCGCAAACTCATGCCGGTAAAAAACAAAGTGAATTGCGGGTGTACAGGGTACGAAAACACAACAACACCAAGAAATAACAGAAAATAAGAAAAAAAAAAGGCCATTGAAAAAAAACCTGAGATACAACAGAATACAACTAACTGCCTGAGGCAAGTACCTGGTAGATCAGAAAGGCTACATATTAATATTATTAATAATAATAGAAGGAAATAATACGTACTCAAGACGGACCACAGACGGCTGCTGCGCGGATGGAGCAGCACGAAGGATAGAAATCTACTGATATAAACGGCGGAGAGGGGAAAGGAAACAAACGGAGAGACAAGGAAAAAAAAACAGAAAAAAGCAAAAAGGAAGAGGGAAAAAAACGAGAGAGAAAAAATCGTACTGCTCCAGGGAATGATGACAACATCGGTGCCCGTACGAACCTTTCGTTATTGCTCGCTTTCTAATTACATCATTCGCGACGCCACGTCACGCATCGCTGAGAAGAGATGCAACCCAACGCCCCCTGGTCACAGCACAGTTAATAGCACTGCTGAAAACGCGGAGGAATTGCACATACGTACGTGCAAGGCTCTTCAGGTTTGCGCGTAACTTCAATACAAGTGCAAGTACGTACATACTAATATTAATAGTGCGTACACATTAATATAAAAGGAATCACATATAGAATACGCGCGCTCGGTTTATCACAATAATTGTAAAATTAGGTAAAAATGGAATATAGACGAGGCGTATTACGCAGCTTGCAAAGTTGAGTATCAACTATTTAATCAGTCGAACTCACAGCTGACGTATTTCAAAATTTATAAAAAATAGTACGTACTTGTGTCTGTTATAAAGAAAAAATTATACCCGGTACGAGTACTCGCAGCTATAAAGTTGAGTTTTCATGTATCGGTATAGCAGCAGTGTCTGATATATTTTTTAAATTAGTATACCTGGTACGAGTACTCGCAGCTATTAATAGTAATAGTAATAGTTTTCATGTATTACAGCGGCTCTCGCCCATGGTCGTACCTTGTACTTGGTATATAAGTAGGAGTTGTTATGATGTTATGCACCAGGTATGGTATGGCCCACACGCAGCAGACATGGCAGGGCATGATACCAAAACTGGTCCTAGGGTGTGAGGTGGGCCTCCGGCGGCTCCTGCCGAGGGCTGATATCTTGATACCTGGTATCTATTTCTGCACCACAGCAGTAGCTGAGTATATATATAGGGAGTTGAAGCAGTACTGCTGTATTACGATTAACAGCAGTGGTACGTAATAAGTGGGAGCAGGGTGCCAAATGGGATAGACCACACTGCGTTGGGGTGAAAGTACCTCATGGAAACAGACAGGGTGAACAGCGTGCCAGCCTGTCTGTGCCAGGTGGTATGAAAAAATATGCGCAGATCTAAGAACCTTGCCTTGCACGCACACGCACGTGCAATTTCTCCGCTGGTGCACAACACTCGTCAACTCTGACGTCTGCTCGCGGCTGTGCTCATGAGAGGACAACATCGATTGGGCACTTTGTACTCTGTAGAAATTCAGCCCATTTCGAAGACGAAAAAAAACAATAAAAAAGCGTCAAAAACGTGCATAGTGCAGAACCACGATGCGATGAGGAGCACGATCGCAACCACAAGCACAGGGGTGAAGCAGACACAAATCGAGGGCGGCCTTCTTCTTCCAGGTGTCCGATCTACAGAAGATGCACCGACAACCATCGCAAGACTTACCCATAACCTCGCGCTCCAAGCCCGCATCTCGCTTGCGCTCGTGTTGTCTGGCCATCTGCATCCTCTAGCGTTCAATCTCACCCCAACTCCAAATTCCGAGGTTAGCTGTCGAGCATCATTGGCGCCATCGTTGTCTCCACCTTCTGGCCCCACGGCGACCTCTGCGCTAGGCACCTGCTTCTCCTGCTCTTGTTGCATCGGCTCCAAGTCTCTGGCCATGTTAGGTCTGCTCGTTCCTGCCGCGCTATACTCTCTGGTGCTGGTGCACCGCCCTATTAGGGGTTTCTTCAAAAACAAATTCCCAGTGACTGTACAGTCACTGGGAAAGTCACTGGGCTGTGGCACGGAAACTCCCCGGCTTTTGATTCTATTTCCAAGTCTAAAAATAACATTTCCATCGATATCCCCTCGTTTATTTTATTGTACCGGCAGAGCTCGAACCAAAATACAAAATATGGATCTATGTATCTGTTGCCCATCAGCCATCAATTCGATATTTGATCTAAGATGTAGAATTTGGCTCCGTCAAGTGGCAAACGGCACTTGTATACTCAATTCTATATTTGATCTATCGCTAAAAAAAAACAGATCATGCACAAATTCGATATTTTATCTGTGTTGTTTTATTGGGCTCTCTACTCTTCTTCTATTAATACCACGGGTATGTCTCTGGCATGCACCCGGCATCGGTGTGCTCAGATTTTGGATGAATAAATATGCACGGAGCGATCGAGCACCACGAGCAGTACGGATACTGAGACATAGTCCTGTGTGTTGTCCTTACACTTGGTGGTATCGTCCCGCCTACCCACAGCTTCATCAAAAGTACAGCCAGTGTCCGTCCTGCTTCCTTGTCGTAGAAAGATACTTGAAAGCTAGTTCTAACAGAAGAAAAAGACGAAAAATATAAAATAATCGCAATTTCACATAAAAGCAGGTGAAACGCCAGCGAACCGGGTACGAGAACACACAGCAGTATAACACAACAACAGCATTTAAGGTGTCAGGAAATATCACGTTCACTCCTTCACAGAAAGCAACTTCGCCTAGACATGCCTTGATCGACACCAGGCTACGATTATTAATAGTAGGTTTTAGTCGGCCTTTCACCGTTGACAGCGCACGTTTTTTGGGTCGTATGATATACGTCTCTGACATCTTTGTAGAATAACATAAACCAGAAGACCTGAAAATAAGAATAAAAAGACAACAACAGCTGCTGTAGTATTAATAGTAGGCGAAACAAAACAAAAAATAATTCTGAACGAAGCATACTTAATTGTAGGAGACCAGAAGAAACTGTTACTATTAAAATAACTGCTGGGGGCAGAAGGAAAGCATACATACATACGTATGTACTCAAGAAAGACCGCAGATAGATGCTGCACGGACGAAGCAACACGAAGGTGAGGAAGTACGGCGGGGAGGAGATTGAAAACAGGGACGAGGCGAAAAAAAAGCAATAAGCGAGAGAGAAGAGGAGAAAGAATTTCGAAGATCGTACTCCAGGCGGTGATAGTATGAAATGGGTGCCCGTGTGCGCCGGAAAACCGATTCGGGAACCTATATATCCAAACACCCTTCGCCGTCTCCTTCCTACTCTGCTCGTCAATATTATAGCGGTGTCAGTACTGCCGCCGTCGCGCCCCCTCCCCATTGAAGGACTCCAATGGGAATGAGCAAAAAACTGCTATCCAAATTTAGGGACTATAATAATACTATTAATGGTCGAACCGGTACCTACTGTACTTGAAGTATCAATAGTAGTAGCAGCGACCCGATCTATCATTTCGTTTCTGCATTCGTTCCCCCCCCGCCCCTCTCCCCTTGACGCCGCTCTTGGCGTCCTCGTTTGCGCCACCTCCCCATGAAAAAGTCCGCCGCTTCGACGATCCCCCGGTACCACATAACTTCCCGCTCTTCTAAGCTGCCTTCGGCCATATAACAACACCGTCCCAACTCCAAACAGCTTAAAGGGGAGCTTTTTCCGTGGACCCTCGTGGTTTGAAAACCCTAGACATATTGGACCCAGTTTTTTTTCTGATCGGCCTGGTCCCAGGTTCTGCTCATATCACACGACGGGTAGGCCGCTCATCGGTCGTCCGCTGTACGACCCTCGCAAAGAGGAGGCGTCGTTTGCGGATGGTCGTATCAACGCTCTCGCATTGTGCCTTTCTGAGGGCCTCGGCGTACGACATGATGATTAGGTGGTTGGTGCGTTATCGGCGTTGAAAGCGGGCGTGTCCAAACAGAATAATCGAAAATCAAAAGCGAAAATCGAAATGGTTTCGGCCAAGAGGCCAAGTCTACTCGCATCAATAATTCTATTGTTCTTGTTTTCCAAGCACTGCAACCGACCTGTAATATCACCAAAGTTCACAGGCGCCTGACGCGCCCCGCCCCGCCGACAAACCCCGTGTGTGAGCAAAGGATAGCCTCGCTCCATGGGCAACGCCCGAATGGGTAGGGCGGATCGTAGCTGGACCAAATCCGGCGGGAAGGCCTCAGAACCTAGGTTTTTGTTAGTGGGTGAGCTCGCGCAAGTCCCACACTACTCGGAAGAGATGATTCTCCCGGGTGGCCATCTCCACCGCACTTGCCCCTCTCGGGGGTCAGGTCGGGTCAACGTGCCCTAGCCCCAGGGGCAACAGCAGACTATAGTGATGTTGCAATGGGAACTAAGGTTTATAAATTTACTAACGGCACGAATTTTAAACGTGCAAGTGTGGTGAGCTTATCAAGCTTTATTTTCACGAATCCGCCGGAGGATATGTACCCCCCCCCCCGACAACACCCGACAAACAGTAAGCGCGACCTAGACATGGTGGGAATTCAAGAGTTGTGGGAGAAAGAGGGAGGGGAGCTAGGATGCATAGTTGGAGAGTACGCATGGATAGGGAAAACGAGGAAGGGACAGAATAGCAAGAACAGGGCTAGGGTTAGGGTTGGGTTTCTAGTCAAAGAAAACCTGTGTGACATACTAGAGGTGATCAAAATTAAATTCGACTAAAGCATATGGATTAAGATACCAGGGGAGCGGCGAGCGAAATATTACTTCTTAGGAAACATCTATATGCCCCCAGAGTCGAAGAATACGATAAAATATATACAGGGCAAGTTCGGAGAAGTAGCGGCACATGTACAAAAGTATAAGAGGCAAGGAGAAGTAGTACTATTAATAGTGGGAGATTTTAATTCAAGAATTGGGAAGGCGAGCAAACTGAATGAGAACACTGGACAATATGAGGAAGTAACAAATAATAAGAATGGGGAAGAGATGTTGAAGTTCCTCAAGCACAACGAGATGAAAGCGTTGAACGACAGAATAAAAAAGGCAGAACCGGAGTGGACTAGACAGTGCATACAAAAGGGAGAAAACTCTATTCTTGACTTTAAAGTATTTCAGGGGTCCACAGTTAATAGGACCTATGGTACAGATAAAAATCTTTATATTCAAGTGTTTTTACAAACAAAATTTGGTCCCATTAACTATGGACCCCCGTAATGGTAGAAAATGAAAGTGGTAAAGAAACGGAACTACACGTATTCGCAGCGGACGCAGGAACTACGGATCACTGTCTAATATGAACACAGAGTCAACAGACGAGAGTTACCAAACATAGACGAGGTATAATAGTAAATTACACCGATGTAGAATAGATAAACTAGAAGTAAAAGATAAACAGAAAGAGTTCCAAGAAGAGATGGCCAAAAATGCAGAGCAATTTTCTGAGCTGTTGGAAATAATAGGTTCAACAACGAACGATACAGAGAGGGATGATGCAGGAGCTAGGATAATAGAAGGATGGGAGCAGTTGGTCAAGACCATACCAAGTAAAGTAATGGGGAAGAAGTTGATAGTATGCAACAGAGCAGTAAAATATTGGATGAGGACTTGAAAGAGGCTATAAGAGTAAGGAGAAAGGCGCACACAAGGTATAGGCCGAGTGAAACTACGACAGGGTGGGAGGAATATGCTATAGCTAGAAAGAAAGTAGAAGATATGGTATAGAAGAAAAAAGGGATATGGAAAGACGTAGTAAATAAAACGAATGGATACTTTGAGGGCGGGATGAAGCAGATGTAGGCAGGGATAAAAGGGACACTGGACAAACAAGCAGGAAAGGCAGATACGGGAAGAACTACTCTAAGAGCACATAACGCTAAACTGGTTAGTAGTTCGAAGGGGAAAAGGGAAATACTAGTAAAGCATTACCGAAAGCTAGGAACACCCACAGCCAACTAAACGTTCGACGCAGAATTCGAGAAGAAAGTCAACGCGTGGGCAGAGGCGAACGTAGATACATCAGAAAGGGAAGACAGTGGTTCAGGAGGGTTACAGAGAGAGAGTTCACAAGGGAAGAAGTAAAGAAGTGTGTAGCTAAGCTAAGAGTAGAAAGGCAGCAGGGGCAGACCAAATAGTGAATGGCTTCATGAAGTACGGGGGAGAAGGAGTGCTTACCGTGATGGTTATGTTGTATAACTGGATACGGAAAAATGAGTAGGCACCTAGGAGGTGGAGAGAAGGAGCAGTAGTAAACTTATTCACGAAAGCAGATAAGGCTGACCCGGGGAACTATTGAGGGACAACTCTACTAAGCACAGCACGCAAAACATTTCGTAAGGTTTTGAACGATAGAATGGGAGCGATGATGGAGAAGGAAGACAAAATAAGCGAAGGGCAAGCAGGGTTTAGGCCAAACCGTAGTTACGTTGATCATGTGTACACCTTAGGTCAAGATTATTCAAGGTAGGAAGACGCGGGATTAATAACGTACTGTTTAAAGCTAGATGTGCAGAAAGCCTACGACACAGTATGGAGAAATTGATTGTGGAAGAAACTGTGGGAAATAGGAATCAGAGGAAAGATGTGGAGAATGACGAAAAAGATGACGGACTGTGCGAGAAGTGCTGTCATGCTGGACGGGGAAATACCGAAGTATGTTAATATTTTACAAGGAGTTGTACAGGGATGTACGATGTCACCCAACCTATTCAAGATATATATTACCGACTTGATAGTAGCAGTCGAGGCTGCAAGGCAGTGCGTCACCGTAGGGGAAGATACCGTGTCGGGATTGATACTTGCGGATGACTTCGTGAGGATATCAGGAACACCCGACGGATTGCAGAGACAAATAGAGAAGGCGCTAGAATACACCAGGAAATGCAGGGTGACGGCGAACGTCAATAAAATGCGCAGTAGTTGTTTGTATCGAAGATAAGGTAAACCCGGTAAGTTTCAGTTGGAAGTGGGGAGAAGATGGATTGCCAATCGTAAACCAGTATACACACCTTGGCGTAGAGATCTCAAAAGACTGCTATAGGAATAGACATATATCAAAGATAATAGGAAAGGGTAAAGCACACATAGGCAAGATGGATGCGATCCTAACAGACTCGCATCTTGACACTAGGATTAAAAGATGCACCCTGATGAATGTGATAGTACCAAAGATAGAATATGCAGGAGAAGTATGGGAAGGGAACGCGAAGCTCGTAACACAGTTGGAAACAGTACATATGACAGCACCTAAAAAAATCTAAAGATACTCAAGTACGACTAGTAATACAGTATTAAGAGCAGAACTGGGAATACACCCGCTCAAGACAAATAGAGGCATGATAAAGTTGAAATGGCAAAATAAGTAACGAACATGCCAAAAAAGAGGTTGCTAGCCATACAGTAGTTGATAGAGCTGTATGGGAGAAAGTAATAAAAGGGCGAGCTGAAACAAGGTGATATGGCGCAGTAAACTCTGGAAGGACATAGGGAGTAACCAAGAAAATAGGATGTCCGCCGGGAAGTTTGGGAAGTGCAAGGCAGAAGTAGAAGAAAGGACGGAAATATGGAAAAGGCTAGCGCTAAGAAACAAAGTGGGGGATTGAGGGAAGGAATAGGAACGAAAAAGTATTTGCACGGTCCAATGGACTTCGCGAAAACGCTGAAACTGCGCTTTCGTGTAGGTGACCTGGACCTGCCAGAAAGAAGAAAGAGGTATACCAGTAGCCGGGAGGAGGAGGAAGCAGATGCACAGATGTGCCCGTGTGGCAAAGCAATAGAGTAGAACTCACATAGTAGGAGAATGCGAAATATACAAGAAGGAACGGGATGTGTTAGAAGAGGAGATGAGGGAATAGACGAATGTGACATGGAGGAGTTTGATACCACGAATAGAAGCGAGAAAACGATCGCTATCCTAGGAGATAGATCGTGGCCACAGACGGCCAGACAGGATGGCGATACGAATAGGGAAAAAAACGTATGAAATACATGGAAACAGCGTCATGAGCGCCCAATTGTTGGAGGTGTCTCTACAGGAACGGTGCTCCGTCTCGAAAGGGATGCGTGGTCAAAAGTCAAATTACTAAGGCAAGCAACAAATGAGTACCCCCCCCCCCCCCCCCCCCTCGCCGACAAACCCTGTGTGTGAGTCAAGGATAACCTCACTCCATGGGCTACTGCTTGAACGGAATTCCCAAGGACCATTAGTGTACCAGCCAACGTGGAAGAAGTATATGTACTAGTAGTGTCACTGGGACCCGCGAACAGACGCAACATGCGCCACATGTGCGCTATGCTAAAAGGACTTTCGAACCGTGATGTGTGTGGCCTCCCAAGTAGCTGACCTCCTTTTTTGTTCGTAATTTTAGGAGGTTTCCATAGGAAACTGGCGTTTGTGAGGCGGGTTGAATTCGAGCAACGGAATAGTTTGAAATAGCCCACAGCGTGCAGTTGCGCGAATGACTGTCTCCTCAGCTTATCGTCGTGTGGCCCTGCAGGCATGTTTTCCATCACTCTTGCGTCCAAAACGTACTTCGGTAGGCTAGATATAGTGCGCTGCCTGGCCGTGTGGCGGCCGACTGCATGATGTGTGGTGGGCCAGCCGCCGCCGCTGCCGCTCTCCTTCCAGGATTCGGCGACGTCGAGGACCCCAAGCCCCTTTCTCGTCGGGTTCAGGCTGTGCGCGCTGAGGACGGATTTGGCGACGAAGATGCAGATGGTCCTTGGGAGTCATGACACATGTTCGCTCGGCGATAAACTGTGTGCGGTGGTTCCGCCATTTTACTCGTTTTTCAAGAAGACATTGCCTGAATTCGAACCCGCTTCATTCCTGCCCGCGGGTGGGACCCTTGTGCGCTCTACCCGCGGCTAATGTCTGCGGGCGTCCCGCAACAGCAGTTTCTCGTCGCCCGAACACGCTGGGACTCTGTCCGTCAGGGGCTGTGGGCCCTGAGTGACGGCTCAGCCATCTAACACCAGGACAGCGTCGCCGCCGTTGGCGGCTGGCTTACCTCTGTTTCCTTCGCTGCGTGTGCCACGAATTTATCCGTGACTGGTGTGAAATTATTCCGCGTAAATACTTTTTTGGCCTATCGGTACGGCGCGGCCATGTCGTGTATCTTGTTTGTGATTGCTGTCGAATGTCCCTATCGGTCGTGTTTGCGGCCAGCTTCTTGTTTGTGGTCATTCTTCAATGTCACCATGGGTCGTGATAAGTTTCAGTACATACTGTACAGGCGGGGCGGGGCGTGGGTCCGGGCTGGGGAGGGGCGCGGGTGGCGGCGCGCCCTGCCTTTGACGTGTGTTGGCTTATGCCGGCTATCGTATCATACAGTACTCGTCCAGCTGATGAAAAGGGGATCAGTGACATTTATCAAGGTGTCTTGTCAGCTTCGTTGTCTGTGGTTGTTGTTGGATGCATTTTGCTGTGCCCACTGTATTCTAGAGGTGGCCGGAGTCGACAGCTCAAATCCATGTATCAGCGGGCTGCAGCATGCTGTTGTTGCGACGGAGTAGACAGTGAATCAAATATGGTAGAGCAGCGTCTCGTTTGATTAATACTGAAGCACAACACAACTGCCGTTTAATGCAGCAGTGTCAGCAGCAAGCGGCAGAGCTATTGACACTGTCATCGTTATCGCTATATATATGGATACTACGTACGTGAGATACGTGCGTGTAAAACAATCCATTTCTGTATGATGAGACTTCTCAATTTTCCAATTGCCTGCCAATCCTACCTGCATGATAATAAGCTTACTGTATGACTTGCACTTGTGCCACCGAGCGTGACAGTGGTGGGTATGTTTTTTTTTATGATTCATGTATGCAAGTCATTACAACCTCGATGGCGGATAAAATGATAGCGGGCGCGGTCGTGGCTTCGACAATTAATTGACGATAACTCCAACGATACCCGTATATATCTTGTCTTATTTGTATTGGTATTTATGAAGGATTTATTTCTACGTCGTTAGCAACCCCTAACGTCGCCGCAAGGTTTTCCTCCCGGTCTGACGACAAATCCTCCGCACTTTGCTGCTCCCTCTCCGGAATAGGGTAGCATGGAGTCTGTCCCCGACTCTTGCGCGATATGTGGGGATCCGCTGCTATGCCAGGCCAGCAATACGGCGCTGAGTTGCCGCCATATATTCCACTGCCTTTTATTTGAAGACTTGGTCCGCCATTTTAGGAGTTTGTAGTTGCTCCACGGTTTTTTGTCTCCATCAGAGAGTCCCGCCATATTGCCCAATTGTCGCTTCAGGTAGATGTTGACTCGTACTCGTTGCCATTTGTGCAGTGAGAGACTGTTACCTTATGTTGTGCCCACGCCACATCCGAGCGCAGGATACGTTGTACCTGGTATGCCTTAAGGGATGTCATCCTTGGCATATGCTGGCCTCTTTTACACCTGAAGCTGGATAGGAACTTTGTGCACTCTCGAGTATCGTGCGCGTCTGCGTCGGCACCAACGTCCGGTGTCCCGCGCATATCATTCTGTTGTCTGTCCCCGGACCACTGTTTCGAGCTGCTCTGCTGGAAATACGACCTGAACAACATGGCCGGAGGTAGACCAGTTCCGCCATTTCCATGGCCCCCGTCATCTCCTTAAACAACGCCACGTAGGATTGCATGCGCTCGCATGCCGCAGTAAGTGCTGTCTGTACGCTCGTTTTTCCGTTGGCGACTTATCTTTCGACTGATAGAGCGTACGTATGCGCATATTATTTTTGTTTATTTATTTTTGTGGACAAAACAGTACAGGTGTGTAGCATGTTCATGTACGTACGCCGTTAATGATGCAGGCCATGGATGCATGACTTTCTTGTACGCCGTTAGGGCACCAAACCTGCTGCTGTACTGGCGTTTGCCTTGTGCGCCCAGAAATGCAACTGTTATATCATACCAGGTACCTGGTATACTGTACCTGGTAGGTAGTTTGACACATGTCGTACCGGTGAAAATATATGTTTCGTAACGCGCAGGTGCGATTTAACAAGCCCTGAATAAGGATGTCGCATCCCACGCAAGACCTAGTCCTCGCATTATTTTCTGCCTTTTCCCTTCAGCTTGCATCCTGAACCGTGACCTATGAGGCGAGGCCTCGGCGATGGCGGTGATACGTATTATGCGTGACAATATAAAAGCAGTAGACCCAACAGTGCCGACGTCACTGGGACAAGAGGGTGTAGAGCAACCCGTATGCCAGGAAACTGGCGTTTGTGAGGCGGGTTGAATGCGAGTAACGGGATAGTTTGAAGTAGTCCATAGCATGCAGTTGCACTGCACGCGGATCCCAGTGAGATCCTGCACACGAAGTTCAGGATTGGCCACGAAGACGAGTAGGTTATCCCGCCGCACGAGGTATTAGGTCGCAGGAAGAACAGGATGCTCACTTTTTGGTGAACGCTAAGAATATCGCCATAAGAAAAATGGCTCAGTGGTGAACCCGGTTGTTTGAATTAAGATGGCGCCCCAATAGCAGGAAACTCAGGCTTGCCCAGATTAGGTGTGTCTTGTTGGCGGGCCCATACTGTACTAACTCATCGCCACAACAGCCCGTGGTCACATGACAGGCTCCAGTAACCATGGTAATGACTGGGGCCCAGCCCTGTCAAAACTGGCACCGGTACTATAAAGGTCGGATGAGCGTGTCTTACGTTTCACGCAGCATGCAAATATGAGTTTCAACCACTCAATCGATCGTTCGCACAGCTGACGTTGTAATTTTTTTCTTAGAAAATACCTGTACTATAATATATTACACAAGGTTCCCCTTCGGGATGTAGGTAACGTGAAATCCCGGCGGCATCGCAAGGCGAAAAGGGAGTCACAGGTAACACTCGTACTATAGCTGTTCTTGGCGGAAACGTGAGCCATGCATGGGTATGACAAAAAGGGTATTGCTCGCAGGAAAAATTATTATTAATAGTAGTCAGCAGGAACTACTATACCTACTCTTCTTTCTGTGGTAATTACTACCTGTGGTACATCGTTATTGCCCTCGAAGAAATGCATTCGAGCGCTGCGCTCAGTTTGCTTGTCTTTGTTTTTGTGAGGTCGCGGTTGGAGTTAGTGAGATTGAGGAGAGAGACCCGTCTGCACCGTGATCCCCAACAAGCAGTTCCGCAACAACAAGTTGTTTTTCCGACGCATTTTGTGGACAGGCACATTCTGCCTGGGAGTACTCGTAGAGTTGGGCTTCATTAGGTAGAACTATAAAAACAAAAACGTTATGACAGGTGCCACCACTACATTAGACAAGAGCGAAGGTTTGCGTCCTCGCGTGCGCGCCGCCGCCAGCCTCTTTTTCTTTTTGGTGGTGCAGGCTAGAAATGGAAGCTATCACTCTCAGGGTGCCTTGGGTGGGCGGAGGGAGCCCTCAAGCGCCACGTGCGGAACAGCAACGGTGATGCAGCTATCGAGGTCTCGAGAGTATCCTCTGTTTTTTGCTCGTTTGTTCGATTTTCGTGATGGTTGGCCGATCGAGCAGGCCCAAAAAATGGGCTTGCAGCCGCCATGATTTTTTTGAGGCGCCACCGCCGGGGTACGATGTGCTATGGTCTGTGGCCGTGGGCGCGGCTATAGCTCCGGTCGCCTCTCGTTGAGGTTCGCGTTTTATCGCCTCGATCGTGGTCACCGAACAGCGGAGCAGCCAAGAATCACCCCAGACTCCAGCGGGGGTCATGAACATGCTACATCAAGGCTGATCAACTCCCAAATTCGAAATTGAAATCAGAAAAATCACACGAAAAAAGTCCCAATTTTCTCAACTCAAATCGATTATTTCTTATTTGCCTTGAGAACCCTGCCTCGAGATTCACTCTTCGGCCGATCACATGCAAATTATATTAGAAAAGTAAAAATCTAATCAAATAGAAAAAAACCAAAAGTCCTCGATACGATGGGCCCTAAAACCAACTATTATGGGAAAAATTTTCTGAGCTCTCAGAACTGGGGTTTTAGGCCAAATATACGCGTCTTACTCGGCGGGAAAGCTAAAAACACCGATAAACTTCTCAAAACGCTCCCCGTAGTTTTTTGCTAGCTTTCAGAAACGATTTCCCGTTTCTCCAGAGTCCTATTAATATTATTGTAATTTTTGGAGCAGCAAATCACTCTTCTCTGGAGGGTCAGAAATAAGGTTGTTGGTCAGAACTGGGGCCAGAAATAGTGGATCTTCGAGGATTTTAGATGAAAAATCACGATGTCCTCAGAACAACTGGAAATAAATATGGACGAGCAGTCCAACTATACGACTTTGGGGGAAACGGAAAAGTGCTCGAGAAGGCTCTCGGAAAACTAAAAGGGGAGCATCCTGAGGAGTCTACCGGTGGTTTTGACAGTCCCGTCGAGTAAATCGCCGGTTTTTTCGGCCAAAAACGCCAGTTCTGAGACCCCTTCAAAAATTTCCCATACTAGTTGGTCTAAGATGGCCCCTTAGAGCCCATCTTCGCTATATACGTTATTCATGGTACACTATAGCTGAGCGCAAATAAACCCTTTATTTTTATTTTCCGAAGACACAAGTATTATTCTTCTGTTTGGATCCAAGGGGCACACGTTTTTGAACCTACAGTAATATATCCGCAAGCTATACCAGACAAAAAACTTGAGGCTTGAGGCCTTTCCGAATATCTTCAACTCACCCATTTGTGACTCTCATGCGACACAGGCGCTTCTGTGCTACGCTGCGCCGTGGACATACCACACAACCACACTTCGCTTTGTCTAGCTGCTGCGGGCAAGGGGCCAGGCAATGATGACCGTCCCAGCAAGCCTTGAATTCGTTGTGTCGGACGCATCATAATATTATAGGCCTCATTCAGAGAAGCTTTGGTTAGGTTAGAAAAATGTATACCATCTGTCCCAATTTAGACGTACAATTGCTGTACTTGCTGCAGGGGACTATTATTGCGGGAGTCCATAGTTAATAGGACCTATCTATGGTATACATAAAAAACCTATATATTTACCTTTTTATCACCAATGTTTGGTCCTATTTACTGTGTATGGTCCCCCGTAACAAATAGTACTGGAATACCGAAGGCAGCCCAAGTCAACACCTATTTGATAGGAGAGGTCTACGTTCCCGAGTAATTGAAATGTACGAAACTTCGACCTCCTGCGATAATAACGGCTTTCTCTCAACTACCGTGAAGTTTGACTGGAAAGCCGTGAGCACCAGCTATGTCAGAAAAGACCAATCCTACTCGGGGCCGGAAACGCCGACAACAGGCATGCGAGCCATAGAGAAGTCCACGTGCGCATACTGTGTGTCAATCAAGCAAGATAGGGAAAACTTGCGTGAATTTAGAAGCGCCTACATTGTGAGGCCTTGACGCACGACCCGAACCAGGGACGGGAGGGTTGGTCGACTCAGCAGCAAGATCTAAAACAACCAACCAGGATATGAGGGGTGTCTTTACATATTTTCATGTCAGAACGCTACCGCTATAGGCCCAAGGGGCCTTGGCCTGGTATCCTCATGATTCCATAGCCTGTACGTCATTAAATTGACTGTACTTCGACGATCTACTGGAGAAAGCAAAAGCGCACACAACAGCCGGGTTTTCCCTCTGGGCCATACAGCCCCTGGTACCGTCTCACGGCTGGCATTGTGACCCCAACGGCACCTGAACGCACTCCCTTTGCTATCTCCGAAGCACCTTTGCTATCTCCGAAGCCAGCCAAATCTGCTCCACTATTCGTGCGTCGGACAACAGGTACGCCCTTCTAGCTTGTGAATGGAATGTCAAGCCGTACAATTATCTGCCAGTCCCTAGTCTTGCAAAATGCAGCCTCCACGCGGTGGTAGGGTGAGTCCAAGAATGAGAAAAATACACGGTCCATATAATAATCGTGGCATGCCGTGATGGGCCCGTGCAGTGCAGCGATGCGCCATCCGAGAGAGAGAAAGAGGGAAAGAGAGGGAGAGAGAAATATAGAAAGAAGGAGAAAAAGAGAGAGAAAAAAGAGAGAGGGAAAGAAAGAGAGAGAAAGAGAGAGAGAGAAAGAGAGAGAGAGAGAGAGAGAGAGAGAGAGAGAGACACGAGGAGAAGACATTTTCCTCTCTGGACAAAATCGCACAGCAGTGGAGATGCAGAAATATACCCAAGTTCGTGCAATCAGTTAATCAACTAGATGGCGAAGTCGACTCGATGACCAACACCACCCGTATTTTTGCCTGAGCGTCCATGGGGTGCGAGGGCGTGGTGCACGTGGTACGACGCGTTCTACATATTACAATCCAGAGCACCCAGGTTATGAGCTGAACATTCTAGGTAAGTATGAGGCCAGGTCTGTGGCCAACACCTGGAGTGAGTCATCGAAACAAGTCGCAAATGAATACTGGTCTGCAGCTGGTCGGGCTACGCGCAACACACAGGCTCTGAGAGAGAGAACACACAAGCGCGGGCAGGACCGAAAATAAATTATATACGAAACATAAATATATCACAACTACTGTACAGCCGTATGTAA
This sequence comes from Macrocystis pyrifera, assembly GCA_031763025.1. Lineage (NCBI taxonomy): Eukaryota > Phaeophyceae > Laminariales > Laminariaceae > Macrocystis > Macrocystis pyrifera. The sequence goes on along the minus strand of JASSKH010000020.1, from coordinate 10,897,497 downwards.
AGTACAACAGTAAATACCTGTAAAACAAGCCGAAATAAACATTTGCCTAACGTTAGTACTGCTATTAGTAGTAGATACCCGCATAGTGCAGTTCTGAAGCATGAACTTGACTGCTGTATTACTGTGGTATTTGACAAGTCCCTCGGCAGAGGGGTCCATTAGTGAGCATGTGGAGTCAAATCAAACCTTCCACCCAAGCTCGGCTCCCCGGCCCCTTTCACTACTGTTAGCCGTATCTCTGTGCTACAGCTACGTTGGGTTGTGAATCCTCGGTTGGTGCTCGCACAGACAAGAGAGATACCAAGCCTACATTTGTATATGCCCGCCAATGAGAAAGAAAGAAAATCGCAAGCCTTATTAGAGCCGAGATATGGCATTATCCTTTCACGATGGATGTTGGGCATAGGCCTTGACGTAGTGTAGCGCTTGTCGCTGAGTACGATTATTTAATTCCGCAGTCCGTTTTCTTGGTGCCCCTCAATCACGAAAGACTCAGTCAGTTGTAAATACAAAGGTTGAGTCTTACTCGTGGGCCAATTCTCAATATTGATACGTTAACGATACGTGAACGACACATTCGTGAGGCGACGGGCGGCAGAGAGTCGTTTACGCTGCTCGACCGCAGGCTGCGAAACAATCCAGGCAAGGACTTTATTTCAATTATTACATTATAAAAAAAGTACAACAACGCCCTCAATACCACGTCTATGTCTGTAGAGCGTGTATTTTTTGTGAACTTAAAAGTAATTCGTTCCATCTCATCGGGCGCCCACTTTGATAACATTGTGTGTGGTGGCGGGACAAACTGTTGGGATATGAGCTCATGTTGGTATTATCAACACCATCATACTACAGTAGTTGTTGAGTGTTGCATGAACTACAGCAGTAGTAATGTTGTGATCATCGATATACCTTAACACTACAAGTGCAGTAGTACGTAGTTGTCGCGTGGCCGCATTCCAGCCCAGCGCAGATGCTGAAAATCACGGGAATTCGCGAATGGCATGCGCATAAGCACGCCAACGCGCTAAACAGATGTGGATAGCTTTTTACGCGGGCAAATATGTTACGTGTGTCTAATATAGACGCGAAACCCTTTCGTCGCTATTAATAGTGTGCGCGAAGTCTGTTGTGTGGAAAACACGCAGAAAATCGTTGAACCTGGCACGACAGATGCACCTCTACATTACCAGGTAAAAATGATCATACACGTGTCGAGAGATCATCAGCGATTCGTGTATATAGGGACACTTGGATGGGGGCCTACTGCTGCATAGCTGTATTGGTAGCCGGTCGTTGTGAACACAGACTCGGTCTACATAACTACTGCTGTACCAGGTATATAGCATCCTTGGGCGTGATCCCGTCTGCCACCCACCATGTCCTCGAGGTGTATACTGATTTTGCACGAACACATGCACATCCGGGAGCATGCAAAAAACGACCAAATCTTGCCACATTCGCCACCATGTCGGAATTGAAAACAAGCTGCAGTACCTGAACCGGCTTGGAATATTTGTCAGAAAGAAACAGAAAAAATTGTATATGGTTTTACTCGGTCTTAGTATGTGCCGGCCCCCCTGTCTGGGGCTGAAATAAAACACGGGGTTAACATTATCCACTTTCGCTTTTGTCCTGTTTGTTCGGTGTTTCAGATGCGATCCAATACGCGTGCTTGGGTCCGTTTTTTCATGGTTTGTAGCGTGGTACCCTTCCATATATGTTTTTCTTGAGTGATTTTTGCGGCAGCTGCACTGAAGAGGCGTACCTACTCGCACTGATATTAAGGCGTTTTTCCCCCGGTGCTGTACTTATGTACGTGGTATATGATACGATCTGCTACTTCTAGTGTTCTGGTTGCTTCTTGGTTGGGCACGGCGCCGTTGTGTTGTTACAATAGCACCAGGTATACATCACTGACATGTACTCGTACTTCAAAATAGTCGAGATACGAAACGTCGCCCAACGAGTTTCCACAGCGTTGACAACCCCACGCTATATCTCCCTCCCCCTCGACCTTCTTGGGGAAGTGAATATGCAGCCAAGCCTGCCCATCCCACGGGTCTTCGGGGCTTTCTGGTCCACCTTTGAGCCCATAGCTCCTTCGTACCACTCACTGTTGCTGCAGTCGACGCAATTACGCATCGTTGGCCTAGTGGTCGTCGTCGCAAAATAGTATTAAATAGTATAGTACTATGAAAAGCCTTTCAAGTACCAGGCGGGGCTCTTGGCGCTCTACCGTTCGCTGGTTATCCCTGTATCAAAAGGGGTAGGTGGGTGGATGGGTGGGGGTGGGGGGGGGGGGGGGGGGGGGCTCTACCGTCCCCTGATATGCCTTGTATGAAACAGGGGGTCGAACGGCCGTCTAACATCCCCTGGTCTCCCTTATATCAAGCAGGGGCGGGACGGCTCTCGATCATCCCCTGACATCGCTTTTAAGTGGGTGTTGTCTAGGCGTAGAGGGAGGGGACGGTGTCATGTAGCCCCTTCCCCTGTTGCCCCCCCCTCTCTCAGGACAGGGCGAAGTTGAATGATATGACGTGAGGTCTCAACAACAGTTTTTTACTGGTGAATACATTTTGCCGGACATATATATAGAAATATATGTGATATACCCAGAATCGCGACGTCGAAAGACGGGGAATCCGAGGGCTCTCCGCGCTTCAAGGCCCCTTTCTCGAAGCAAGGTGGATCGTTCGGTTTGCCCGTTCCAGGTACAGACCTGGCCTGCCTTGACACACTCGAAGAGGGTCTACCCGTTGGCCTGGTCGACGGTTCATGTGGCAGGCGTAGGTGCAGAAGTACGCTAACCCTGAAAACGTCGGCACGTCCATGTCGGCTTATATTGGCTTGAAAATATGAAACGAGTTTCGGCGTGAAACATACAACAGTAGTAGCTCCTCGGCATATCGATGTTTTTGATCAACGCAATGATCCGCGGTCTCAGACACTTTCCTCAACATGAGACGAGCGGGTTAGCTCGCTTATTCCACCAGCTTCTCCGCACGCCTCACTCCGCGGAGGGCTTGCGCGACTGTCTACCCGAGAATTCTTGCTGGTGGCGTAGGACCTTGAAACATCTCAATAGTCCAGTTTCTACAGCAGCACCTGCGGGTATTTTTTCTTGGAAATCATTTCAGGTGTTTTTCCTTCCAGGATGCACCAAGGTACATACAGCAGTGGAGTATTCCGTTCCTGCCTGTGTTTTTTTTCGGCAGAGTGAACAGTGTTTCGACAGAAGCTCCCCTGTACTTTTTTACTGAGGTAAAAGTACCACATCAACTTTCGCAAAACAGGCCCATGACGTTGATGTGCTACTGCTGTGGTGCGCATTTGCAATTTTTTTTTCAAAAATGTTGTTATGTTGTATTAATAGTTGTTGTTTATTCTTCAACATGATAGATACGGTAGGCATAGCCCGCAGGCTACGGTGGTGGTAACGTGCACGTTATGCTCAAATCACATCGTTGTCCAAGCCCAGTATAACTATAATATGTAGCATGCCAGGCTGTTGCGGTGTCGCGGCTGCGGTTGCCGACATTTCGAGCAGTGTTTATCCTTTGGCAGTACTGTAGCTTTTGCAGACTCTTGGCATATTCTACCGTACCTACATCTATCGCTTATGGCGGGCATGCGAGCAGCGGCGGGCATGGCGCACCCGGGCCAACCGCGCTCTAAGGTTATAACGCACACAACCGTGGACAGTTGGACGTAGGCAATATAGTTTCGGGGGTTTGGTCATTGGACAAGCATCAAGCAGTACCTTGGACTGTTCAACCTCGTACTTTGTCATACCTGGTACGTTGTTTCCGGTTGGCAGTTGTATATTTTGGTTCACTCAATATTGCGGAGGATCATAGTAACAAGACATACGGTACGGACAAAAACCCATATTTATGTATCCCTATTTCTACTAACATTATTTGGTCCTATTTACTCGTATTACTAATAGTTCATTATTTTATTCGAGGTCTCCCTTGGCGGCACTATTGTCGAGTTTGCTGCTCCTATTTTTCTATACCCTCGGCCATTACGGGCATACGTGTATCAGTAGGCAGGCATGACTTCGCCGCGGCAAGGACTCCCTTGCATCTGCTACCATGTTTAGTGCCGCGAGACACGTAATGTACTCAGTAGCAGTACGTATAGAACACATACGTACTACATCAGTACATTTTTAACTACAGCAGTAGTAGTACCGTCTCTTCAATACCCGAGAAAACTTGAGCAGACTCTTCGTTATATTACCACGGTAGGTTATGGCTTGCTGAAATTTAAGTCATTGAGATCGGAAGAAGTGAGAAAAGACAAGCAAAAAAAACGACATGATTGGATATCGATTTCCGTCAGTTAGTCTGAATATCGCCAACAATGCGCTCGTACTAGTTTGTTATAATCTCACCCTTTCACTCCCGAGCTGACAGTAATATCCTCGTCGACATATTGGACAGCCTGTTGCCATGTGCGTTTTCCCCTCATCTCTCTGGTGCTTTATAATATTGCTATCGCTGAAAATGTTTAGCGTGTTCTCGGCTCCTCGATTGTCTCTGCTTCTTCTGTCATTAAAATGTGGGTCCGGTCGATGCGCAAGACGCCGTTTTTTGCCTTCATGCAAGAATGGTTACGCTTCCTTTTCATTCAGGCGTGCGTACGGGGTTTCCGTAATTTCAGGGAGATAGACAAAACAAGGGTCACATCCCCAAGAGGCTGACTAAGAAGGGGACACGGGGAAACCGCTTTTCAACGATGATGGCGTCCGTATACACAGTGTATATCTGTTTGCTCGTCTGTTTATAGTCTGGTCGCTAAACGGGAGTAACCAAAGCTTGTTTCAGCATAGTCATACGTCCGGTACATGCATGCACGCTAATGCCGGATTGGAAATCTGAGTGATCTCGGTGCTTAAAGGCCTTATATCGACGCGAGGTGGACCTTTTCGTTTGATTCATCAGAAGGAACTGCGCCCACCAGCGTCGACAGAACGCGGAAAGAGCCTGCCCAGTAGCCAACTCGAGGGCTCGTGCGGTCGGTGCCGCCGCAGATGTAAGCCTACCCGCCACACCGCCAGGACGCCTATTCACCCGTTCTATCGTGTGAAACGCTTGTCTCAAAGCGGTGTGAACAGTTAATGCTGATATCAGCAGTTTCTCCACTCATCGGTGTGTCAGTATGAAATACCTGGTATCGAAATCATTCGTGCTTGGATTCATTTGCCTCAACATAAGGTGAACAATTTGATTGGTCCACCACCAGACTCGTGGTTGTGCGGGAAGGTATTCTGTTGATTGATCTCTAAAGGTATAGGCGCAGCTGGCACGGGAACGCGTGGTTGACTCCAGACAGTAACACGGAACTCCTCTTATATTATATCCGAGCTGTCGAGTGACAGCTCATGCATCGTATGCAGATTATTATTCAACATGACGCGGGAATAAACCTCCCGTATCCCCCCGAATATCCGACTAAATATCCCTCTCCTATAATCCTATGTCAATATATGGAACTCCCTAATATTAGATGTAACGTCTCCGTCGTGTTTCTGAGCACAATCAATATCCCCCCTGCTCATTATACACGACCATACTTTAATATCCCCCCAGCTCTGTACACTACAATGTACGACTCCGCTGGGTGGAAACATCTCAATATTATGACCAACTCAAACGAAATTCAGAAACATAATTTCACTCCAGAACCAAAAATCAAACTCTCAATTTCCAAAATACTATCCAAACTCTCCAACTCAGAAAACATTTTCTATGGACCGCACACGCCCCCAGGCGCTTCATAGTCTCTCTTCAACCTTATCCAAAAAAAATTCCCTCTATTTCATGAGGAATTAATGCAAATCATATAAAACATCACAGTAGTCATACTCATCAGAATAAAAATTAAGCCAAGAAAATAAATGCCAGAGATCGCAAGGAACCCCGTTCCCTCGGACAAGGGTCTCCCCTTGCCCCCTACTCCCGTCATAGATACACAGATCGCGACGGTAATGCGAGATAGCATACATTCCTTCACTTGAATTTTATTTGACGTGGGGACTACTCGAAAACACCAGAAACTCTCGAAATCCATCACCAGGAACGAAATGGTATCATCCTAGGAATTAGCCAGGGAAAAAAAAAAAAAAAAACGGCAGCATCTTCGGATTTATACGTAGTTCACACAAATCCTTCACTTCAAAAATAACATAAAACCTTCTACCTCGGAAAAACCGTGTCAAATATTCATCAGAAAATCCCGGTGGTAACGGAACACCGTGTTGTTGAGTGGCTTTGTCAAGAAGTCTGCATGCTGTTTCTCCGACTCTACATGGGTAATAACAAACTCCCCCTTAAAAATAAGCTCGCGCAAAAAGTGGTGTCGTACGTCGATGTGCTTCGAATTCGACGTGCACACTGGATTTTGTGCCAGGTGCCTTGCCCCCTCGTTATCCTCGAAAACCGTAATGCATCTCTCCCCAAACCCCGGAAAAATAAAACTCCATACATAGCGCATGAACATTGCCTCCTTGATGGTGTCTGCCAGTGCTACATATTCGGCCTCAGTGGTTGAGAGTGTGACGCATTTCTGCGTCCTAGAAAACCAGCACACACACGCCCCAGCACACATGATGGCCCCACCGGAAACTGACCTCCTGTCAGTGGCTTTGTTGGCATAGTCTGCATCTGCAAACGCTACCAGCTCAAGCCCGCTACCCTTCTGGAACGTAATGCCGAAATCACTCGTAGAAAATACATACTCTAAAATACCGACTGCTGTCTTCCAGTGTACTTCCCTCGGCCTATTCGTGTACCTCGCTACCGCCCTCACCGCGTTCGCAATATCTGGTCGTGTTTGGTTCGCAAGCCACATCAAGCACCCCACCAACTCGCGGAAAGGCGAATCACCCACGGGTTCATTCTCGTCAAACTCCTCGAGCTTCACACCAGTCGAAAGCGGGTTATTCCTCCCAGAACTAACACCAAACCTCGCCGCGGTATTTTCAGCGAACGCCTGCTGCGAAATAGTCAAAGTACCAGCATCCCAATCCCTCGAAAAACAACAACCAGCATACCAATCCACAACTCGCCCAGATTGTTGATCGGAACAAGGTTGTTCAGGTCGTCACAGAACTGATCGCATCTAGCCTTGAGTCCTACAGCAAAAATATCATCCACATGAACTACCGTTACAATGGAGACAGAGCCCGACTCGACCAACCTCATGACACACGCGTCAGCGGGGCTCTGCTCAAATCCTAGACTCTTCATGTGAGTGAGAAGGTGGTTGTGCCACGACCTCGACGCTTGCTTCAAGCCGTAGAGACTGCGATTCAACCTGACCACCTTCCCAGACATTTCGCCGCAGCCGGGAGGTAGTCGCATGAATACATCCTCATCCAAACTCGACTGCACGAACGCCTGCTCAGCATCAAAATGACACAAATCCAAACCCAACTCGCACGCAATAGCACCCAACAAACGGAAACAAGACGCTGCAGGCGTCGGAGCAAAAGTCTCAAAGAAATCAATACCCTCACGCTGCTTGAAACCTCGTGCCACCAGCCTTGCTTTCGCCCGCACCACGTCACCATGCTCGTTGGACTTCCAGGCGAACACCCACTTCGCCGAGATGACGTTGAGCCCCTCTGGTTGCTACGTCGCTCCAAATGTCCCCGCGTCCGCCAGCCCATGGTACTCTTTGTCCATCGCCTGTCTCCAGATGGCCGAATACTTGTCCGCACACGCTTCAGCATACGAGTTCGGCGTCGAAAGCTCGCTCGCCGGGCGTGTGGGAAGGGGATGGTTCTCGCGCGGTGGGGCTTGGTGGAAAAGTACATGGCCTATACCTTCCAGCGCTGCCATCAACGACAGCAGCCCATGCCCCATAGCCTCGCGGTTCCGCGCAGTCTCCCCTCTTGTCCGCCCCCTCAGCACATCTCCACCTTCCGGATGTCGCCCAGCTTCCCCCCTGGCCCGATCACCCTGCACACCGCCACCACCCTCCTGGTGTCGTGCGGTCTCCCCCCTAGTCCGCCCTCTCTGCACAGCGCCACCGCTCTCCTGGTGTCGTGCAGTCTCCCCCCTTGTCCGCCCCCTCAGCACATCGCCATCCCCCGGGTCCGGGATATAATAACCCAGTGCCCGGGCAGCACGCTGCGAAAGCTGTGGCTGTGGTGACTGCTGCGGCGGCGACGGCGATGATAACGGCGGCAGCGGCAGCGGTGGCGACGGCGGCGGCGGTGACGGTGGCTGTAGCGGCGGCGGTGACGATGACGGCGGCAGCGACGGCGACGGTGACGGCGATGGCGGTGGCGACGGCGACGGCGGCGGCGGCGGCGGTAACGGCGTTGATGACGGCGGTTGCGGCGGCAGCAGTGGAGATGGGGACGGTGGCTCGGGCCATACGTCGGGGCCCCTCAGAGGCTCCGGCGCACTCGGCGGCGGTGGCGACGGCGACGGCGGCGGCGGGGGGAGCTCTCCTCCTCCGAAGGCAGTAACCCCACAAACGGTTTCCTCGGGTGTTCCCAAGTGACGTCACGGGAGAACGACCTTCGGCCAGACATCAGCAGGATCTTGCTGCAGTCAGCTGCGTGGTGGTTGCCGCCGTTGAGGTAGAAGCAAGCCTCCGCCTTCGGCTCGGTCTTCAGGGTCCTCCTGACGTGGTGGAAGCCCGGCTTCAGAAACGGGAGCAGCCGCGCAAACGGTGGTCTCCCGTAGAATTTTCGGTACGGCGAGTGCATTTCCGGCTTGTCCCTTACCCTCGCCGTCATGTTGATCACATCGCTCGCGTACACGCATGACTCGGCCCAGAGGGGCTGCGTCGCCGGCATCCTTGCATCGCCGAACAGGCGGGTGGCCTCCAGGCGGGACGCCATTGCAAGCTCCAGCGTCATGGCGATCCGTCGCTCGACCACCCCGTCATGCTTCGGAGAATCGACGGGCGTTTACTCGCGGCGGATGCCGTGGTGGTTGAGCAACTCCACGAACTCCGCCTTGGTGAACTCGGTGCCGTTGTCCGAGCGAAGGCACTCCACGATGGACGGCACACCCTTCGCGTTGATGTCGGCCAGGAAACCAGCGAAGACCTTCGGGACGTCGGACTTCCGCTTCAAGAAATACGGCCATCCCAGTCGCGAGTAGTCGTCGACGATCATCATCAAGTATGACGCACCGCCAGCAGACGTAGGCTGTTGTCCCGACAGATCCACGAACAGACGCTCCAGAGGCCTGGTAGAACGGCACTCGGTCGTCCACGGCACCGCCATCCTCCTCCCGTTCGCCTCAGAACACCCAGCACACGGAACCAACTCCCCAAAAACCTTAATCTCCATCTGACGTGCCGTCTCACGGAGAGTGTCAGCATGGGAGTGGGCAAGGGCAACGTGAAGGTCGTTAATATCGATCCTCCTCATTTTTCCAGGAGCCAAAACAGCGGCAGCAATCGGGGTCTCTACAATCCGCGTGGCGTCTACGTATGAATCCGCGTCCCTACGCACGAAAGACAGCTGTCCATTCAACGTGTGAGCTCCCTGAGCATCAAGTGTCACCGGGCATTTCAACATTACTGCATGAAGCGAAAATAAGTTGAAGCGAACACCGGGTACGTATGCTACGTCCATCAGCCTAACTTGAACGTCACCCTGAGAGCTGTGCATCACAATTGGAATCTGGCCGAAGTACTCTATCTTCAGTGACCTCATGTCACCGACCACCAAACGGCTCTTACCAGGGGGAGGGGGAGTACAGTTTACCATACCAAAAGGGTTGCCAGTCACATGAAAAGTTGCTCCCGAATCCGCTACTCACTCTTTTTCCCATTAACCCAAAACAAATCATCATTCGCCTTGCCTTGGTGCGCAAACTGCGCGGTGAGGAGATGCGGATCGAATGTAGGCGTAGGGTTGCCGTTGTTCGCTGGGCCAGGGGAGGGGGAAGTGCTGAAGGAGGGTTGCTGTGGCGGGGAAGCTCCGGCCGAGGTATACCCACCACTGCCGTAGGGCGTCTCCTGCAGCCAGCCACCTTGAGGAGAAGCGGCACCCGGGAAAGCGATATTCATTTGCGCGGGAGCTGCCTGGCATTCCGCGGCGTGGTGGCCCGGTCTGCCGCACCGGAAGCAGGGCCCCTTGCGCCTCCATGGGTTGTTCGGTGGGGGACCCCAGCCTGCTGGAATCGCTGCGGGCGGCGGGGGCATCGGCGGCAACGTCCCTGGTGGTGGGTCGGTAGGTACCCAACCCATGGGGGGGACTACTCCACCCGTACCGAAGGGGTCTGGTCCTGAGTCATCCCAACGGTACCTGCAGGCCACCGCATCCCAACGCCATTTGGGGCCGGTTATCCCCCCCGACGAAGCTCCTCCCCGGTTGCCACGTTGCTGATGGGGACGGTGCTGCTGCTGCTGTTGAGGACGCTGCTGCTGCCGTTGCTGCTGCTGCTGCTGCTGCTGAGGCTGCTGCTGCTGATATTGCTGCTGCTGCTGCTGATACTGTCGCTGGAGCTGCTGCTGCTGCTGCTGCTGCTGCTGCTGCTGGGCTGCTGCTGCTGCTGCTGCTGTCGTTGGGGCTGCTGCTGCTGCTGCTGTTGCCCATCCTTGAGCCTCCCACCTCTCCTGTTCCTCCTTCCCCCTCCTGGACCCGCACCTCCGCCACCGGCAGGCTGCGCACCTCCGGCGTACAAGGCATGCTGATCTACCACTCTCTGCACGCCCAACGCCCTAGAAACCATCTCCTTCTCTACCTTGTCGTTAGCATACGCGTCACGGATGATCTCATCGATCTCGGAGCGGGGGATGGAAGGGCGGGAAAGAATGGACTTGCTTTGAATAGTATACAAAGATGAGAGGTTGGTGGCAATGTGGCGGTTCACTTCCTCCGTACTCTTACCACATCCTAGCATTGCCAGTTCATCTGCAGCCTTGTCCACCCTTCCTAGGAATAGCAAGGGGTTTTCATCCTCGGCCATTCGGATTGTATCAAATTTCCTCCTCAATCTATGAGTTGCGGCTATCGTCTTCGGCATATAATAGTCTTCCAACTCCTTCCAAGCACCACTCGGAGACATTGCCTTTTGCATTCTAAACTCAGCCATATCGTATCCTGTCATGGCCTCCATCATCAATCCATACACCAATCTCGCGTCCCTAATCTCCTGGGGGGAATGTCTGGAGGCTAATTCCTCCGGCGAAACCCTCATGTCACCCACCATAACTGGGTTTGCTGTGCTACTGAGTACATGCAAGCACCCAAGCGATGATAGGTATGCCAAAAACTTACTACGCCACATGCTAAAGTGGGCCTCTACGTTATCGAACTTCGGGGGTCTCGACTGGGACAAACTTGGGCGGTACAAAGAAGGTAGTGACATGCCTGATCGGGCCTCCAGCCCAGGTGTCGGCACCGTCGACGCTGCTTGTTGTCTTCCAGCAGTTCCTTCTCCTCTCGTCCCCCCACCGGCCCCCCCTTCCTTTCCTGCTCCCTGCGCGTCCCTCTCGGCGCGCAGTCTCTGCTCCTCCATCGTCCTTTCCAGGACCTCTATTTTCTTCTTCATCTCCTCTATGGTCTTTTCACTCTCCACGCTGGCTTCTTGACTGGGCATGTCCTCGAAACTAGGCATGCCGAAGCAGGTTCCCACCTCTCTAGGTTGGCCTTGGCTACGCTTGCCAATAGAAGATCGCCGGACTCACTAGTGTGTTGATTGATCTCTAAAGGTATAGGCGCAGCTGGCACGGGAACGCGTGGTTGACTCCAGACAGTAACACGGAACTCCTCTTATATTATATCCGAGCTGTCGAGTGACAGCTCATGCATCGTATGCAGATTATTATTCAACATGACGCGGGAATAAACCTCCCGTTTATCCCCCCGAATATCCGACTAAATATCCCTCTCCTATAATCCTATGTCAATATATGGAACTCCCTAATATTAGATGTAACGTCTCCGTCGTGTTTCTGAGCACAATCAATATATTCGAATGCGGATGGTGGTTATTTTGACTGCCTTCCTTGTGGTGATTATATGAATGTTTTGTTTTCATTTCTTTTTTTGCAATCATTCGCGGGCCGTTAATGTATTTCGCCAATCCGCCCCGCGTCCGCGACCCCCCAGCAGGTGATCGAAGAGGCAGGTATACCCGTGCGAAAGCTCACACGCGTTTGTTTGGAGCGGGTTTCCGGCTGAGCTCCTGGGGTCATGACACCATTTTCCAGCGCTTTCGTTGGAACGGGGATGGCTCTGTGTGTGGCAGCGTCGTCCGTCCCCCCTGTCATTGTGATAGAGCCGAGTGATACGTTCGTGGTCCCAAAGACAGTTGTCAGCTCGAACATGCGCTTTGTTTTTGCAGTTGGCGTAGAGGGGACAGGGCACCACTACTTTGTTGACGTCCTACATCACTTGTTCCATACCAACCCGCACCTGGTGCAAATATCAAGGAACGACAACGTCAATAATGAACCGTACGCCATCCACCTTTCAATGGGGGGCAATGCACAACACTACAACACGGAACTTTGCCGCGCAAGGAAGGACATGCGCAAACTAGGACAGCGTGGCGAAGAACTGGACTTTCCTGGAACGGTGGTGTCCATGGGTTCTCGAAACTCGTATCCCAATGGCAATGGTCCAAATAAGGCACTAAAGTATGTGGACCTGCGACTGCTGGCTGAGGTTGCGGAAGAGGAGGGTGTGGACTTGCGAGTCGTGTACTTACGGCGACGTGCCAAGGATCTCATTATTGCTGACACCAATCATCGCCATATACAAAGGTGAGCGGGACCGAGATGCATGCTACCTTAAGGTAGGGGTGTACTTCTTGTATTAATAGTAGTTTCTGAGGCTCCTCACTTGTTGAGGAGCTTTATCTACTAGATATATCATACCAGGTATACAGCAGTAGTTTGTCTGATGCCCCAAAAACAAGAATTCAATCAATCAAGTGATCTTTGATGTCCTATTTGTCATAGCAACTTCGAGCGGGGCAAATGTAAACTAAATATAACTAATTCCAGATTTTTCTCCCACACATATTCAAAACACGCGCTTTCCCCCCTACATAGGCCGGCGTGTCCGGCACCGACTTTTTACGTCGAAGGTAAGCATAGTACAGCTCGCACTTGCTCCGCCGTGCTTGTCGTCGTGGCCACAGCTAATAACGGTGTAGAGACAGTGCGGTTGCTGCTTTTTTCAGCTTTGCTTAAATTTAATCCGTCATCCTCTCTTTGATACTCGCGGCTCATGCTTATCGGAGAGCTTTTGTTCCAGAATTTCCACATTTTTTTCGCGCAATTTTTCAGTCTTTCAGATTTTCTTGGTATTTTTCCAAATAATATGTGAAATTTAACTTCCCTGATTTTTTTCTTCGGCTGGAGTATTTCACGAATAGTCGCAGAACGCCTCCGTATATGTTATACATGTCTCCAATCATTTCCAAAATCTGGAAATTATTGGAAATTCGTCGTATCATCGTGTGGGGTTACAGACTTTTACGTGAAGTCTATCAGTAGTGACGACTGTCAAAAGAAAAAATCACTGTGGTGCCAATGGCCCCTTGGAAATTTTATCGAAATTCAGCGTTCCTTTGACAGATGGCAGAGGACTTAAACGGGAATTAACTTCTATACCGCTGATGCTCAGAGTGACTGAGGCTTACTATCCACGAAATAATGGACTACGCTTAGCAGAGCTCCTAACCTTCAGGCGTGCTGGGTCGTCATATAGAGTCGCTGTGGAGTAGCGTACAGCAGGCGCACTCGAGTTTTGCTCGATATTATTGGTCCTCGTCTATGAAAAGACAAAGCGGAGCAGGTGAGATTTTCACAGCTCCTTACGCGGTGGTCCTCTGTGGGTGTCTCTATCGAAGTCACAGCAATTAGACTACAGCTGCTGCAGTAGTGAACTACAGCAGTAGTAGAATGCCCCACGCAGGACCCTCTTAGAAGCACGCGGTATCCACACCACGTGTCACTCCGTTCAACAAAGTACTTAGACGTTCGATGTTTGGCAGCCTATGTTGTTACTTTAACCATAACTAAAACTATGCTACTGGTGCCGGAGGGATACTGAAGATATCCTTTCCATTATTTACCAATTAATAGCACGTACTATAATGTGCTGTCGTAACTTCTATACGTACGTACTATTACGGTAGATCCATGAAACTATTAATACTTGTTAGTACGTCGTATCTCTAAGTTCACGTGAGATGCATGTTTTGTTCACAACCGACGGAATTGATTATTTATAGTCATGGACTCTACCGACGGAAACTAATAGATAAAAGTTGCCCAGAGGCAGAGAGAAGAGAAGAAAGGCCACACTCGTCTCGTGCCCCCTCCTAGCTGCACATGCAGAGCACGGCACTGCTCGCTGCCGATTGATAGGCCTAGAGGCTAGGTCTACTGTTGTGGTTTCTCCCGCCCACCCGCCCCTTTCTTCTTTCGAAGGTAGGTGGAACGGAGCGGCTACAGGGTGCTGGCCACACCGTATTACACTTGTATTATTATCTGTGATAAACTGGTAGCGATTCGGGGCTCTCACCAGGAGAGTGGCGTATGTCAATGGTTTTTTACCAATTGGGGGTCTCGGTCGTCCGAGACTGCGTTTGTTAGAGCCTCGGCCAGTCGGCTGGGGGGGGGGAACTTCCGGGTGCTCGCAGTACGACAAGGCAACGAGAGTCAGCGGCCGGTGCCGCGGCTCTCGTACCATGCCAGGGGACTCCCCCCCCGACGTTGCAGAGAATAATAATAACATGACAATCCGAAGGATATACAACAAAGGGACTATTCTGTGTACGAGTGCACATCAGTAGATAGTGCAGGACAGCTGTGTTGCTGTACGCTGCTGTATTAAACAAACGACACACTGGATATCCGCCTGTGGTACCTAGAAATGCGCAATTGCATACCACCAGATGACGGAAGTGTTATCGAGCAACGACTACGATGGCTACTGACAAGTATCATCTCTAATACGTCCTGTTAAGCACACACTTTCTTACTCTGCGTTACATGCTAAAGCCTCTTGAAAGAGAGACACATACAACATCGAGTAAGTAGTGATGTTATTGGGAACAAACACTATACTACTTGTACTTAATGTACCTGCATGAGTCCCAAGGATAGTCAGTTGTACATGATGTACCTGCCGCATGAAACCCAAAAGAAGTGAATTCAATACATGCAAGACAACGACCGAACATAGAATCGTTCCGTTGTAACAACACCTGCTTGTATGAGGCGGGTGTGTACGTAAACTACTGCTATGCTGTAGTATATGGTTGCTGCAGGAGTACCTGGTAGTCCCTGTGTTTTGCAGCAGCGACCAGATGATACTAACTACTGCTGAAATATGTCTCATCCCTAACAATATTACGTGTGCTCTTTGCTGTCCCACGCTATTTTTTGTTTCATGATATTTTGTTCGCATTGATTCTCTATGCTGTATGGGTCCATGGTGTTTGTTGCTGCTGTTGTTGCCGTATTGTAGGCATAGTTGTTGTTGTTGTTGTTGTTGTTGTTGTTGTTGTTGTTGTTTTTTTCTTCATATTAAACCGTTCTTTCTACCCGTCGACATCCAGCACAACCGGTGCCCGTGCCGATTCTTCAATCCTAGAGAGATACAAGGTCTGTGGTCACAAAGCTACGCCCCAGAAACTACGTCGTCACGTATGCAATGGAATGCCATGTCATCATACTGCATACGACAGGCACGACATACACATCCCATGACATAGAGAAACGAAACGAAATAATAATAATAAAAAAACAAAGAAGAAAATTCGACATAGAAAATAAAAAAATATACCTGGTAAGAAACAAACCATCGTGCCCCCCCCGCAGGGGATCTGGCAGACACTTGAAAAAAACTAGCCGGAAAAAAAAATGAAAAGAAGAAAACATCACTATTAATAGTCGTCGTCAACAGAGTAAGACTAAGAACCAAGGGAAAATAACAGGCACACCAAAGCACAAAGCATCCTCCAGGTAGCGGCAGCAGTTTATGGTACGAGTAGCACAGCCAGGGTCTCCCTGCTAGTCCGCCTGGTACCTTGCTACCCTATCTGCCGCCTCCGTCCAGTGTTCGTCAACTATGTCCGGCCCCTCGGCGTCAGACAATACGAAACAAGCGAAGCAGGCTCGTCATCCACCCACGTCACACGACTCCTTCAACAAGGCTTATCAATCGGAGAAAGGAAGAGAAATAAATAAAACGAAAATCACATTAGGTCAGCGCAAAAAAGAAGAAAATAAAATGAAAAAAAAACAAAAGAAAACAAAAAAAACAAAACAAAAACAAAAGGAAGACAAAGGAAGACCACGTTCGAACCAGCTGCACCAGTTGGTGGCACGATTAGTATAGTCATGTTTTACTTCCTGGTCTGCCCGGCACCTTGCTACCTTGTCTGCCAACTCCTTCCTACTTTCGTCCACTGCAATTTCCCTTCTACTCCTGTTCCCCCCCCTCTCCGCATTCCCTTGGTCGGGTTTTCTGCTACTCCTCTTGTTGCCCCTCTTCCCCCCATTCCCTTGGGACACCACCCACGGCGGATGCGCGGCCCTGCCTACTCAGGTCAGCCTCACCCTCGTGCCACCTGACCATGAACCGTTCGGCTGCTTCGAGGATCTCCCCGTACCACTTCCCCGCCTTTTTTGCAGCAGTGGACCACAGCGCGGTCTCAACTCCAAATACCAAGGGGGCAAGTTCCGTTGACCCTTCGGTGGCTCGGAACTCCCTAAGGTATTCTACTATGCATCTATGCCGAGTCTTAAACTGTCCGCCAGGTCTCGGGTTCTCCCCAACAGCCATCGTCCCGAAAATAACCCGACTGGGTAATCGATCCTTGCTTTGCCGTGTCACCCCCCCTGGCGAAGAAGAGCCGTCGTTTGCGGATTGCCGTTTTGATGCTCTCGCAACGTGCCATCTTGAGAGCCTTCGCGTACGAGAGGGTGGTATGGTCTGTACGAAGTTGTCGCTGGAAGCCAATGGCTCGCAACAGGACTTGGTGGTGAGCCGTTCGATGCTTGGCAAAGTGTTCCGTTCTGAGGGTCCACGTCATACACCTGTACAGTAGGGTCTCAAACACCTCGGCCTTCAGCGTTCGGACTTTCAGGCTAAGGGAGGCGGTCGTCCTATCATACAGCTCAGGGCCGTACCGTTTGAGGCATGCTCGCATGAGACGGATCCGTCGGTCGATTTCGAGCGAGAGGTCAGCGTGTTCGTGGATGGTGCCGCCTAGGTATAAGAACTGGGCCGCCTGCTTACACCTCTGGCCTGCTGCTTCGATGACGAGCGGTGGTGCGAGGGTTTTCTGGTCAGGTGTTTGTAGAAGCATTGTCTCTGTCTTCTTTTCCGACACCGTGAGGCCTGCTGCTTCGAAGACAGTCACGATGCCTGTCATCATTTTCGCGAGCCCTTCAGCCGATTTCGAGACAATTCCTGCCTCATCGGCGTACGACATGCCCCATGCAGCCCTTCGCATGCACGCCAACGGCTCCTGCCCCTCCGTTCCGACTACTCCAGCATCACTGAGTTGGACCAAACCCCTTACGATGGCTTCGTCATGGCTGAAGCGTACTAGTACGACGTGTAACGCAGCAGCGAAGAATACGTTGAACGGTAACGGTGATAGCACACAGCCTTGCCGCAGCCCCTGCGTGACATCAATCCACTCCGAGTGCTCGTCGTCATCCGTACGCACGCGGGCCCGCATGCCATCGTGGAAATTACGGATAATTCTCAGCATCTTGTTTGGTAGTGCGAGTGAGTGTTGTTTCTATCCCACACTATTAATAGTTCCAAGTGATGTTTTCCAGAAAACGAAGCAGCTTCAGTTCTAAAGGGTTTGCCACAAGAACGATGCAAACGAGGAGCGTCGCTCACGCTCGCAACTGTAGAGCATCATTTACGTCCATCAGAAGAGGCGCCGACAACGCAGTAGCTTGTTGCACTTTAGAGTTTGACCATTTCAAGTCTTTTGTCACGGTCCTCATTTCCACTTTTCTAGTATACATGATATATGCTACCTGCAGTATTTCGGCAGTTCATTCTGTGATAATCTACTCCAGTGCCTTGTATTCCCGAGGCTGGAGAGGGCCGAAATTTGGCTGGTCGAATTCGATTATTATCGATGGTAATAACTCTTGACACGGGCCAACTAAAAACCACCAAATATTCACGGCAGTCGCACATAAGGATGCTGATCTCACTCGTACTTTCCGCGGCTGCCATGTTGTCGTACGGCAAGATTACCGAGCTCCCAATACAACCCGTTAGTAAGGATCTTTACCAGAGATCGCGTTCTCGACTCAACTATCACATGTGTGATCTGGTTGCAGCACGTAGTGCCATTTTGAACCGAACTTCAGGAAGCATTATTAGACAGGCATCTCATTGGTCGAGGCCTCCGGCGACATGAAAACGTATTTGTTTTTTCAACCGAAGCACGGTTTGGTCACGAAACAATAAAAACGCCGATGAGAGGAAACTGGAGACCCCCTCCCCTTGACACCTTAATTCTTCCTGTCAAGTATAATATATACCAGGCATATTTTCGTATCGGCCATAATTACTCCTGCCCCTCTCGGCCCCAAAATTGTGTGTTCTTCCATTTGCTTCTCAATCCTCTTCGTTTATTTTATTTCCAGCTTCCCACAATGGCTTCATTACTGCGAACCCCCCTTACTGTGGCGCTAACGCCGTGGGGGCGGGGAGGCCGCTTATTCCCTAGAGCCAGGTACCAGGTGTGACATTTCATCTAAGCAAGGGCGTCAACCGTTTCAGGGCGGCAGTCCCGCTCCGGGGGCTCACTACTTAGAGTGTGAGAGGTTGTCCCAAATACGGGACTACAGTTCGCCCTAGAAGGGTCTGTTATTAGAAAAGTGCACGCTTACTAACCCGATGAGAAGTCAATCCCAAGGCCTACTGTACCAGGTCTGTAACACCGAAACCCACTCTAAACACAAGCGATACTGGATGGTTCCTCAGTTGAGAAGCCGCATCCATCAGTCAGTCAGTCCCAGTGCCGGTTTGGCCGAAACGTGGTAGCCGTCCATGCATCCCCGACTTGCAACCCATATATGCAACCCCTACATGCGACACCTAACTGCAAACCCGGGTTGCAACCCTTAATGTCACCCCCTAATTGGAACCTCTGTTTGCAACCACTGATTTTAACCCCTCGTTTCAACCTCTACTTGCAAGCCCTTTTTGCAACCCCTAATTGCAACCCCTAATTGCAACCCCTAGCGTAGCACGCGTCCGAACAACATCGATTGCTTCGTGGCCCCCATACTAGTTTTGGTGGTATATATTTTCGCCTGTTATATAAAAATTACAAAGGTCCGTACTTGAGCAGTCACTTAGACTGCAAGGGAAACCTCGCCAGATGTCAAACGTATAGCTGAACCGGGAACCCGAGCTCAACAAGTGCCGACATCACCCCTCCTGTTCAGATACCTCAACAGGGAGAGGCAGGCTAAAGTCAAGTAAACATACGAGTAAACTATTGGTGTCTCTACAAGGTCGTGCGAAATCCCACCGTATTGGTTCGATTTTTCATTCTGAATCGGAGGAATGTAGTCATTTAGGTGGTTTGCCGTATGCCCTGGCTGGACGAATTTTTCTTGTATAAACGGCTGGAAGGCCACGTGGGTGTTTTCCGTTTGTTTGAATACTGGAGCAAACATTGATTGCGATCCCGCACAGGCCTAAAATAACGATATCCGATATCCAACTCGATATCAACCGCATCGGATCGGATTGGATCGATCAAAACTCCGATGCTGATTCGATATTTAGTATGCTAGGCGGAAATGCGGAGAAACACGTCATGGTACAGCCGAGCAGCACGCATGTCTTTTTTTTTATTTTATATGACACCGCATGTCCATCGCCTACCGTAGACCGTGTCAACAAGAGGGAGGGGACAGTAGAACCACACACCCTCCGCGCTGGGGAATACCCTGGTATGGCATTTTATCGGATATCGGGCATCTGTATCTTTCGATTTGACGCGCGATTTGCGATTCGTTGGAATATGGCATACAATGTCCAGCGCGAGTTTCGTTTCACTCTAGCCCGTTGAAAGCACTCAAACGTGGTTCGGCTAAACACGAAAATGCTTTACTCATCTATTATACAAGGTTCGTTTTTCGATTTGTTTCGTTTGATTTTTCTCCCTTCCAACGCTAGCTAGAATGTGTATGACGTGTTTGTCGTACCCAGTACGATGGTGTGGCACTGCCCTAATGTCTACTCTTACGTATCGCATCACAGTGTAGTGTCCCTGTGTCGTAGATAAGTAACCAAAGAGCCGCAATGGCCGGCGTCTCGGGTGGCTTGGCAGGGGTTCCGCGTGCCTGCTTGGATTAATTTCGTCCGTTCAAGCCTCACCGCATGCATACCCATAAATACTTATTCTTGCATGAAAAGTGATCAGCGGAAAGTGCGAGAGCGTAACTTAGCAACATTCGATGAAAGTCGATGAGAAGTAGGAATGCTGTACCCTATGCGTGATTAGATCGAAGGCGCGTGCCGGGAAGAAGGGACGACACCTGTGGCCACGGTCTGTCCAGACGATTTCTGAGGGAAAAACCTCCTACCTGGTACGAGTTAAGCTGCAAATGACAAAGTGATGATATTTGTGTCTCGACGTGTAGTGCGAAGGAGCATTTAATTTGTGTGAAACATATTCCTGCCTGCTGGGCTTCTTCGTCATTGCAACACTGATGCCTAATACTGTTGGAAGACGCGTGCTACGACCGGGGTAGCACTTTTCGTAAAAATAAAGTCTGAATAAACTGTCTTCTTGACCCAATCTCGTTGGAATACCACTACCAGCAGTGCTTCACGCCACTATTTGTGTGATATACCGGCATCATACAGGGTACCTTCGTCGCGTGCACTTTCGTTTTCTCAACACGCTCTTGTTTTTGGGCGATGCCGAGGTCTCCTCACGCGCGGAGCCTCTCAGTTCTACTGTAGGTGCATCTCTAACCAAAGAACACGCACCGGAACGGCGTGGTTAGCACTAATGGTGCTTGGCGAAATGGCACACGGGGTATGACAGAGGTAGCCCTGTCTTGGTCGGACAATGCAGTTCTGAATGACGGAACTCCTCAACCCCAATATTGATGAAATGACAAGGGTGCTTTACACCACGTTTCGTGAGAAACGTATTGTAACAGGCACTGGGACTGTCCATCGGGTCGCCCCTTACACGTGGCGTTTCCTGAAATCGAATTTTGGAGTTGAAATGTGGAGCTAGTTTAACGTGGAGTGTTGAGTCTGTCTCACCACGAGGTTTCGGGCTAACTCCACCGCAGCACGCCTCATGGCACGCCTTTTATCTCTCGCCCATCGGGTGGCACTTCATTCTTCTCGAAGGCAGTGTTTGTGTGGTTCACTACTGTAGTACTACAGAGGTCCGAAAGGGGGGAGCCTCAGAAAAATACCGGGTGCACCTCTGTCATAGATCGTGTCTCGTCTCTACAGTTGGATTGAAGAATCGGAACGCACACTGGGTGTGTTGGATGTCGACGGGTAGAAAGAACGCTTCGATGCGAAGAACAGGCACATACACACGCTATGTGTTGGCACAGTTGATTCGCTATACAACAACTTGTCGATGCTCAAGCTTAGCGTGATAATGTGTTGGTCTTAAGGATAGAGGACTCGCAGCGCGGGCTGTTTTGCGTTTAGCCAAAGCTGTCGATCGCGCAATGGCTTATCATCCCGAGATACCCAGGCTCTAAAGTATCTACGCTTGTGTTCGTATTGCCGCCCCGAAGCTGTGGTTCCCATGCCATACTCTTTGAGCTGTTGCCAACCCTGATCCTGAACATTCACACTTGAAACACAAGTGTGCAGCATAAATGTGCAGCATAGATTGTTGCGTGGCTTGACCCTGAACGATCATAATCGGAATGCAAGGGTGCTCCGTACATGGTTTCGGGGCCAAATTCCAACCCTGAACGATCACATTGGGAACAAAAGGGCAGTCTAAACTGTTAAGGTCACGGTGAACCTTATCCACCCCCATCCCCGGGTTTCTGGGCGATTCCAGTCGCAAGATGTGTTTACGCTCAAGTTTGTTATACGACTATTTTGAACCCTGTGTTTGGATCTTCGGCAGGCTAATGCAGTAGCAAATAACGTGTGTATCAATTTGCACTAAGATGCTGATCTACAACTGCTTGCGTATCTCTCCAGATTGGCCGTCCGTCCTTCCTGAACGGAGGCCTACATCTCGACTTGGAGGTGTTGCAGTTGTCGAAATTTGAGCGAAATACGGGAGACACTAGATTGAACAAGACGCTACCCCCAACTGATTGTTAGCAAAGTTGGAGACAGCTACAGCTCCTCACAAGCAACCTCAGGTTGACGAATCGAGCCACACTCGTTGTGACCTGTGTGGGAGCGTCGGGTGCACCAGGCAGCAGCAGAGGGCGACCAGAAGTGGCTCACGACGTGATTTCGTGAACTCAAAGTTGCAAGCCAGCACCACGACGAAAAATCGCAAAATGCATGGGATTCGTTGACTTTCTGAGGTCATTTCGGGACGTACTGCGGTCCTTGTGTGTGAACATGAACAACTTCTTTCGCGATATTTAACTGACGCGCCCGAAATAAGCGCGGACAGTGAGATATGTGTTCAACTCGTTCGGCCTAAATAATGGCCAAAACGGGCTAAAAATGCCAAGAATTCTTGGCTAGTTCAAGCAACTGTCTGCGATATCGTCCTGACTTGTGGGTGCTTGAACTAGTTCAAGCATGATCGTCCTCACTTTTGGCTGCTTGAACTAAACAAGTCATTCTTATGTGCATCACTGCGCCACTCGCGTCGCGGTAGGCGTGCTATGGTGTACATATCTTGGACACAGCAGAGAAGCATATTGAGGTTCACCGCAATGGTTTCGTCATGCACTCACGTCTGATTGGTGACATCTACGTTTGAAGTCACTGGATTCTGTATTCTCTTTTACGTGTGGAAGGTATGATTGGAACTAGCGCTTTGCACTCTCTGATGATAAACCTTGTTTTAGTATTATCTAATTCCTGGTAGTTTTCGTCTCTGTAAAAGGGGTGGGTGAAATTCGTTTGTCCACTACTTGAGCTACTATGGTGTGACTTTATTTTTTGCTTTGTTTTAGGAGGCGGCAAAGACAACAGTGCACGTTTGGTCGCAACTCCCCGACACCCCTGCCAAGTCGCCGGAATGTTTGGCGAAACGCCACTCGCGCCACCCAGACAAACTATCCCCGAGAGCTCCACCGGTGCCGTAGCTTCCGACGTGGATACACCTGGTATGGTCGTGAGGGATTGACTCGGGGGGCGGCGCAAAATCATCGCGTCGTCTCCCCTTCTAACTGAAGATAGACATGCTTGTGCAGGTGCCGTCTGTGGGGTTCGGCGTCCCCCCGACGTTCGCTCGATGCCGTCGTAAATATCGCACGTATTGCAGGCTTGTGCTACGGTGGGAGGTGGGTACCTAATTTTTTCTCAGGCAGACGTATCTACAGAAATGAGGTGAGGAGTCTCTACCTCGCTCGAGAACTGCCATTCTTGAGGAGAAAATGGTAAGCACCAGGACAAACAACGACCCTAACCACGAAACCAAAACGAAACTCCTGAAAAAGATGTATTCTGTTTCGGTGGGGAACGGTTCTCCTGAGTTGACTTTGGTGGGAAGACGTCCCGTCAGCCAGAAAGAGTGAGTTTGGCCCAAAATTACCCCCTCGTTTTATTTTGTTATCATCTTACTTTCCAGCTTCTGGACAAGCCGTGGTCACACACAGGTCTAGTCCCTGTACCCCCCCGTAGGTGCCTTCATTTTCATCACGCATAGGGTTCATCATTCCCAGTGCTCGTCGACTATTGTCCAATGCTGCTGCTCGTAAATCACGCTTTCGCGGTTTCCGCCAAACAATTTTTACGCAAGAAAAATACCATACGAGTATGTGCACTCGTTGATAGTACGTAGAGCCCACCAAATTTGAGTTAGTAGGCTCGAGGACCACCAACCAAGCCTCTGGGGACGCCGGATATCTTCCGTATCACGACTATGTGTATTCGTGCGTCAGAGGGAGCGAGGAACTTGGTTCATCGCTATCGCTATCGGTGACTAATATGTGGTTCAGCTTCCGCGGGTGGGCTTTTCATCCCGTGAACCTTTTGCGTTTCCAAAGTGTTATATCGTAGGCAGTACGTACCGTACAACTGAAATACATGGAAGTTGGTTGTCCAAGCATTCTAAAAACATTTTTCTCGATTTGGCGGGATTCTACCGAGTCCACATGAACCGCGCATGGTTGGGCCCCCCTTGCATCATGATGAGTTCGGCCAATCGATACGAAATAATGGCGCATGCTACGATCGGGGTGTTGTACTTTTTTTTGTCCTTTTCGTTTTTGACTGACGCGCTGCTTGACCGAGGGTACACCCAATCTTGTCGGAACACCGTTTGTGTTTTTTCAGCATTGTTCGTATTGGACGTACTGTAGGCCATGGTATTGTTAACATTGTCGTGCGCTGCTAAGGTGAGGAGCCTTAGACAGTTTGAAGGGCACTACTACATTACAATACTACCGTATCATGCGTCAAGTATATACCCTAACCCTCCATCTTCATGGAGCTGCGTACGAACCAACAACGTAGTTCGTGCTCCTATTCCTGCCCGAACGCTCTGCAACCGATACAAACGTGGATATTGTCGCAGCCGCCTACAAAACAAGGGAAGTTCGACGCCGGAAGAGGACTACATGCAGTATATGCAAATCCTGCTTACAGATATCGCCGTCGTGCATTCTTTCCTCGCGGAGCTGGGTCCGGAATTCGTCGTCTGCCATGACTACGACCGTGTTGGCGATGCCGACCAATCGGCTGCGATCGCGGACTTTCTGGCACCGAATGCAGATGTAGCTGAACTGCTAAAAAAATCGTTTATCGAAGTGGCGGCTGAGCACGCACCGTCCAACGATTCGCTACTGTACGAGGGTGCTGATGTAAGCGAAGCACGCCTGCAGCGTAAGTTCGACACCTTCGAGTCTCAGATTTGTCCTGGTTTAGCGTAGGAATGCGGATATCAGCCCTCCACCTAGAGAAACGCCCTGTTGTGCATGTTCGCGTTCTGGTTCCAGGGCAAGATACCCGTTGATAACTCAGCGGGTTTAAGCGACCGTGTAGCGTATGGCACGACATTATCCGAAAACGACAGGGGCAGGGGAAAGTGTTGCGGACAACATGAAGGCGTAGGTGTAGTAGTTGCGCGGTTTAGACGTGGTATCCATACTATTTGGTGGATCAGCGCATGTGACTGGACTACTTTCCATGGTGGAGAAGACAGGGCTTCCAACTATGCTGTTTCTATGTCGTGCAATCCACAGATTCCCAAGGCAAACTCCCACTACTATAGATATAGGGTTTACTCGTACACGCGACAATCGATTTATCAGTCGCCGCGATGTCTCTGTGAGACAGGAGACAGTAAGCATCGCCGTAAGACTCGAGCGTCAATCGCGTCTCGACGAACGGGACACGGCAGACTGTCAGAGGAAAGCGTAGATTTCATGCAGGTTATACGTAAAAGGGATCCCCGAGTACGTAGACGACATTTGCGGGCTGCTTGTGATAGTAGGGTTATCCACACTGGTCGACGCAGACTAGGGGTGAATATTGTGTGAGGCCGTCTGATTGGTATGCCTTCGTACTTTGTGTGCTGGGTACGACGTAGTTTTTCCTATCTGTCGGTCGGTGATAGGGTGCCGGAAGCTGAAAAGGTAGAACACAACGACGCAGGCGTTCGTTCCCCCTGCCAGCTACCAGCTACTCGCACGTAGCCACCGGACAACCAGGCAAGAAGGAAGTAACTACCGAAAAACTCTTGAAAACTGAAGAAAAAAAAAGAAGTACCAGGTACGTATATACGTAGTCACAGGTCGCCGAGCAAGTAGTGGGACTGTTACTGTAGGTGCCAAGCGCCCGTGACAATATACGATACTCCTCGTACGTACTGTGTATATGTTGCGTATGTGATGTCGCGATACGACCGTTGTGTGGTTGGTTGTGATGTTGGTCACTTGGTCCGTTTTCCTCTTCAATGACGACGATAAGCCACCAGCCACGCGTGCCACAAGCGGTCGCGTCTACAGCGGCGAATGTACAAACACGTTCAAACGTTGCCTCTCGACCGGGGGTAGCCGACGGTATTTCTGTTCTGCATTGGGGGAGGGGGCAACAACGAGAGGACGGCGGTGGCGTTATATGTCATAGGCAAAGGAGCGGCGCCTGATTCTTCAACAAGTCGAGCAGATCATGATGGAACAGGATGCACACGATGTAGTGTGGCGATGGTAGTAGCCAAGGCCGGCCTGTTTCGGCAACGGCTCGAGGACAGGAGGAAGGAACGGGATGTGGAGGGGGCAGCTTGGGAAATGATGCAGAAGGACCAGGAGCGAGTTGGGCTCGACAAGATATCCGAAGATGCTCGACCGCGTACTTTCTGCAGGTATCAGATTGGTGGGAGAGGTTAGATTCTACCAAGTCGAGATCCGCACGAGTTGGGTTCCCGTACCAGAGCTTCAATTAGACAGTGGAAGAGGGGGTGGTGGGGGCGCGAAAGAGAAGGGCGGCTTGAGTCCTGCACCAGTAGCAGCAGCCTGTCGACCTCAGTAGGGCCAGGGGTAAGCCTGAAGTGGTGTTGATCTTGGTATGTTGGTTCTACTGGAGATGAAGCGGAGCAGCTGCAACCGGAGCAGCCGCAGCAACATACCGTTCGGTGCGGGAAGGGAGGGTGTACTCATATCATTCATGGCCGTAGTCGTATGACCATAGACAGACGTATCCCTACAATACACGGACGGAGCACGTTGGGTTTTCACCAACCAGCCAAACTTTGCCTGCACCAAGCACGAAGTGCCTTCAGGTGTCCGGGAAGTCGCATGAAGAGTGAGCTACATCCTACTAAGAACCGCTTTTGAAGAGGATTTTCTTGCTTATGAATAACAGCGTCAATGCATGGAGTTAATTTCTCGTGTCAGTACCGGTAGGCCCTCGTGCCGTGTTACGATGGGCCAATGCCCCGACGATTCAGATGACGCTCCAGGTATCACCGGCCTTCCTTGACAGCTACGGTGGAACGAACAACGAGCGCAACGATTCACGCTGGGGGAAATATGAGTACGACACCCCGCCGCTACCAGATTGCAGGTGGGGAGCTCTTGTCTGCCCAAAGATACATACCGTGGCGCCAATCAATGTAGGCCCATCTGCGGGCTGTACGATTACAAGGGGAAAACCGAATATATATCAAATAATTGTCTCTCCGCGGCTGTACTTGTACCCCCTGGGATGCGACAGTAACCTGGGTGCCTACTCTTCACCGGACGAGCAAACATGCGAATGCCCCTCGCTGTATAGTACTGCAATAGGTTCGAACCCCGTGTCTCCACCAGGGACGGGTGCTGTCGTGTAGTAACCGGGGTAGCCTCCCCTGTTCTCTTGAGCGCGACTTGTGAGCTCACAAAACTACAGGCGAGGTAATCAGTCCCCGTGAGGAACGTACGTGGGTAGCCTGGGTGCTTACTCTTTACCGGACGAACAAGCATGTAAATTCCCCTCGCTGCGTAGTACTACAATAGGTTCGAACCATGTGGTTCCACCAGGGACGGGTGTTGTTGTGTAGTAACCGGGGTAACCTCCCCTGCTCTCTTAAGCGCGACTTGTGAGCGTACAAAACTACAGGCGAGGTAATCACTGCCCGTGAGTAACGCCACCTGATCTAAACTGGCCGTTGTCGGTTGATTGAAGCAGCACAAAACGTACCTCTAAACTCAACACACCTAACGCAGAACGCAACATGTACAAGCCCAGAGTAAAGACCCCTTCTTGGCCAACCAATCGCTGACCTTCAATGATGGCCTATGCTCTGGCCGGCGCGAATCTCGTGTGTGATTTGTGTAGGTAATTCCGCCGATATTGCTACGAAGACCCAACACTCACGCTCTCCTAGCGTGTTATTGTATTTATTGTATTATTGACGTATTAGATACGGGAACCAAGGTCCTAAGCGTTTCAGATTCGAGCCGTCAGGTACTAACCTGGATTATAGCGAGTTTGGTAAATCGATTCCCCCCATACATATCGGTTCCGTATATCAAAGCGGTAGATCCTTGAGACACCGACTCCTCATGTCGTATCGAAGCGCGACGCTGCCTAGAAGCCAATTTACCTGGTCGACACGCTCGTCGTTGACCCTACCGTGTTCCTACCGGCGTAACTGTATTCGACTTTGAGCGTGCGCTGTGTATGCTGCCATCAACTCTCCGTAGTATGTGTGTATTGCTCTAACCATGTGCCGGAAATTATCAAACGAAAAAAATACTGCATAGCAAGCAAACAGACGAAACACAACATCTTGCTCCTTCGCAAGGGATACGCGAGTATACATATATATACATATACATCGGAACGTACGTACGTGGGGCAAGCCCGGCCCGTGCTCTACATTGTAAACTATGTGTCGACATTGGAACGTACGCGCTGTCTACTCGAACTCGTGAAGTATTCGGACAACGAAGCACATGCCTCGTAGTCTTCGTGTTTCGTCACTCGGACTCGACCGACCTACGGTTTGGGTGCTCTCACACTGGTGGTTGCTTTGCCTCGCGCACGATCTGAACATCCAGATTTCTCCCCTGCTTAAACCAAAAAATGCAAACAATGGAAGTTCTGGAAAAAACTCGCCGATAGGAATAGCCCTAGGCTCGCTTGCATGCATGGCAGATCTTGGATTGGAGTGTCTTAGATTGGCGTCTACGCCGACAATCGGCGGAGAGCGCCTTTGCTATGGAATCCCCGTTTTTGTGCTCCTCCTCTCCACCTCGTGGTATTTTTTCGGAGGCTTTTCTGTGTAGTAGTAGGGGCAGCCCTTGTGCTCGTCCATCTACCATGTTGTTCAAGTATTTTGACCTCACTCGCAAGCCACGCCTGTTCCATATATTGGACGCCTTGAATACTCCTGTACTGCTTAGTATTATAAACTACTACAGCAGTACATATAGTAGTTGTTGTACTACTGCAACACCACCACAAAACACACACACACATGACACTTTCAAGAGCGGTTTGATGGTGCTGTTCAGTAGCCATAGCGCTGTTCTCGATATCGCGGTTGATACAGATATCCATGCCTCCCAAGTAGCGGGGTTGCCTGCGCTATATCGGAATTACGGGGGTGCCGTGACTAGTGGTTCCAAAATATCTTGACAGCATCCAACGTTATATCGGGACATATCGGGACACATACATATATGCCTTGCGAGGCCCCTTCGTTCAACGAACTTTAGGGAACTGCAGTTCCCGAAAAAAACGTATATTTTATCGTATATACCTATTTTTCGTATAGAAATTTTGTTTGGCAACACCTCACGATGGGTGGCGAACCGGGCAATAAACCATATGTAGCAGATCGGTCGATACTCAACTTTGCAAGCTGCGAGAACCGCGCGCGTTTTCCATTATTTCCCTCGCGATTGACTACTGGCCAGTGACTCCCCTGGATGCCACCAGGGTCGACGAGACGATAATACTTACAGCTGGTTCCATTTCCAATTGATTTCGGCCAGTACCATTTCGCGCACTGAAATAGCAGATCGACACGTGAGGGCCAGGGTACACAAGACAATATAAAGTTGGTTTACAGCAGTTCACACGTGACATGCACACCAAGACACTGGAAATTTTAAATACTCCTTGTAAATGTTGCTGCAGGTCTTGACGTACAAGTACGTGTTTGTTGGTCAATCTCATTGTCGTACATGTTTTTGGCCTCTTCTGTTCTTGATCTATTAAAAAAACACAGGAAGCACACACCTGTAAAATTTTAGCAGAAGGTGATCCAACAGCGCAGGAGGTGATGTTCGTGTTTTCTGCAGGCAGGCTAGCGAGTGGCGCATTTCGATCCTACAGCTTCTTGTTCCATCTCAGACGTTCTACCAGGCAATACGATCACGAGAGCTGGATCCCAAAGCTCGCCCTGCACACGATGCCAAGAAGATGGAAACAAAGGCTAAAACTGAACGCGAGCGCCACTCTACAGTCTCCTGTCGTGTTGATTATTTCGAATCACAACGAAGTCCGGTCCTTGAATATGATCCGGATCTTGATTGGAGGATTTTGTAGATCCTTGTGCATGAATGTGTTCGCGTTCTATCCATGTGTATTATATATTATACAAGGCGCTTCGCTCCGCGGCTACGCTCGCTCAGGAAGGAAACGTACACCAAATTTTGCGAAGCGGACGGACTACCATTGAATATTGTTTTTTCATGACGGTACTGCAGCTGTACAGCAGTTGCAAACTGGCGACTTGATAAGAGCCCATCTTAACGGGGAACACTAAATTTCGTTCAATCAGATGTAAATTAAATTACAAAAAAAAATCAAGACAAATTGAAAGAACCGAAAGCCCTCGATAAGATGGGCCCTAAAATTAAATTAGAAAAACAAAATCAAGTCAACTTGAAAGAGCCGATAGTCCCCGTTAAGATGGGCCCTAACGCCCAGAGTCCGCCGCCATGCTTCTTCAGGAGAAAACAGAGTAGGTTTAGCAATCTGGGAAAAGGGATCTTTAGGGGCGTTTTTCTCTTGAAAATTGCCTAGCGCGGTCTGCACTTCAGAATCGTCGTCTGCAATTGAGAAATTTCCTGGTTCGACGCAAACGCGGCGCAGCCGCGTTTATGGCCAATTTTGGCTCGTTTTGGCTGCGGTTTGGGGTCAGGGTTAGGGTTAGGGTTAGGGTTAGGGTCAGAAACAGCTTGGACGCCACATACGCTTCGCTTCGCGGGCGGTTTTCCGCTACGCTTGCTCACATGTCGTACGTACGTACATACCCCAGGCAGGGTACTTTTTTTATTCTTTCGATGTGCTCTGTGTCTGTACTCGTATGTACGAAAGATAAAGCACAGCACGGCAGAGCAGCACAGCGAAAACAATGAAAATGAGACCGAAAATTTCCGAAAGAAAAAAATCGCCGTCCCCTTTCGTGTAATAATCTACTGCCTGATTGGAACACCATACACCGGTCAAAAAGAAAAAAGAAAAAAAAACAAACAAAACAAACAGCAGATCTTCTCTCTCAGCCTCGCACGCCGCCCGCCCCTCTCGCGACCATCTCGCCACCGATTCGGTCCGGGTAAAGCTTTCCTCCCTCTCTTCCACAGTGAGCGCCGTCGACCGCTTCGCGTGAAGCCTGGTGCTCACCGTGGCCGTCGTTCGCCAGCTCGACAATGTTGGTGCTCAGCCTTGGTACCTCTCCCAGTGTGGTTTTCATCCCGGTCGCGAAAATAAGCACTGCTTGAATATTGTCTTACTATACCGAACGAACCTTAAATTCTCGTACGTACTCTGTCAAAAATCGCAAACGGAGGCCAGACAGAGCCTATTCATGCTTGTCTCGTGTCTCGAGGCACACACGACGCTCAGCCACGAAAACGGCGACCACGCTCCTTGCAACTCCCCCTCTACCCGCCAGCATCCGCTGACACCCGCGACGGTGCCGGGTTCGCCCGCGCAACCGTGCTCGGAGTACATGCACGCACACGAAACGAGAGAATAAAAAAGGAAAGAAGGACTGAAAGTACGAAGAGAAATGGAGAAAATAAAGACCCGCTGGAAAGGTCCGGCTAGTAATAAAATGAGGCGATTTCCAAGTGGGAACTCTGAGAGGCCAGGGATGTACCAACCGAGCACGCTCAGAGATCGAGATATCGATAAGTAGTTCTATTATCATACGTGTCAGGTACAGGTATGCTTTCGGCAGCAACCTGCAGTTCACCGCGTGCCTGAGTTTGTCGGTGTGATTATTGTTGTGTGGTGTGCTCGGAAATAGATTGAGGTCGTCAAGGAAATATCGAGGGTGGTACCTTAACGAGTGGCAGCGCTTGCCTTGCGCGAATCCTCAGAGTTCGAATCGAGGGTAGATGCAGCAGGGGAACCTATCGTCGCCGTTGTTTGAACAAAAACTCGCACCACATCGTATCCGCTCTGGACGAGAACGCAAGGAACGTTTGTGGCGGAATATCAATACCTGGTACCTTAGAAATCAGCAGTCCTACATTTCCTTCCAGGCACGTGAACGACGTACTATTAATGGTAATATAAATGATACAATCGATTGCTGTGCGAGGTCCTTCTTTTCAGTACCGCACTCCTGTGCAGAAGCCTCTCCGGGGCGCAAACAAAATGAACAACTATGTATCTGACACTAAATCCAAGTATTTTATCCCCGTGATAGGAGTGCTGTCCTACAAGGGTCAACTTGTACCAGACTGTATATGTCATGACGCCCAGTGCGTCCTGATCATGTATTGTACGTACCAGACAGGGAGATAATAATTACCAGGTATGTGGTAACAAAACAGACTCTCGGGATGTCAAAATTAATCAAGGTAAAACAAGTGAAATGCGAACGTACCGGTACGAGGACATGGCAAACCATTTTTTAGGTGACTGAGTCTAGGACTATCACACACCACCAATACTACCACCACCACCTCTTCCCACACCTACCTGTTATTCTCAGGCGCCGGCTCAGCTATGAGAAGCTATCGCTCCTTGGGGGCCAATCCTGGACTAGCGTTACATCCGCCAGTACAGGAACAAGAGCGAGCAGAGTACACTTTGGGGATTCGGTTGTGCTGCCTGCGGCATTATTATTTATATCTTTACGTTTTACCACGTAATATTTGGTTTGCTGCTGGATGACTTCCTGTTGTCGTCTGTTACATTTCCCCGACTAGTCATTATTTTTCAGAAAAACAAATGCCGCAATCCGCCTCCTGCTGGCGGGAAAAACGCTGGCCCAGGACAGGCCCTCAAGGAGCTATTATACCTTCTCACAACTGAGCTGGCTGACCAACAGCAAGTGTGGGCAGAGGTAGTGGTGTTGTACAGCAGTTTGAGGTGTGTGTTTTCGGTGTGCGTCAAGCATGCCTCTCAAAGTTTATGTTGTCAACCAAGGTTGTTGATTGCTGGCAGTACCTGTATGCGCACTGCTGTTTTGTACGTAGGGTTAGGATATTGTCGGACTAATCAAGGATGAAAGATTACTTCAGGATGAAACGTAAAAATATAGAAATCCATGAAAAGATACCAAGGAAATTTATTTTTTGGCTTCCCTTTTCTAGGGTGGGTAGAAGTCACGACCAAGCACCATCTCGCGAATTTTGGTGTCATACCATCTCGCATCGCCTCTCACCACCGCAAAAACGAAAACTCGAATTCTTACCCGCAACGAGAACGGCGGAAATAGGTGAAAACCCGTTTGCAACTGTGAGCGGCGACGCTGGGTCCTAGGACCCCAAAAAACCGTGAGGTGGTGCCTTGTGGTGATATCTACCCACCCCAGAAACGAAAAAAAAAAAGTTGGCTTCCTTGGTATTTTTTTTGAGAAATTTCCATTTTTTTCACATTTCATCCTGAAGTAATCTTTCATCCTGAAGTCCGAAAATATCCTGTTGTATGTATGCACAACTGCAGTATGAATATTACGGGGGACCATAGTAAATAATACCGACTACTGTTAGGAAAAAAAGGGAAATATTAGGTTTTTGTGTGTATACACACCGTAAGTCCTATTTACTATGGTCCTCCGTAATAGTATGTCATTGTGTTTGGGCGTTCTGATTGCGGTATGCCTAGAGACAAATCGACACGGTCGCGGAAATATGGAGGGCGTCAGTTGACTAACTTAACGAGAGGTCGCGCTCGAAGTGCGCAGGGCATACATACGGTTCGAATCGGGAGTGGAGCTACTAGTCTGTACAAGGAGATCGATAGACAGGCGCCGCCATCATGATGTTTTGATACCGCTTTGTATGAGGTTGAAAGCCCGGTAACTACCTGGGTTCAGTCACTGGGATCGTATTTATAGTACTTGGAAGGCGTATCTTAGATGGAAAACCAGGGGTTTTCCAGAGGCGCACGAGCTTGGTCTCAGTCTCCGCGTGCACGAAAGGAATAAAACTGCTCTTCTTCTATAGCTAAGCAAACAGCACATGAGTACAACGTTTACCGACCTAAAAGGCAGACCTGTCCAGGGATACAAAGTGTCCCGCAAGCTTGATCATAACAAGTGGCGTCTTCGACTCGGCGTTTCCTCGCAATAACGGTGGCCGCTCCACCCTTTTTCCTATTAAGGAGGAGTCGACAAGATTGGCTACCTCGTCCCCCTTCCCCACCAGGTCTACAGGACGGAAGCCCTCTCCTGTGGACCCTTTGTTGCCCCCCACCCGAGCACTGTTCTTGAAGACGTCTGTAGGGTCTGCAGGCCCTCTTTCGTCTTCGCGCACGCCACTCCACGTGCGAGCGCGCCTTCGACTCCAGTGGAACAGGAAAAACCTGGCACTGTCCGTCGAGCCAGTGGTGACTCCACGGCCTCCGGTCAGATCAACCGGACAGCATACCCGTTAAATTCGCAAGAATCGCAGCTCTCGTCAAGCAGAACGGGCTCAGAGCCCCCTGCCCCCTTTGGTCCAGGACAGAGATCATCGGGCGCAGCAAGAGAACCTTCTGGCGATTTTTTGCCTATGGGAAATGGTGACATAAAGCCAGTATACGTAGAACCGGACTCGTCTCGTGCACCAGGGGCTCAGTGTTCTCAGAGAAGCACACTCCCCCCCCGACACGCCGCAACTGCGGCCACCGACGACTCGGCACCGTCGGTTTTTGACCCTACTCTCGAGTATACAACGGAGCGGGTGGTACTGTTCTGGCAGCCCCCCTCTTATTTTTGGCAGTGGTCCCCCTCGTCTTTTGTCGTCGACGATGTGTCATATTCCTGCGCGGAGCAGTATATGATGGGTGAAAAGGCTCGCCTTTTCCAGGACCACGGCACAGCGGAGCGGATTATGGCCTCGCCAGACCCACGCGAGCACAAACGCCTCGGTCGAGGCGTGCATAACTTCGACTGCGCTATCTGGGACCGTGTTCGGGAAGACGCCGTCCTTGCTGGTAATTTTGCCAAATTCTCGCAGAACCCGGTCATGAAGCAGCACCTATTGAGCACTGGCACCAAAATTTTGGCTGAAGCCAGCCCTTTTGATGCCGTGTGGGGCATCGGTCTGCGGGCAGACGACCCCCAAGCTCACGACCCCTCTCCGTGGCATGGAAAAAATTTGCTCGGTAAAGCTCTTTCCGCCGTTCGCGACACCCTCCGATCAAGTGAGGCCGGGTTGGCACACCCCGCCTCGTCTCATCAATTCTGCACCCCAACCAGAGCTGACAGAATTCATGAGATTACACCAGCGCCGTCCCGTCGTTTGGCCGTGGCCCGCGCTTGCCCAGGTCCTCCTTTGGAGTTTTCGACCTATTTTTCTGACGCGCCAGCTGATCACAGCCCCGAGATTTTGGCTGTCGCACCTAGTGTCGATCCATCCCTCGCGCTGCCAGAACACGGCCCCTGCCTCGTCGGGGGCACCATTACCCTCGATGACGCCTCTATTACAACGAAAATCGCGATTCACAGCGGTGGTGGCGTTCTTGCACCTTTTAGTTGCGTGGCGCTTCTTGACACTGGCTCCCCGCAGACTTTCATCCGATGCTATGTTTTGGATCGCATGCACTCGATTGGTGCGGCATCCCTCGCATGCGAGCAGAAATGCGCCCCTCGTTCTTGGGGGGGTTTTGGCGAATCGGCCCCTCTGGTGACTTCGACGAGTGTGCGCCTGAGCGTCCAATTGTTTCGAGAAAATGAGCCTACTTGCTCCCTCGCAGTTTGGGCCTGCGTGGTCCCCCCCTCATTGATGCAGCATGCTGTACTATTGGGACGTGCTAGCTGGATGCGCTTTAATAGCCGCTCCTACCGCTCTCTGCCACCTCGGCCGTCTGATCATCGCGTTTTTGGCGAGCTGGAGTTAGTTCACCACGCCCCGACAGGCATGTCCGTGTACGCCATCGACTCCGCCGCTTCGGGTGGAGGCTTCCATCTACGCTACGAGGGCGCAACAGGCGTCACCCTGTCCGACGATCCCCAGCTGCTTGCTGTTAATTTGGTTCGAAGCGATGGCTCCCCGGCCCTCACTGGACACTACTTGGTCGACATGATGCCCCAGCCCGACCTACCCTCGGTCGAGGAGCACTTCGTCTCCTCCGGACGACAGGTTCTTCCCCTCGTTGGAGTGGCGGCTCTCGAGCCGGGGGATGTCCTCGGCGTCGCCCACGCCCCACTGTTGAGCGTCCCGCCGGACGTTTTGCAGCAGGACAACCGAGCCCCCAGCCCTCCCTCCGGACTAGGTGAGGTGTGTCCGGTTTCAGCAGTTACTGCCCCCCCCCTCGCAGCTCCAGCCTCACCCTCGCCTGCACTGCTTGAGCGTTTGACCTCAGAACAGCGCGCTTCGTTCCTGCGCGTCTGGGTACGCTTGCCGACACATCTGCGGGAGGTGGCGTTTGATCTCCACGGCACAGGCTGGACCCCTGCGGTCATTGAACAGCTGGGGGACGTTCTCTATGAATTTCCTGACGTCTTCTCGAAGTCCAAGTCGGATTTTGGTTCCTGCTCGTTGATGCCTTTCGTGATCTCGGTCCCGGAAGGAAGCGCTCCTGTCACGTCCAAACCGCACCGCATCAACCCCATCCTGGCCAAGGAAGTGGAGGCCACTTTGGATCAGTACCTAGCGGCAGGTCTGGTCCAGCACTCGACTTCTCCGTACTCGAGCCCGCTGGTGGTCATCCCGAAGAAGTCTGGAGGCGTTCGGATCACCGTGAACTACCGAAAACTCAACCACATCAGCAAACTCAGCCAGCTGCCTATTCCTCGCGTGGACCAAGTCCTCGACTCCCTGGGGAAGGGACGCGTGTTTTCCTTCTTAGATTTGGTCTCCTCGTTCCACCAGATTACCGCGCACAAGGACATCGTCCCTCTTACGGCGTTCTGCACTCTCACGGGTCTTTACGAGTGGCTCGTCATGCCCCAAGGCAGCAGTGCTTCGCCCGGCTGGTTCGTCAAAGTGATTAACGAAGTCATTAAAGGCCTGGCACAAGTGGCGGTCTAGCTTGATGATGTGATCGTTATCGACTCTGACCCGACGGCCCGCGTCAGGACGATACGAGCCCTCTTCGAACGCCTGCGCAAACACAGCCTCAAGCTCTCCCCCTCGAAGGCTCGCCTCGGCACCACGGACGCCATTTTTTGGGCCACTCTATTTCGCCCGCGGGTATAAGCCCTAATGCGGACAAAGTTTCGGCTTTGTTGAAAATGCCTATGCCCAAGAACCTCAAGCAGGTCCGCGCCCTGATGGGCGGCGTAGGATATTATCGCAAATTCCTGCCCGACCTGTCTAAACGGATACGTCCTCTCACCGCCCTCCTCCGGAAGGGGGTCAAGTATGTCTTCACGCCGACTATGGAAGTTATCGTCCGCGAGATCCTCGCCGAGCTCGCGGCCCCACCGATTTTGGTCTTCCCTGACTGGGATGCCGTAGCCGACGGCTCCCGCCCCTTCCACGTGTACTGCGACGCCTGCATCGACGGTCTCGGTACCGCGCTCGAATAAGAACAACCGGACGGCTCGGTACGGCCCATTGCTTATATCGGCCGCGCTACCCTCGATTCCGAAAGGCACTGGACACCGTTGGACCTGGAAGCTGGCAGCATTGTCTGGGCCATCAAACGACTCTGAGGTTACCTGTGGGGTACGAAGGTTCGAATATTTTCGGACCACAAAACACTTGAGAGTATCGGCAAAGTAGGGAACCACAACACGCGAGTCCCGCGGTGGCTCGAGTTCCTCACTGCGTTCGACTACACCCTCGAGTACCGCAAGGGCAGCGCCAACGGAAATGCTGACTTTCTCTCCCGCTTGCCAGAGCCCGCAACAGAACACGACCGCAGTGGGTCTAGCTGCCTCAACCCCGTCGAGGACGGTGGTATCTTCCTCATCCGAGCCTGCGGGCTTCGCACTCGCTCTTCGCCGACCCCTGGTGTCGGGTTGGGTGGGCTGGTGTCCCGCAGTGAAAGTGCCGTCTTGGGTGGGCTACTTCTCGCCCCTTCGGATTTTCGCGATTTTCGCACACACGGGCCACGTATGAGTATTGACGACCTCTCTGCTCCTTCGGGGAGATTCGTCGCTCGTGTATCTGCCTCCGTCGCCACCGTCGACCGCCGTCCCGGCTTGGGGGATTTTTCACCCCCCCGCCAACGCCGCTTTCGCTTCGGTTTTTGTCGTACCCTCCGGGGGCGACCAGGGCTCTGAAGAAGCCCCCGCTGCAGCGACGATTGTCGCTCAGCGTGCTCCTCTCCCGACGAGCACCTTACAGGTCGAAGATTCCGTCGTGAGCACTGCTCCGGTCGCGTCTTCCCTCTCAGGCCAGGGCTCTGCAAAACCCTCGCTGCAGCGATGATTGTCGCCCAGCGCGCTCTTCCCCCGACGAGCACTTTACAGGTCGAAGATTTCGCCGTGAGCACTGCTCCGGTCGTGTCTTCCCTCTCAGGCCAGGCCTCTGCAAACGCCCCCGCTGCAGCGACGATTGTCGCCCAGCGTGCTCCTCCCCCGACGAGCACTTTACAGGGAAAATATTCCGCCGTGATCACTGATCCGGCCGCGTCTACCCCATCGCCGCCTGGCAACCCGGCGCCTCCGAACGTTTTTCCGTCTTCAGACCGCATCTCATCGCGGACGCGCCGACGAACAGCCGCCGCCGCTGGCGCCGTGCCGCCTGCTGTTGATTATGGCTTCGGGCCCGGCGGGACCCCTAGACCATCAGCCCGGCGTGCTATCACCCCGCTGCGAGCCCCACGGCCGCGACCGCCCGCACCCGTCGTTTTGGCCCCGACTCCTGCCGCCTCGTCCGTCCCGACGGTACCCATCCCGTCCGGCCGCGACCGCACCGAGCCCGTGGGACCTCCTCGTTTACGACTTCCGCCGCCAACTGACGCACCTCCCGTCACCTCGACCAACTTGGACGCCATCGGCGCGGCTGCCAAGTTTCAGTTTGGCGATTCCGCAGCGCGCTATTATAGCACGCCGACTGGGCTCGGGAACAACAGGCTGAGTCCGCGTGCAATGCCGCCATGCGCTACATAGCCCTTGGCCGACCGGAAGTTTTTCTAGACGACGTTTTATCAGGTTTCCCTTCCCACTAGCCCCCTCCCTTTTCGGAAGTTCAAGAGCTGGCCACCAAAGGCCGCTTGCACACCACTGACGCGGGCATCGTTTTACTTGTCCGACAGCCGTCGCCCCCCCCTGCGTTGGATACGCTACGCCCGGTGGGTCGTACGGCCTGCTTATTGAACGACGAGCCTATTCGCATTTATGTTCCGCTGCTCATGCACCCCTGGGTCATGCAGGCTTGCCATTCTACGGCTTCCTGCCACCTAGGAACCGCGCGCACCCTACGTATGCTCGAACGTTTCTACTGGTGGATCGGCATGAGCATGTGTACCCGGTGGTGGCTACGCAAGTGCTTAAAGTGCCAGGCACGGAAAACGTCGCGGCAGACGGTCCGGTGGCCCTCCATCACGTTTCCCTTGCCAGAAGGGCCCGGCATCGCCGTCAGCATCGACTATTTCGGCCCCATCCCGGAAATGCCTCGAGGAAAAAACCTACATCTTGCTTTTCACTGATCGTTTCAGCCGCCGAGCTGACATGTACGCCGTCACAGCGGCCGAGTTGACCGCTGAGGGCACGGCTAACATTCTCATCAACCGGTGTATCCCTCTTTGGGGGCGCCCGCGCAGCATCCTCTCGGACAACGGCCTCCAGTTCTGCTTCAAGCTTTTGCACGCCGTACATCAGCTTCTCGGGGTTCGAAAAATTGCCACCAGCTCCTACCACCCAAACGGCAACGGTGGGGTGGAACGTGTAAACCACACGATGGCCTAGATGTTGGCAATGGTCATCAACGAGCTCCAAAACAACTGGGATGAACAGCTCCCTAACGTCGAATTTTCTACAAAAATTCCGTCAGTGCCGCCACGGGTCTGGCTCCCAGCGAGGTACATATGGGTCGGCTCCCACGCCTCCCACTCACGATTTTCGAACGCGCTGGAGTCGCCGGTCACCAGAGCTTGGCCCGCGACCACCTCGCCTACTGCGACTTGGCGACGGACCGCCAGCAGCGCGCGTACGAAATCGTTCGAGAACACCACGCCCTCACTGTCGCTCGCGTGAACCGCCGCAACTCCGCCCTCTCCGACGCTCTGCGTCCGGTCCCCAAATTTGACGTTGGTGGTTGGGTGTGGGTGTACAATATGGCGGCCACCATCCGCCAGAGCACGAAACCAGACACGGAAGCCAAGGTCCTCAAGGCCAAACTCTCACTCAACTGGACGGGCCCCTACAAAGTTCTCGCAGTTGGCCCCTGCTCCTCAGCGGACACCCCGGATGGATCTCCTCTCGGAGCAAAGCTCCTGTATTTGGATCTTCCTTCCGATAAGCCCGGCGCCGAGGCTCGCCGGCGCGTATCTGTTCAACGCTGCAAGCCCTGTGCCAACCCCCACGACCGTGGTGTCATGCCGAAGTATTTGCCGGCGGGGTTGACGCAATACGTGCTCAACAATTTCTCCAAGAAATCCCCTCCGTACCACGTCACCGAGGACGATGTTTCGACCCCTCTTGAACGACTCGAAATGGAAAAGATTACTGGACATCAATCGGTTAGAGTTCGAGGTGGCGTCATCGCGGTCATGTACGAGACACACTGGAAGGGACTATCCCGGCCATCCTGGGATCGGGAAATGGACCTTCAGCTTTCTCACCACGCAATGATGCGCTACTGGGCCAGCACCCCGAACCAACACCGCCAAACCAACCGCCTGTACCGCCGAATGAGAAATGGCGCGGCACAACGGGAGCTTTCTCGGAGTAATGGCGAGCGGTTTCTGGCACCCGGCTATGGTTGCGTATCGCACCCCGATTGGCTCTGCCGCTACAGCAACACTGTACTTCCCAACGGGGCCCACTTTTGGTACGAGGGCGACGATGGTCTGTAGTGGCTCGGAAAAATCAGCGCAACTACACCGACGGATGGAGTATATTTGGGTCGAGTTTTGGACGACCTGGGACCCATCAAGCTTCCTCTTTCTCCAGCGCGCTACACGACTTTGACGAGAGCTGTACGAGGTTCTTGGTGTCTGCAAATTCACTTGGCTAGCGCGTTTACACGGGGGGTCCAGCGTAACGTAGATGAATCTCGAGGTGCCGCCGTGGATAGCTGATTTTCGCTTCTTGACTGCACTCGTTATTTATTTATTTTTTTGTCGTCTTCCTGGACCTTGGGGGGATGAATTTTTGTCTGCCCGATATGTTTCTGGCGTGTTTTCGTTTTTTTGGACTGGGGGATGTGTTTTTGCGTATTCTGTCCTGCCTACCCCCCCCGCTCAGTGTTGGGTCTGGTCGGGGCACACGGCCGCTCAATTGCGGCCCAAGACGCGCTTTCAGAGTTGTGGACTGGGTTAGGTGGTTCTTGCCGTCTTCCGTGTTGTTTTTCTTTTCGTTCCCGTACGCACTTTTCGCTTTTCCGTGCATCTTCCTCGCCCCCCCCCCCCGTGCGGGCGGTATGGCGATGACTTTCATCGACGATTTCTTCCTGCCCCTTAAGGCTGAGTCTTCCCTTTATTTTATAACGTACTTTGCCGGCTTCGTTGCCTCGCCGTTCAGAGGTGTGGGAGTGGGTTTTGAGGAGCCGCATCTTCGACTCATGTTCTAGTTCGCGGAATCGGGGTTTCCACGAATTTCCCATAATTCTGCATATACGGCTCATCAGAGTGGGCTAGTGTTATGATACTGCTTTGTATGAGGTTGAAAGCCCGGTAACTACCTGGGTTCAGTCACTGGGATCGTATTTGTAGTACTTGGAAGGCGTATCTTAGATGTAAAACCAGGGGTTTTCCAGAGGTGCACGAGCTCGGTCTCAGTCTCCGCGTGCACGAAAGGAATAAAACTGCTCTTCTTCTATAGCTAAGCAAAGAACACATGTGAGTACAACGTTTACCGACTTAAAAGGCAGACCTGTCCAGCGATACAAAGTGTCCCGCAAGCTTGATCATAACAATGAGAGAAACCTCGTGCATACAGCGGTGGCATGTATGCGTGTGTGCTCCGTTCTTTCTACAATCCCTACAACTGTCACAGCAGTACTCTTTATTACCCATAATACTAAAACTGTACGGCAAGATCCCGAAGGACCCTTTGGCTCGCAGTATGCGTTTTGCACAAACGTACATAGAGGACGTACACAATATATCCATCATACTAAAATTGTATGGCAAGATCCCGAGGGACCCTTGAGCCTATCTCTCTTCCTACCTTGACGAGTTATCATGTTGACTTGTTGAAACAGCACATACACAGCAGTATCTGCTGGATGCACTACACAACACCCGTATGTATATATCTAGGGTGAAGAATCAGCACGGACACTATTGGTGGATGTCGACGAGTAGAAGAACGGTTTAATGTGAAGAACACACACATACACCATATTCACACGGGGCATACTTGAAGCTGGATGAACAGAGTGAAGCTGGGTAGAAGACGTTGGTCTAAAAACTCAAGACAACAACATGGAGGATATACATAAATCTATGGGTAATACTATTGGTCGTACGGCAAGATCTCCGTCGATCCTTGGGCCTTACGATAGTTGTCCCTTACTACCGCAGCAAAGCATCAACACCACTGCCTCTCGGCATAAAGTACTGTTGTGAAGCCGTTCTATATGGTATTCATACTACTATAAATAACTTAACTGTTGATGGTACTATAGGTCGTACGGCATGATCTCCCTCGATCCTGGGCCCTAAAATAGTGTCCCATACTGCCGCAGCAAAGTATCAACACTGCTGCCTCCCGGCATGAAGTACTGCAGTT
The DNA here is from genome assembly GCA_031763025.1 of Macrocystis pyrifera. Lineage (NCBI taxonomy): Eukaryota > Phaeophyceae > Laminariales > Laminariaceae > Macrocystis > Macrocystis pyrifera. Next base: position 10,854,652 of record JASSKH010000020.1, on the reverse strand, counting down.
AAACCGGTCAGCTGTCCAGTACAGCAATCAGTTTTATTCGGGTGAAAGCAACGCATGAAAGCCACGTTGAAACTGAGAACTACACAACGACTCATATGTTCACAACATAGGTGGTGTTGTGGCCTTCTCGTACCCGGTACGTTGGCATTTCACTTGTTCTACCCGTTACGGTATTCTCGTACCCGGTACGTTGGCAATTCACTTGCTTTACCCGGTATTCACCGGTATGCTGGCATTTCCCTTGCTTTCTTGCTTTACATTGCTTTGTCTGCAAATAATAATACATCAGAACAGACACTGGGTTGGACTGATGTAGTTGGGTATATAGAACGGTATGGCACACACATAAGGGAAGTACGTACCCCTACGACTCATATCCGTGGGGTCTCCATACATTCTGCATCCAGTAGTATTATAAAAGGTTTTTATATCCGTACGGTCGCACGTTATTCATGCTGACAGCAAAGTATGTTGTCTTCATTCATACTCTATAATATACAGCAGTATCTTCAGCATACCGAGCGGTATCACACAGCCTCAGTTTACTCTTGGCAGATACCCCGTATAATTCTGTCGACTACGGCGAGGAAGTGAGCAATGAGATAATTACTGCTGTGCATGAGCTTCGTACGATACTATTAATATTGTACTTCTCCGTCCATGGCCAAAGATTCGATTGAAGCATTACTATCTGCTGTAGATTACGTAAATAATGTCCGCACAGAAACACAAAGATTATATTTATTAGGGTGTTCGACCTTCCATATACTTAAACCCGATCTGGGTCGTGCCCTGAAAGAGTTTCGTTGGTTTTGATATGGTTGGCCTATTCCTTTCATCTAAAGGCCCGCGTGGTCTAGTGTATCGCTCCTGTTTTTAGCGTTGAACCATGGAGCTCGAATCTCAAGATGGATGAGGCGGGGATTTACGCAATATACACAATAAAAAGGTGTGGAATCAACTGCTGAGATCGCCTAACGAGTGTAGGCGCAACGAAGAACTGAAGTATTTCCGCAATAAAACCCAAGACACAGACCACATCGGGGAGAGGAATAAAGAGCTTGCTGTGTGACACCGGATGTCTATACGTAGGAGGGATAGAGAAGAAAGGGCGAATATAACAAATGGGATGGAAATCAATGATATATCTGTATCATACACACATACATAACTACGTACGAAAAAAAATATAAGGTGCCTGGTGTGAAAAATCAGCAAACGAGTACGAAGAAACACTGCATGGTCGGTGGGCGTAGAGGGGTTTCAAGATCGGTTTGGTTTGAAGAATACACTGCCACTACTCACCGGTTGTTAGGTCCAGACCTTGGGTAAGTATCACCTGAAGATTGGGTTGTCGGGGAACGAATCTGGCCAGCAGGTAAACGCTGTAACTCCAAGAGTGCGTGGTCTAGTGTATCGCTCCTGTTTTTAGCGTTGAACCATGGAGCTCGAATCTCAAGATGGATGAGGCGGGGATTTACGCAATATACACAATAAAAAGGTGTGGAATCAACTGCTGAGATCGCCTAACGAGTGTAGGCGCAACGAAGAACTGAAGTATTTCCGCAATAAAAACCCAAGACACAGACCACATCGGGGAGAGGAATAAAGAGCTTGCTGTGTGACACCGGATGTCTATACGTAGGAGGGATAGAGAAAAAAGGGCGAATATAACAAATGGGATGGAAATCAATGATATATCTGTATCGTACACACATACATAACTACGTACGAAAAAAATATAAGGTACCTGGTGTGAAAAATCAGCAAACGAGTACGAAGAAACACTGCATGGTCGGTGGGCGTAGAGGGGTTTCAAGATCGGTTTGGTTTGAAGAATACACTGCCACTACTCACCGGTTGTTAGGTCCAGACCTTGGGTAAGTATCACCTGAAGATTGGGTTGTCGGGGAACGAATCTGGCCAGCAGGTAAACGCTGTAACTCCAAGAGTGCGTGGTCTAGTGTATCGCTCCTGTTTTTAGCGTTGAACCATGGAGCTCGAATCTCAAGATGGATGAGGCGGGGATTTACGCAATATACACAATAAAAAGGTGTGGAATCAACTGCTGAGATCGCCTAACGAGTGTAGGCGCAACGAAGAACTGAAGTATTTCCGCAATAAAAACCCAAGACACAGACCACATCGGGGAGAGGAATAAAGAGCTTGCTGTGTGACACCGGATGTCTATACGTAGGAGGGATAGAGAAAAAAGGGCGAATATAACAAATGGGATGGAAATCAATGATATATCTGTATCGTACACACATACATAACTACGTACGAAAAAAATATAAGGTACCTGGTGTGAAAAATCAGCAAACGAGTACGAAGAAACACTGCATGGTCGGTGGGCGTAGAGGGGTTTCAAGATCGGTTTGGTTTGAAGAATACACTGCCACTACTCACCGGTTGTTAGGTCCAGACCTTGGGTAAGTATCACCTGAAGATTGGGTTGTCGGGGAACGAATCTGGCCAGCAAGTAAACGCTGTAACTCCAAGAGTGTGAGGTGGTCAAAGACATACTATTGTACCTGGTAGTAGGCATTTCGTGTGATGTTCTCACCCAATAACAATAGTAGCTCCAAGCATAGTGGTCGAAGGTTGAAGGAACGAATCGACAGGTGTGATTGGAATGCCAGTAGGTGGTAGGCAGTTTCTGTTTCTGGGGGGGTGTTTGTCTCCACCTTGCTGCAACTACTTCCACAAAAAGCGTTATACGAGGGGTACGATTTGGAAGTAGGTCTGGACGAATGCCGTTTTAAGACGCGTGATTGATTTTAGCACGAACAAGTTGCACGAGTGGACAGTGTCCGTGCTGGGGGGGTGGCGTAAACGTCAGTACCTTCAAACACTTTTTAACTCGGACTCAAATATTTGCCTTGGCTAGCGCCGGTAAGTCGATGTGGGGTACCTTGAAACGACCTTGGTCACTCGAATAAAGGTGGCGCAAACGCCAGTAGCTTCAAACACTTACTTAACTCGGAATCAGATATTTACCTTGGCTAGTGCCAGCAAGTCGATGTGGCCTGAACGTCAGTACCTTGAAACGACCTAAGTCACTCGAATAATAATTTTGGCCCGGAGTAGAAAGAGCTCATGAACTTCCTACAGCCCGTGCTGAGCGTATACATAAACCGACCTCCACATTCGCAAGGAATACCTACTCTCAATGCAGAGAAGTTTGAGCTCATCACCAAAAGAAAGGCCCATATAAAATATAACACGCGTGATACGAGCGACCGAAGTATCACACACAGCTGGCAAAGGACTAGCGTGGAAGCTGGCAAAGATGAGCTTCGAAGAAATCCTCGATTAGCTGCTTCTTTTGTTCTGTCAATATATCAAAACGTGGTATCCATACCAAGAAACTAGAGATATCTGGACAAACTTCAGAGTAGCAGATGGATTCTAACTTACGTAGAAACATTTGTTGAGGGAAGGAAGGAAGGTACAGTGAGAAACGTCTGGCGAAGGTAAGTGAATGGTGGAAGCATCGACATAGCCCACTGCGCACGCTGAAACGTGGCAAAGGTACGTGAAGTTTTGCCACATCGATACAAACAAGTACGTGAGTACATTGGAATACTGATCGGTGAACCGTTATAGCAGGTTTAAAAAGTCAAGCCCGCAGATATATATATAGAGAGGGGCAAAGTGGACAGCCACCGCAGCGTCTCGGTAATGTAGTCACGTATAGCCATACGACAAAGGACTGGCAGAATTATCTGAAGTCTCAGTTAAAAGTTAGGTGGTGGGGTAGGACGATGGTAGCTTTCAGTGGAATGTATGTCTGGCCAAAACCTTAAACGTGTAGGTTATTGTCAAAATGCAGCCGTAGGCCTTCGAGAGGAACCCCCACTTGAGATGCAGGTGAGCCAGGAAGAAACCATGTTTGTTCGCAGATGAGTACGTGCTCCGAGCGTGATAGACAGATGTGGCGCTGGCAGTTGCAAGTGAAGACTGTACGAGGGTCAGGTCCGCCGCTCTTCTCAGCACCGTCCAAGGTCAGCACCGCGGGAACAAGAGGCGCTGCTGCAACATTGGGCCGACGGCGATAGACGGGGGAGGAAGGCTGAAGAACATCTGGACGAAGGTCAGGACCGCCGTTCTTCTTACGACCGTCCAAGGGCGACACCGCGGAAATGAAGGGCGCTGCAAAATCGGCACGACGGCGATGGATGGAAGAGGAAAGCCGAAGAACATCTGGACTAAGGCCAGGACCGCCGTTTTTCTTACCATCGTCCAAGGGCAACACCGCAGAAAGCAAGGGCGCTGCAACATCGGGCCGACGGCGATGGATGGAAGAGGAATGCTGAAGAAACGTCTGGACGAAGGTCAGGACCGCCGTTCTTCTTACCACCGTCCAAGGGCAACACCGCAGAAAGCAAGGGCGCTGCAACATCGGGCCGACGGCGATGGATGGACGAGGAATGCTGAAGAACGTCTGGACGAAGGTCAGGACCGCCGCTCTTCTTGCCACCGTCCGAGGGCAGCACTAAGGGAAGGAGAGGAGCTGAAACATCGAGCCGACGGCGAGGTGCGGAGGTGGAAGGCGCAGGCGCTGCAGCGGTCCATGATCGTAATACCCGCTGGGCACCGTCGCTCATATGCGCCGGTCTGGGGGGTTGTCCGAGGAGGAAAGCGCACACGCTGTCGCCGGGCTAGCACCGGGGCGCCGGCTTCGTGCCGACAATGGTTATGTGTCGGGCAGGGGGGGTGTTACAGCGGGTGGCGCCAGGGAGGGAGGTTCATAGCGCTGTGACTGTCGTGACCAGCGCTATAGGAGGGTAATACGGCGCGAGACCACCGTCCTGATCAGGGTCACGCGTCGGGTCTATTCGATAGGCAGAGGGCAAGCTTTGGTTAGCATCCTCTGGGCGGATCTTATAGGGACAGGGAGGATCCCCGGTGTGGGAACGCCTTCGGTCTCGGGTACAGAGCCAGTAACGAGGTTCCGGGACCACCCGGTGTTTACAAAACACCACCAAGAGTGAAGAAAGAAAGTCAAAGCCAAGTGTTATCTGTCCTATCAACCCCCAGCCCCTTGGGCCCTGCCTTGCCCGTCGTGCCCGTCATCGTGTCTATGGTGCTACATTGAGTGTTCACGCTGACTGCTTGCATTTACCGCATTGCATCGATCCACGTTCTGCGTGACCCGATCAATACTGCTTGAAGGCACTTCCTCGAACTCCCAAACAAGAGGTGAGCCGGCCTCAGAGATCTAACGAGCGCAGGTCCTTTTTACGGTCTTTGAGCTGTACCCTGCTGTAACACGTGCTTACCGGTACCATGCCACGCTAACCAAGGGGCTCACTTCTCCCAGTACGTTGGCCTGAGCAAGTTGAGCATAGCGTTGAGCTTGGAGTGTTATGGGCTTACCCCTGAATTTCCCACTCCCACTCGTGCAAATAGTTGTCGAGACACGCCGGTCCATTCTTAGCGTTGGGTGCCGTTTACCAGCCAGTTACCGTTCTCTCTGACTTCGTTGGGCGTGACTCTGCTACCTCCTTGGTGGTACCCGTGGTGGCTCTGGGGGCCGGTTACCTTTAACTCCGGTTTCGTTGGGCTTGACTCTACTTACCTTCTTTGCCATATCTGTGATAATTCCGGATCCAGTAGCCTTTCTGTCTCATTGATGACCCTCCTAGTTTGCCTCAAGAGTGGCACACAGTTAGAAAGCCTTCTGCTTTCGCGACATTGATCACACTCCAGTTTTCCTCAAGGATGGTGGCCCTCAATTAACTCATAGAGGCGCCTTCCATGATTTTTACCTGCTTTTCGAGCATTCGATCTTGGAGGACGGTCGCCAGGAGAATAGGAACTCCACTCTCGGCTGCTTCGCGTTTCGGAGCGATCCCTATATGTTTTTGGAGTCGATTGTTTTATCAATTCCAACGTCTTCACCTTGGGGTCGATTGTCCGCTTCCTGAATCACCCATTTACCTTGGTGTTGATTAACTTATTAACCTCTTCCTCGTGGGGGAACTCCACGACCGCTCATAGAAATCCTTACCTTGGATATCCTTCAAGTAGCTCCGCGTTTTGATCGTAGGTAGAACCGACTCAACCCCGGGTTGGGTTCACCGCCTAAAGTACAGTAGTCCCCTAATCTAAGACATCCTCTGCCAAGGGTTGTGTCGACAGCAATGTTCCCCTTACCTTGGATGTGCTCTCTCCCCCCCTCCCTTGCGTTTCACTCGGCTGAGCGAACGCAATACATCGAAGAATAACTTCATCCACTCTGTCCTGTGTCTATCACTGTGATACATCCACTGGATAAACGACAACTATTTTCGGTGGAATGCTAAACTGTTGCTTTGGCCGATTCGTGGTGTCGTGGATACGGTTCGGATTCTGTGTCAGGCATACATTCTGCATCCTACACTCAGTACCGTCTCGATTAGCGTATTCAACCATTTCGTTCCGTCCACATATTACCGTTGCTATACCCGGTGACGCGGTTTATTTCCTGGCCCGAAGCGCGTGCCAGACGGTCTGCATAGGTGTTTAAAGACGTTGTTCCAAATAAATATGTGCAGGTGTATATGTAGAGGGTTTAACTTTAACGTGTAGATAAACTTAGATATATCCCCTTTATGTTTCGTTTTTCCTTCCGTCGTTCATCCTCTCGAAAACTGCAGCAATCAGGACACGGTTGTACGTGAGAGCGTGCTTTGAACAATGAAAAACTCATCTGACACACCAAATCAAACACATCACCGCACAAGTGCATATTGATGGTATTAACTCTTGGATATTCGTGCATAAAACAAAGATAGGCTCTGCAAAAACATCAATCCCGTACAGATACAATTGTTTGGTGCACACCTGAACGGTAGTGCAACATTTCTTTGTACCGTTACTTTGCATGTATGGATACTCCCAGTGCTACACACTGTACTGAAAGAGGACTTGCAGTTCCTTGTTTCATCGTGGGCAACGTCCAAACTGCTCTAGCGACAAGCTACGCGACCGCACCCGGATGCGGCGCGCGCACGTGCATGCTTGCTCGTCAATGCCATGCACAGAGTTGTGTCAAAATACGAACCGGCTCAATAGGCCAACCAGGTGCCCTTCATAGGTCATACAGAGCTCTTTGCGCGTCTGATATCGGAGCACCCAGGCTAAATACTCGTAGAAGACAGATGTCAGATACATTCACATTGCTACAGGGTAGGGTATCATCCTCGGCCACCCACTGCCCGCCTTTGACGACGGCCCCCAACCGCGCGTCGTCAGCGCTAACGTGGCAAATCCTTTGCCGCAGCGACGGCGCTAAACCTCACGCCGTCCAGGCCAAAATGACAGCCGCTTGCAACAGCGACGGCATAGCACTACCTCACGTCGGCTGGGCGAACGTGGTACAGCGTTCAAAAAATAAATTAGGTGTAGCACACTGCTACGGCGCCGGGTGTGATCTTCTACCTCCCACCGCCTGCCTTTGCTATGACGGCGGCACACAATATCACGTCGGCTAAGCAAACAAGGCAATCCCTTTAGCGCAGTGGCGGCCCAAACGTTCACGTCACCTAGGCCAAATTGGCAGAGACGCTTGCCACAATGACGGCATAGCACCTCACGTCGTCTGGGAATAATTGGCACAGCCTTAGCCCTAACGACGGCACATAACCTCACATCGTCTGAGCACAAGTGACATAGCCTTTGCCACAACGACGGCACATAACTGCTGTGAATGTATCTAAGTGGTAAGTGGTACGGTGCTGTAGTATCCGATACCATGAGTAGCACAGTCTTTGCCCTGACGACGGTACATAACTGCTGTGAATGTACCTAAGTGGTAAGTGGTGCGGTGCTGTAGTATTCAATACCATGAGTAGCACAACCTTTGCCCTGACCACGGCACATAACCTCACGTCGCCTGAGCATAAGTGACATAGACTTCTCCAGAACGACGGCACACAACCTCACGTCGTCTGAGCGAAAGTGAATGCATCAAGTTGCAAGTGGTACGGTGCTGTCGTGTCCATTACCCGTCATGTAGCCACAGTGAGTGTATTCAAGTTTTAAGTGGTACGATGCTATGCTACCCATTACTGCTTATGTAGCGAAGTAAACACAAACCAAAACCCCCACACACCCACCAAGACTCACGTCTCAGGGGAGAGCTCACTATCATCTGCCCCTATAAGGACAAGTGCTCACCTTCACTGTCAAAATGCTATGCCCTCAGTGCTTACCTTCGCTGAAGTCAACCCACGGGGGCGCTCACCCCGCCACAAAACCAGACCCCATGACACTCAACAGCACACAAACCTACCGAACTCCTGGAATCCCCACAGTATCCAATCCTGAGGGAGGGGCTCACCTTCGCCTCCCCTTTCAGCGATAGCACAATGACAAGTGCTTACCTCCACTTGCAAGGTGCTACGCTCATCAGTGCTCACCTTCACTGAGGTCAATCCGCGGGGGCGCTCACCTCGCCTTCCCGCCCGCTAGTAATGACAAGTTCTCACTCCCCAGCATGTTACCATCCCAAGAGTACCAAGCATACTGTCATACAACCCCAACAACAGCCGTTATGCGAACATCTCAGGCATGCTATCACACCAAGAAGGCCAAGAGTACTATCCGTCATGCAACCCGAACAACAGCCGAAATGCACATCCCACGCTTCCCATTGTGCCAAGAATACCAGACGTTCTAGCATACAACCCCTCTGGTTGATACGTGCAAATCAGGCTGTGAATAACATGAACACGTGCAAAGATGGCAACTCACTTCTAAGCAACAGGTGCACAAGACCGGTACATTGCCACGGTTGTGCTGATCTTACGCTGCCAGGTCTGTGTACTGCGTGTGTGGGTTCAGTTCATCCCTGCTCCACAGCAGAAACTACGGACAAAGAAAAGCTGTCAGATCATACCATGAGTCACAGAGAGTGTGTGGATCACTGCTGTGTCTACACCTAGTGAGGACGTTTGCGTGGGTGCATACCGAGTGTGGTCCTTTCTGTATCGCTCCCTTATTTTCCATGCACCAAGGTTGTTTTTGACGGGCACGCAAAACAACACAACAATATTGTACCACCACGAACTACAGCAATGCACGTAGAGGACTACACTCGCTTGATAATCAGCAGTATTGTGGCCGAATCGTAAACTACTAACACAACGTGTCGTGCACTTCACTCAGCCAAGCACCCTTCCTTCGACTCAGTTGTATTTCTGATGGACTACTTTGTTTTCTTAGGTTTTCGAGGTTCCTGCGTACCAGTACTCAATTTTGTGCCAGGTCCATCGTTGTCGCTACCCTTGTAGCATTGAACATTTACCCCCACGTATGCGATAATGTATACCTCATACTCACCTAAACAAAGCAACCTATCACCGCCCCCCCTTGTTTTGTGTGCTTATGACACCGCATTGACAAAAACAGGTGCGTTGGAAGGCTGGAACAGTTCGTAGTGGTAGTATGTAATTTATCATGATATCTTTGTATGGTCCGTCCAGCAGGGCAATATGTCCGCTCATACCTGGTACTCGTGTAGGTGTTTACTGTAGGTTTTAGTGTGGCGCTCGAAGCAGGTTTTCTTATTCGTAGGTCAATACTGCTGAACTTGATACATACCGATACTTGATAACTATATGCCGCTATTTATTAATAATCGCAGGCACAAACTGCTGTAGTTCATGCTGCTACAGCAGTCCCAAGGTGCAAGTTTGATGACTATATATTACGGGGGTACATGGTTAATAGGATCTATGGTATACATAAAAACCTAACAAAATTTGGTCCCGTTAACTATGGACCCCCGTAATAGCTAGGGAGTTTACATTATTCAGGCCCCATTATCCCGGCGCCAAACATGTGTGGTTGATTCAAGGTTATGCGATCCGAATAGAGTTGAAATATGGTTGGCAAGACCGAACAGGTCAACGTAATAAAACGACTCTATTTCGTACGGGTCTGGAAATACATACCCGGTATAATATAAACCACGTGTCGTGCCTCCCGAAGAGATGTGGCAGATGACACAAGAACCAGAAAAATAGACAGCAGTATCACAACACGCGCTATACTAAACAGAGTAAGACCAAGGAAATAGTAGACAAACCGAAGCACAACAGCCGCAGCAGTTTGTGGTACGAGTTGCATCGACAGGTTTTTATATTGTTGTTGTTGTTGTTTTCTTCACATTAAACCGTTCTTTCTACGCGTCGACATCCAGCACAACCAGTGTCCGTGCCGATTCTTCAAACCTAGAGAGATACAAGTTCTGTGGTCACAAAGCTACGCCACAGAGATACTACGTTGCCACGTATGTAATGCAGTGCCATGTCATCATACTGCGTACGACAGGCACGACATACACATTCCATGACCTAGAGAAACAAAAAACGAAACAAAGAGAAAAAACAAAAACAAAAACAAAGACAATTCGAAAGAGAAAAGAAACAAAAAAAGAAACTAGATATACCTGGTATATGTATATACTTCAGTATAGCAGCAAACCATCGTACCCCCACGTAGGGGACGTGGCAGACACTTGAAAAGAACCGAGCTGGAAAAAAAAAAAAGAAAAAGAAGAAAACACCACTAGTCGTCAACAGAGTAAGACTAAGAACCAAGGGAAAAATAACAGGCAAACCAAACAAAGCACAAGGCATGCTCCAGGTAGCGGCAGCAGTTTATGGTACGAGTAGCACAGCCAGGGTCTCCCTGCTGGCCCGCCTGGTACCTTGTTACCCTGTCTGCCACCATCGTCCAGCGTTCGTCAACTATGCCCGGCCCCTCGGCGTCAGACAGTACGAAACAAGCAGAGCAGGCTCGTCATCCACCCACGCCACACGACTCCTTCAACAAGGCTTATCAATCGGAGAAAGGAAGAGATATACTATTGATCGATCTGATACCAACAGCAGTAGCGATCCTGTCTGCCGTCTCTTCCCTGTTTTCGTCAACCGTGCTCCCCCCCCCGGAACTGATATGGGCTAGCGCAAAACAAACAAAACAGGCTCGCCGTCCATATGCTGCCCGTGGGCGTGTACAATCAAACATTATATATTCTTGAGGTCGCCAGACTTGCGGTTTTCACTCGCTCTTTGACCTTTCAAGATTGTTCAGCATAGACAACGAAAACACGCCCTGATAATTCGCCGCATGGGCTATGCTCTTGCCACACTGCAGTATGTATCTCGCTTACTTCATGTCCCTATTAATAGTCCTATCTCGGTGGCACAGCGGTAGTACATTGCCGTACGTGCTGTACGAGGAAACCTGGTGAGATATGCCCGAGGGTGTAATACTATAATACCAAACAGTACGATCATATTATTATCGGAATGTCCAAATAGTAAAATCATACCAGTACCTGGTAGGTATTCACCCCGGCGAAAACACACATTTTCTTTGAGAATTTTTTTACAATCAAGGACATTTACATTGATTATTACTCACGGGATCTTCCACACCTTTTCGTTCATATGTAAAAAGAACGACGACTCCTTTTTCGCAGGTGATCATATCACTGCAGGTCGCCAGTTTGCGATTTTTTCCATCATCAGACATAAACCTCCTAGTCCTTATTAGTGTTGATACTAGAACTACTAATACAATTGAAGCAGTGCCTGGAGATACGAGTGTTCGTGGCACTGCTCGATGCCTTGGATACTACTGTGACCAGTACCAGTAGAATGCTCCCTTGACAATGCAGGAGCCAGCGCAGACACTTTTTGCTTGCCTTGCCAGGACTTTACATGAGTTTGGCGGCATCGCCCTACTGTTGACAGGACAAACGTTCCTATGGAGCCCACCGAAGGTAGTACTCGAGCTAACTGAAGCAGACCCAACACATCACAACTCAGATTCCATGCATATTTTTTAGCGTTGGTGTGTGTCAGCTTATCTCCCCCTTCTGCATGCTCGAGACCGACAGCAACTATCACGTCGGCATTTATGTTATCTACTGCTGTACGTGCCTATCAGCACTAGGGAAACGATTCCAAGGGTATGGTAAAACTGGTCACACCCATTCGGCTTTTCGATGCTTTCCGTCTGCTCGTATGGACGTAAACACGATCGCAAACAACCGCTCGTCCCAAGCTCCTGCCGATAGTCACAAGCTGCCTGGCAAACACAGGTGACCCGCAAGCCAGTGTGATATCGATACGGGCTCACTTGCTATGCCGAGCTATATCCAGTTTAAAACGAAGTACAGCGTATTATCATAATTCGGTGTACGCGACAACGACAGCCGCAGTATGTATACAGCCGTACACGTACTACTGTAAAAGTATCGTGGGTCGCTAATCTATTCTCCAGTATATAAATACATATATGTTCACTATCACCGCAGTACGTCCTACATTGTTGTTGGTACATCCGTCAATCAATCGCACACGAAAATTCATCCCATATTACTGCTGGTATACCCTCTGAAAATGGCAGATTTGGTCCTGCCTGTTCACGTGGCACAACTCAATGTCTTGTTATCGCCGGTTAGGTGCTTCATAGATGCGAATGGCAGCGCCACACGGCAGGCAGTCCAGCTACCAGCTGTCTGCCTGGCTTCGTTCGTGCTGCCTAATTATTTCCTGTCCGTACGAGTATATGCACCTGTTACAACACCGTCCATGACCCATCCGCGATGAGCTTATTTTTCAATTTCACTTCTGTTTTTTCCACGTAGTGGGTTTTCATTTTTATACGACATAATAGTATACCAGCTGTAGGTCGTCACTACGTCGATGTGATCAGCAGTATGGCCCAAGTAGTATAATAAAAGCTCCATGCCGATTCGTTAAAGCTCACCGTCACCCTGAGTACTACCCCCGAGAAGCGCTCACCCCGCGACTCGTCTACTGCCACAGTGGCTGTCGGGCGCTTACCTCCGCCTTCCAGCTGCGTACGACGACTTACAAATGTTAATCAGATTCCATCAGTTTGCCAGGCCCAAGCTTTACCGAACCAACCGCAATATCAGATTCTATCAATTCCGCAAAACAAACATGACAGAACAGCATCAGATTCCATCAGTTCGCCGAACCCCCCAATTGTTTTTTGCGGACACCAGCCGTCGAGCAGCTGGTGCTCGTGTGACTTGCTCACTCCGACCTGCATGGTGCTCGTAACCCTATCACCACTTCCTGATCCTGCCTGGGTCGATCTTCGGGTTCATCATGTTGCGGCAAGCTCCCCGGCGTGAGCTGTCAACGCTCACTTGACTCGCCTCCTTAGTTCGTACGTTGGACCCTTCGGCAGTCCCGGTGGCTCCAGAGCTTCGCTCAGGCGAGAGCGAAGCAAACGATGACCAAAATCCTCGATTGCGAGCGATGCAGATACTCGATTATGCCCGTTATCACGAGTAATGATGCGTATATGCGAGCAAACAGTCGGTTTAGCCTTTAGTCCTTTAATCCTTTAGTTTTTAGTCCTTTTATCCACTTTTTAGGTTTTGCACGTATTCTCTTCCTTGCCTGGGTAACGTCTAAAGACACTCGGTGTTGGCCACAACGCGGCATGCGTTGTACACCTTGGTCAGGCGTTTGACATGCAGCAGACTGAAACTGTGTGATAAATGAAACGCAAGTCCCACACCCACAGAGTGGTCCGCCACTACTGTGCGCCCGACGACTCGTGGCTGCATGCCTCGTCCCACACCCACAGAGTGGTCCGCCACTACTGTGCGCCCGACGACTCGTGGCTGCATGCCTCGACCCGTCGTACTTTAGATTGCTCCCACGTCCCTCCGCCGCGACAGTACATGTGTTTTTCGTACGTATAATTGTCAAATTTTCGTACTTTAGCCAACTTTTCTCTTCGTACAAATCACTTTTCGGCATAGCACCAAATGCTCGGACACAGGAAGCCCGGCCGGACACGTTGGTCGAGGTCTCGGTGCGATCCGTGCACTCTGGAGCACGTGGCGGGCGCCCAAAGTTTTTTTTCCGGCGGGAGTGGATAAGACGATTTCCCTGGTTTCAGTACGAGAGGCCTTATTTTGTACGTACGTATCGGTACATGCTGTCTGTTTTCTCCCCCCCAGGCTCTCATGAGCTGTGAACACACAGCTCAGGCCTTATTTTGTACGTACGTATCGGTACACATACGTACATGCCCTCTGTTTGTTTTCTCCCCCCCGGCTCTCCAGGTACACAACAGACAACATGCACAGATCCCATCGTTCCACCGCTGCCGCCCACACGATGTGCGTGTTCGACACACCCATATGCGCAGTGTTGCTGTGGTCGGTTGTGTTTGTCGGAGCCTGCCGTCCGCATTCCATCGTCTTGCCATATATTTTTTTATCCGTATGTATATACCCAGGATGACGTAAAATATCCCTGTACATTTTTTGTGTGTTGTTGCACGGAGCACGGGCCACCGCCTAGAGAACAATACCCACAGCAGCAGTGCACAGAGCGTGCTTGCTTCCAGCTTCCTACAGCACCACAACAAACCCTGCTGCCCAACAGCAACAGTTGGCACGCCTTGCGCGTACGGATGATCATACTGCGGCTCATTCGTACAGCAGCGTACGTGCGAAACATATTTACAGCAGTAGTACATTGTATGTAACAAACAGTAGTTCTTACTGCAGTGCGTCCTGTACATTGCTGACCGATAGATTCTAGCCAGCTGAAAGGGGATCAGTACACGTACGTACGTTGCTCGCGTGGTATTTTACAGCAGTACTGCTGAATATTCAGTCGTATACCTTTACAAGCTATTTTACTGCTGTAGGAGATCGTGCAAAGTGTTTTAGATTGCGTAAAAAACACGACGTGCCACGAGCACTACAGTCTGTTCTAGCGTATACTTTTATACTGCGCTGGATAACATTACATTTTCGTTTCCGAGGTTCGACTCGCACCGTACACGTTTTTTTTTAATTTATTTCACTTTTTACTTTTTTTGTGCCAGGACTACAAGAGAGTACTACAACAGCAGTAATAATGATGCATTCGTTTCTCCGGCCTGCCCCGTCCTTGGGGTGGGCCGAGGAAGTCCGCAAGGATCTGCAACGGTCTAGCGACAGTCACACGAACATCGGGCTTCTGGCTGAGTAGAGAGGGTACCTTGCGCGGTCCGGTGGTGGCCTGGTCGCTTTAAGGACCGCGTGGGGTGGTGGTGATGTTTTTTCTTCTTAACCCCGACGCCAAGGAGTTCATCCCTCTGGCGGGACGGGTACATCACCACAGCAGAGAGCGCTACACGGGCAGTCGGGGGAGTGGAGAGGCTGGCCACAGCGTGGGTATGCATGCACGACAGGAAGGATGGGAATGTCGGCGTTGGCTGGGACGGCTGCACCCAGCCAACGGAAACCAAGGCGCGTACCGGGCTACGAAACGGAGAGCCACTTTCGCCATAGAGAAGAAAAAAAAAAAAAAGAAGAAAAAAAGGAGGCGGGGACGAGCCTCACGTCGGCTGGCAAAGAAAGCAGCATGCGAGGTTCGAAAGAGACAGAAGGAGGCACTGGTCGCGGTAGCGACCTACAATGTGCGCACCCTGGCTGTAAAGGGGAAGAACGGGTACGGACATGACGAGAGTGTACTGGCGAAGGGACGGCAACTCGGCTGTGACTTCATTGGCCTGCAGGAAACCCGGAGGACCGGTAGCACGACGTTTCGTGCGGCAGGGTATCGCGTTTTCTGTTCAGGTCAGGAAACAACAGCTGCTAGGCAAGGGCTGTACGGAGTAGGTCTAGCTGTAGAGGAATCGTTGTGCAGTAAGGCTGTGTACACTCATCAGTTCATTGACGAGCGGCTTATGTCTATGCGCTTTGAGCTGGCTAGCAAATACGAGGCAGTTAATTTCGTCGTCGCGTATGCTCCAACTGATTGTACCAAAGACGTTGGACTGAAACGTAGCTTCTGGCAGAAGCTGGAGGACTTGGTGGAAAAGATCCCGACGACAGAGTGTCTGTTTGTACTGGTGGATGCCAACGCGCGAACTGGACAGAGGATGGAAGGGTGTGGTGATGATGAAAATAGAGTGCTTGGAGCATATGGGCGTGATGCTCGTAATGATAATGGCAGACGACTCCTGTCGTTCGCCACCAATTGCAAGTTAGCTCTCACCAACACGTTTTTCAGCACGCGCAAGGGTGGGATTTCGCATACACACAACGGCACCAGCCCGAGTGACCGTAAGCGGATCGACTACATCCTAACCCGTCAAGCCCATCGACCTAGAGTACAAGATGTTAAAGTCGTCCCACAGCCTCCTGCCCCAGCTAAGGCTGACTCAGACCACAACATCTTGTATGTCAAAGCCCGACTCAGTGGTCACTTTGCGTCCAACAGACAAATACGTAGACCGACAAAACGCCGAGAGTTCGACAGGCAGCTTTTTATGTCCGATGGAAAGTGTCGTGAACGAGTAGTCGCGAGGGTCGTCTCCACTCTCAACCAGCCTAACCATCCCCATAATACGTCTGGCATGGTTGAGTTTTTCACTGCGGCTATTATTGATGCGGTCGAAAAAGAGGTACCACCCCCTCCACGTCGCCACCGCAGACATGGATGGTGTGAGTCTGCCGAAACCGTGACCGCATTCATATTAGCATGGACAGCGAGGGAGGATGCACGGCAATTCTTGCGTGCCCACCCCCAGGATAGAACCGCGTGGAAGACACTGAGATCTGCGTGTGCGAACCTGCAGAAGGTGATTGCCGCAGGACTGCATGCGTACTTCGAAGCGTACCTCGCTGAAACCGAACGACTACTAGCGAACAACGACCAGAGAGGCTTTTACAAGCACCTTAAGAGTACGGTAGGATTGGAAGGGACTAAAGCGAGAAGCGAACAGTTCATTAGGGACGAGGATGGCACGCTGTTGCGGGATAAGGTGCGAATTCGTGAACGGTGGGGGAGGTTTTACCACAAACTTTTGAACACGAAATCGCTTAAGCTCGATTCCACGATCATCGACCTCTTGCCACCACGACCGCTTAAACTGTCGCTCGGAGATGAACCATCCATGGACGAGATGACGGAAGCACTTAAGGGGATGTCAAACTGGAAAGCTGTCGGGCCAGATGGTCTCCCGGCCGAACTCCTGAAAATCGACCACCCCGCATTCGCCCAGTGCTTTCACAACATCCTTGTCAATGTTTGGGTAACAGGAGAAGTCCCCCAGCAATGGAAAGACGCGATCATCAAGGTCCTTCACAAAAAGAAGGACCGAACTGATTGCAACAACTACAGAGGGATTTCGCTGGTTGCCCACGCAGGCAAAGTCTTGTTGAAAATCGTCGCGTCGCGCCTCAGCAACTACTGCGAGACCGAGGAATTACTCCCGGAGGAACAGTGCGGCTTCCGCCCCGCACGATCAACGATTGATATGTTGTTCGTCGTGCGCCGGTTGCAAGAGCTTGGAAGACAGAGGAAAATCCCCCTGTACTTGTGCTTCATCGATCTGCAGAAAGCGTACGACTCTGTCGACCGAGAGCTGTTATGGGAAGTACTCACACGTTTTGGCGTACCAACCAAGATGCTGAGAATTATCCGTAATTTAAACGATGGCATGCGGGCTCGCGTGCGTACGGATGACGGCGAGCACTCGGAATGGTTTGATGTCACGCAGGGGCTGCGGCAAGGCTGTGTGCTGTCACCGTTACTGTTCAACGTATTTTTCGCTGCTGCGTTGCACGTCGTACTAGTACGCTTTAGCCATGACGAAGCAATCGTAAGGGATTTGGTCCAACTTAGTGATGCTGGAGTAGCCGGGACGGAGGAGCAGGAGCCGTTGACGTACGTGCGAAGGGCTGTATGGGGCATGTTGTACGCCGATGACGCAGGGATTGTCTCGAAGTCGGCTGAAGGGCTCGCGAAAATGATGACAGTCATCGTCACTGTCTTCGAAGCAGCAGGCCTTACGGTGTCGGAAAAGAAGACAGAGACTATGCTTCTACAAACGCCAGACCAGAAAACCCTCGCACCACCGCTCGAAGCAGCAGGCCAGAGGTATAAGCAGACGGCCCAGTTTTTGTACCTAGGCGGCGTTATCCACGAAAATGCTGACCTCTCGCTCGAAATCGACCGACGGATCCGTCTCATGCGAGCATGCCTCAAACGGTTCGGCCCGGAGCTGTATGATAGGACGACCGCCCCCCTTAGCCTGAAAGTCCGAATGCTGAAGGCCGAGGTGATTGAGACCCTGCTCTACGGGTGTGTGACGTGGACCCTCAGAGCGGAACACTTTGCCAAGCTTCGAACGGCTCACCACCAAGTTCTGTTGCGAGTCATTGGCTTCCAACGCCGACTTCGTACTGACCATGCCACCCTCTCGTACGCGAAGGCCCTCAAGATGACACGTTGCGAGAGTATCGAAACGACCATCCGCAAACGGCGTCTCTTCTTCGCGGGGGGGGGGGGCACGGCAAAGCAAGGATCGATTACCTAGCCGGGTGATGTTCGGGACGATTGCTGGTGGGGAGAACCCGAGACCTGGCGGACAGGTTAAGACTTGGCATAGATGCGTAGTCGAAGACCTTAGGGAGTTCCGCGCCACCGAAGGGTCAACGGAACTTGCTCCCTTGGTGTTTGGAGTTGAGACCGCACTGTGGCCCACTGCTGCAAAAAAGGCGGGGAAGTGGTACCGGGGGATCCTGGAAGCAGCCGAACGGTTCATGGTGAGGTGGCACGAGGCTGAGGCTGAGCTGAGCAGGCAGCGCCGCGCATCCGCCGTGGGTGGTGTCCAAGGGAATGGGGGGAGGAGGGGCAACAAGAGGAGTAACAGAAAACCCGACCAAGGGAATGCGGAGAGGGGGGGGAAGAGGAGTAGCAGGGAAACTGCAGTGGACGAAAGTAGGAAGGAGATGGCAGATAGGGTAGCCAGGTACCGGGCAGACTAAGAAGTAGAATATGCCTATACTACTCGTACCACCAACTGGTGCAGCTGGTTCGAACGTGGTCTTCTTTGTCTTCCTGTTGTTTTTGTTTATTTTTATTTCATTTTATTGTCTTCTTTGCGGTGACCCTATGTGATTTTCATTTCTTCCTTTCTCCGATTGATAAGCCTTATTGAAGGAGTCGTGTGGCGTGGGTGGATGACGAGCCTGCTCTGCTTGTTTCGTACTGTCTGACGCCGAGGGGCCGGGCATAGTTGACGAACGCTGGACGATGGTGGCAGACAGGGTAGCAAGGTACCAGGCGGGCCAGCAGGGATACCCTGGCTGTGCTACTCGTACCATAAACTGCTGCCGCTACCTGGAGCATGCCTGGTGCTTTGTTTGGTTTGACTGTTATTTTACCTTGGTTCTTAGTCTTACTCTGTTGACGACTAGTGGTGTTTTCTTCTTTTTCTTTTTCTTTTTCCAGCTCGTTCTTTTCAAGTGTCTGCCACGTCCCCTACGTGGGGGTACGATGGTTTGTTGCTATACTGAAGTATATACATATACCAGGTATATTTTAGTTTCTTTTTTTTGTTTCTTTTCTCTTTCGAATTGTCTTTGTTTTTGTTTTTGTTTTTCCTCTTTGTTTCGTTTTTGTTTTTCTAAGTCATGGAATGTGTATGTCGTGCCTGTCGTACGCAGTATGATGACATGGCATTGCATTACATACGTGGCAACGTAGTATCTCTGTGGCGTAGCTTTGTGACCACAGAACTTGTATCTCTCTAGGTTTGAAGAATCGGCACGGACACTGGTTGTGCTGGATGTCGACGCGTAGAAAGAACGTTTAATGTGAAGAAAACAACAACAACAACATTCGTCCACACCTTGCTTTTCAGAACGTATAGCATGATATACTGCTGTAATATAAGCTGTGTGTCTTTATTTTCCGCTTCCGACTTTTTTTTTGTGCCAGTACATTCATCCACCTTGCTTTGCAGAATGTATAATATGATATAGTACATACCAGGTACACGTTACTTGTGTGTTTAAGCCAAATTAAAGAGTTTGGGCGCGCTTGCGTGTGGCGTGCGTTCATATTATACCTCAACATTTATTTCACAGCTATATATACTCCGAATATACTTGGAAGTAAAAACAAAGTATGTCCGAGAATATACTGCTGCTGCTATTTAATAATCACCGTAGGTACTTCGTACACTCGCAGTATTTCGGGGTTTTGGTACTAATAATGCGGGGTTCGCTACTGTTGTTGCGGGATGCTGGCATGGATACCGCCTGTTTTGTGCTTCAAGTATCTCGGGGTTCTGTACCGCCGGTACTACAAGTATACCAGTACTAGTCTAGCAGCATTTCGTCCGTTGGTAGTGTTCGTACTGCTGCTTCTGCGAGACTCAGTACTCGCAGTGTAATGAAATAATACCCTCAATATGCCCAGTACACTTCGAGTATGACGTATACTTCAACCGTCTGTGCACCGTGTCGACAAGTCTCAGGCCCAGCGTTCGGCACAAAACACACCCAGATAGTCGGAGACAACTTGAGCACTTGAAGCAGTCTGGCAGTATTTCGATATATGCATGTATGTACTGCAAATACTCTCAGTATCTCGAGGTTTTGTACTGCGCATATTGCCGGTAACCCAAGTATTTCGTGTTTCGATACTACTGCGGGTACGTGCTTTTACTATTAATAGCTGTATTGTCGAGGTTCGGTACTGCTCACACTCTCATTACTCTCAGTATTTGGGCCTTCTCAGTACTCGCAATATTTTTGCCGCCAGTACGCCAATAATACTCTCAATACTCGGACTTCCATTTATTCTCGAGCATTTACCCGTGAAACCTTGATATTACCCCGAGCACCAAGAAACATTTATTATTTGGGGGAACATATATATTGTAGTACCAGTATGCATTTATGTTTGTGCTGTACCTTACTCAGAAAGTTACAAAGTATTTTGGCGCAACCTCGACCTCGCGTAACTTTTTTGTACTTGCGAATTAATCGCCGCGAGTCAGCTTGTGATCAATATATCTCCACTTACCGATACCCTATTATATATTATTGAGGTAAATTACATGATCCCACACTAATTTCGCGAACAGTATAATATAGTCAGTTCTCAACAATATGTTGTTTGTGTTATTCACGTTAAAATGATGGGTGGGTGCAGGTGATACTTCTAAAAAGTGTGCAGGGTTTCATACGAGTATTATTTCGCTCTTAAGACTTGCGCCACTCCCCTATTAATACGGCACCTCCCGGAGGGGAACCTTGTATATTTTATATATATCAAGAGCAGGAGAGGCCAAGAACATTACGATATTGAGATTCAACAACGACGGCGTATACGTACGTATTAAAAGTAGGTAGTAGTAGATGTTCGTTCGTGTTGGTTCAGCACAAAACAGAAGATTCCGTATTCGGCCAGCATGATGCATCGCAGATATTACCACTGCAGCTGTTACTGAGGTCGCACCTCATTACCACCAGTTACTATTTACGGAGGAACATAATATATGGACCCACGGAATTTCTCTTTTCGTTTCAAAATTATGAATTTGCGACATACACTCAGTACAAATTTTACCAAGTAACGAACTTACAGCTGGACTAATTCGCAGACACAGAGACACACAGCGTTGCTTAAAGCATGGGTAGCACCTACTGAAAGGTGAAGACCCCAGCTTTCCAATGATGCTACTTATAGCCGAAGGTGTGTTCGGTTGAGGGTGAGGTGAAGGTCGGTGAAAAGAGGTCCTCACAATCTACTGTTTTTGAAGGGGGGAGCAGTTTTCAAGCCGAGGTCTCATACCAATGACGAATTTTGTTGTGTATCCTTCGAATTGTCATGTTATTATTATTCTCTGCGACGTCGGGGAGGGAATCCATTGGCGTGATACGAGAGCCGCGACACCGGCCACTGACTCTCGTTTCCTATCGTACTGCCAGTACCCGGGAGTTCCCCCTCCCCAGCCGACTGGCCGGGGCTCTAACAAACGCAGTCTCGGACGACCGAGACCCCCAATGGTAGTAAACCATTGACATACCCCAATATCGAGGTCGCGTCGATACTACGATGTTAGGCCCCGAACAGTGCCCTGGCCTGGATGCCTCTGCCTTATCTTCCCGTCTCTGGTAGTTTACGAGTACAATACCCGCGTCCTCTGGGTTATTGCGAATGTACGTGTAGGAAACTTTGAAGCTTCCATCTACCATCTCTCAGATCGCCCTCTACGGCACATCTCCCTGGCCGCCAGCGTATTGGTTGCGCAATACCTAATGAACGGAGGCCGACTTCGCTGGCACCGTCTCCTGCTTCCGGTACCACTTCGCGAAGTGCCCCGAGGGCCTGCGTGTACCTCCCAACTTGACCTCCTTACCGTACCGATACGACGACAGGGGGGCGCTTTCTGGCAGCGTCGGATATCCCGACAACAACTCCACCATGAGAGCGACGGCACCGCCGCCTGCTCCTACCCCGGAACACGCCCCGAAGGCGTCGTCGCGTGTGCGCACGACACACGACCTTTGCTGAGCCTGGACCCTTGATGGCCCCGAAACAGGACGCTGATGCTGGTGGCCTGATGCTACTGCAACGAGGTCAACCGCCGCTCCCCCGCGAATAACGCTACGTCACCCCTCGTCAAGCAATGCACGGGGTGTACAACTCCGGACGAATAAGCGAATATTTCGTCAGACTTCGCCACGAAAAAAATATACAAATAGCCCAATGCCAACGACAGCCAAAGAACTCGACCACCCGGGCCACACAAAACGGACCGGCCCTGTCCTCCCAACAACGTGCCCCACGAAATAGGGCGACTGATTCTTTGCATGAGGGACCGGCGGCAATGTGCGACCGTGCCCCCCTTGCAATGCACGTTTAGCAAGCGGCGACGACATTGGAAACTCAACTTGTAAGCTTACTCGGTGGAACACAGCTGATAGTTTACTGGCAACAGTACCGGCTTGGTTGCCCTCCAACGCACACCATGCTACGAACTTAACCAACGCCTGAATCTTATCCGTAGTGGAGGCTGGCGTGTCGAAATACGCAGCCACCTCTATTAACACCCAAAAAAAATAAACAATTCGAGACCGAAACCTGACGCGTAAGCTCGGTGAGATGACGGCGCAACCGACTGGCGGATGAGCTGGCTACCAGCGCTACTGAGCATAGCGCGACACCCGCTCGCCCCAAGACCTGGGCTCCCAGCGGACGCCGGCCCCGGATATACTAGCTGCGCAACTCGCGTTCCTGTTTCCATGCGCCCTACGATCGGCCTCGTCCCCACTGAGGGGCGAGGCCCGTCCCCCTATTTGTCAGCCTTGGCAGCCGCCGACCGAGTGAAGCCCCCCCCACTCGACGCCCCGCCTCCGCTGCCACTGCCGCCGCTGCTGCTCCGTCAATTGCACCGCCACCCCCAGCCCCCGCCTGCCCTTGCCCTTGTCCCTCTTGGCCAGGGTTCCCCGGATACAGCGCCGCTGGCTGCGACGCCGCTATCGGCCGACCCCCCCCGCCGGTAGCCGCCTTGCGCTTGTTGCCGCTGCCCGCCTGCGAGTGGGACCAACGTGGGAGAACACGCAGGTGTCCCTGAAGCGGCACATGCCGGACTTCTCCCCCCTGCCGGGTTTTTACCACCCCCGGCCCCGGCCGCCGGGATGGAGAAAGGCGAGGTTGCTGGACTTCGGCGTTGACAAGGCCGCTGAGGGCGACGCAGCCGGAAAGGCGAGGCCAATGCGGCCCCGGAATGGCAGGAAAGGGACTCCGCCGGCGGGGGTTAGGCCCAAGCGTGGCCGCAGAAGTCGGGGACACCGCGCAGGTCGAGCGTGAAGGTCGCCAGGTCTTGGGCGACCAGAGCCGCCTGCCTGGTTTTGTTTGCCGGGCGATCGGCGACCGCAGAGTGCTCCATAACGTGGTCGTTGAGGATCGTGTCCCCCGCGCTGAAGGCTCGTTCGAGCGCCTCCAAGCGAGCGCGCGTCACATTGAGATCCGCGTCATTTTACTTTTTTGGGAGCTCGCGGGACGCGATCGTAACGATCGCGTACCCCAAAATGCTCAGGTGTCGTGCCAGTGGACGGTTGATGCCTGCCCCCCGCGCGGTGTGAAGGCCAGAAAGTCTAGGTCGTCCAACGCTCCAACATGCCATGGACACCGGCCGAAATGTTGACCGTGGCTCCCACGTACCCCTACACGGTCGCCTTCTGCATTGACGCCAGGCGGCCACCGCAGATGATCTGCCATAGCCGAGTCGTGGGGCTGGCCCACGATGCCATTGCGCGGGTGGTCATAATCTGGTTGAGTTGTTGGCCCAAGGCGTAAGCGGGTTGCTGGCGCTGCCGTCCCCCTCGAACGTCCGCGCCGGCCTCAAGCCCACCCGGCCCGTCGCGGGCCGCGTGGCCGAGTGCAATCGGCGGCGCGCTGTTGGCTCCTGCCCCGCCGGGACGTAGCCGAGCCGGCGGCGTGCCCGCAAGCCTGTCCGGAGAAGGCGACGGCACCACCGGCGAAACCACAACAGTAGGCCTAGCCTCTAGGCCTATCAATCGGCAGCGAGCAGTGCCGTGCTCTACTTGTGCACCTATCACGAGACGCTAGGAGGGGGCACGGGGCGAGTATGGTTGTTCTTCTCTTCTCTCTGCCTCTGAACAAATTAAGCCATTTAGTTTCCGTCGGTAGAGCCCATGACTATAAATAATTATTTCCGTCGGTTGTGAACAAAACATGCATCTCATGTACTTAGAGATACTACGCATTTGGCATTGCTGGGGTCCCTACAATACGGGGCGCAGAGCAAACAAAAACAATTACCGAGACTCCTGGTAGTTGTTGAGATTCACGCGTGCGTCCAAAGACGGACTCCACTGCCCACTAAGCCTACCTCTGCCTCATGCCCAACTAACTCCACACTTTCGCCTACAAGTTACATCGTTGGAAAGCTGAAGTCCTTAGCTTTCCGTGGAACCTCACCACGCTTATGTAGCATCCCTGCGTAAATCTTTACCGGTGATAAATAGTCCAGATGCCGATATATTTCCTCCATAAAACTAAGGGAAAAATGGGCCCGGAGACAAAAAAATCTGGAACGACACAAATCAAAAGTAAATCCGCTGGTTCCATTTAATATGGTGCTCCGTAATGGTATACTGTTACAGCAGGGTACAGCTCTCAGACCCCAAAAAGGACCTGCGCTCGTTAGATATCTGAGGCCGGCTCACCTGTTGTTTGGGAGTTCGAGAAAGTGCCTTCAAGCAGTAATGATCGGGTCACGCAGAACGTGGATCGATGCAATGCAGTAGATGCAAGCAGTCAGCGTGAACACTCAACGAAGCATCACAGACACGATGACGGGTATGACGGGCAAGGCAGGGCCCAAAGGGCTTGGGGTCGATAGGACAGGTATCACAAATCACTTGGCTTTGACTTTCTTTCTTCACTCTTGGTGGTGTTTTGTAAACACCGGGTGGTCCCGGAACCTCGTTACTGGCTCTGTACCCGAGACCGAAGGCGTTTCCACACCGGGGATCCTCCCTGCCCCTATAAGATCCGCCCAGAGGATGCTAACCAAAGCTTGCCCTCTGCCTATCGAATAGACCCGACGCGTGACCCTGATCAGGACAGTGGTCTCGCGCTGTATTATCCTCCCCATAGCGCTGGTCACAACAGTCACAGCGCTATAAACCTCCCTCCCTGGCGCCACCCGCTGTAACAATACTAAGCATACATACCTGGTATGGCGTTTTTTCAGCGCCAAAGGACCGAGACATAGCATACTGTCTATCGCGGACGGCGCCTACAGCGTTGTGCAACTCACCTGTGGTGTTTAGTGTGATCATAGAAAGAAGCACCAGGTGCCCCTGGTCAAAGAGCAGATTGCCTCTAAACCCACGCCCAGCCCGCACGCACGTAGTACGAGGGTGTGGCCCTGCTGTTCCCCGGTATGGCCCATGGAGGCGACGCAGACGAAGCCGCTCCCACACCGCCAGAAGAACGCAGCCGGTCAGTGATGGCCGTCAACGCGGGACCCCAGGCAAATGCAAAGCAATAAATAATAATGAAAGCGTTGTAAGATGAGAGGAGGACGGAGGGGGAGAGTAGGAAGGGGGCGGGGGGGAAGGAGGCAATCTGTCTCCGCACAAAAAACCCTACCTGACTGAACTGCCGCGGTATTATATCTGGTCCGAGGAGTGGTCTGAGATTCGTTTCGCCGTATTATATGATATCTGAGGAGGGGTCTGAGATTCGTTGTCACGCTTCCTCTACACACCACCAATATTGTTACTCCGTCCTGTCGTGAAAGATAGGAGGAAAAAGATAGGCAGCGTCCAACTTGCAATTTTCATACCAGCGGCCGCTCCGCTACGGAACTTCGTAGCGTGTGCGTGCATATAGTAAATAATACGCGCGCTCGTGCAAGCACTGAGCAGGTTGGACAGACGAGTTAAACCTGAGAGTATGTATCCGGAAGTTTGCATTCACAGGAGTTTCTCCGAGCATACCTGGTACCAGGTATGTAGGAGTTGGTATTATACGTGGGACATAGTCGTTTACCAGGTATTTTTTAGTTTCCTTCGGTACGAATAGGTCACGGTCTCGGCTTCTGCACTCCCGCCTCTCACCGCGCGACGAGTACTGCTGCATAATATCTATGACTACCATGAAGGAAGAGCAGGGTGGCATGGAAGTGGAGACACAACACACACAAGAGCTTCTCACGGCGGCATTCTCCGTCAGGCGTGCGTCAACCCTCAGGCCACCGCTGTTGTGGAAATCAAAGAGGTGCGCAGAATAGATGCATACGTACGCAGTGTGTTGCTGCAGATGCATAACATATCCATACCTGGTATGTGGTTTGTCTTGGTTGGGAGTTTGCTGAGATACCAAACAAATAACCTTACCAGGATACGTACAATGTGCATGTTATGGCTGGGCTTGGTGTATGGGTCATGTTTCAGAGGCAAATCTTGGGTATGCGTGAGAAAAGGCGGACCAATCAATGTACGTTTAATGTAGAGAAAACAACAACAACTACACTGCACAGCTCTGTGGCCCTCTCTCTGCCTTACGAGGATACGTACAATGTGTATGTTCTGGCTGGGCCTGGTGCGAGGGTCATGTTTCAAAGGCAAATCCTGGGTATGCGTGAGAAAAGGCGGACCAATCAATGTACGTTTAATGTGAAGAAAACAGCAACACTGCACAGCTGTGTGGCCCTCTCTCCGCCTCTTTCACTTTCTTTCGACGCTCTGCCCGCACACATTGATGGTTTCCGTTTTTTTACTATAGCGTTAATATCGTGGGACAAACGCAAAAGTTTCAAGGTCCAAGTTCTGAGTTGTCAAAGATGTCCTGGCAGCACTGAGCTCCCACACAGCCAGTACTACAAGTAGTAGTGAATCATATTTATCTATATATATGGTACGTCGCGCATCCTGGACCACAGGACCCAGCCCTAGGTAATCTTCACAGCAGCAGTCAGTCGTATAGGTACAGCAACAGTAATGCAGCTTAGCATCACCCGGATCTGCAACATTCTGCACATACATACATAGATTATTTTTGAGTGGGAAGTTGAATAGAGTCCCACCACTAACCACTCATAGCGAGATGCGCCCCCCCTTCTTCTGTAGCGGTAGGTACTGCTGTAATTCACGGAATATTTGTTGTTCATCGGCACATTGGCCCATCTATGCACGTAAGTACCTTCCACAATGTGTGAACGGGTTTTTTTGGTCGGTACCGGTTATCCCCGGATCGATATATTCGTCGACTCGAGTACAACAAAAACACATCGTTCGTACTACTCTGTACAACACTGCTGTACAACAAATCGTTCGTACAGCAGGGTTCATGCAACATAATTTACAGGAGTACTTCTGATTTTGCTGTGTCCTCCACTGTTGTGACCAATAGAACCTAGAGCCATCTGAAAGGGGATCAGTACACGTACGTTCCTCGCGTAGCATTTTACAACAGTACTGCTGTATATATATTCAGTCGTACCTGTACAACCTACTACAGTAGTAACTGGTGTAGGAGATCGTGCAATGTGTTTTAGATTGCGTGAAAAACACGACGTGCCCGTTGTGCGAGCACTGCTCATACTGCGCTCGAAAAAAAATCGTTTCCGAGCTTCGACTCGCACCATCCACGCTCTTTTTGTCTTCAGTACATTCATTATTATTGTGATGCTTGCCTTCCGACAATATAGCGGAGATTTCGTTGCTGTATAAACCAAACATCCTTCTTAAATCAGTATTATCCCTCATCCGCTTTTCTGCCCGCCGTTTCCCAATTCCCATTCCCCACATCATTTCATTTTAGCTACTGGCATTCATCAACCTTGCTTTTATGAACGTTTAGTATTATATAACACACGTTGTGTGTTGTGTTTTCCACTTGTTATGACTTTTTTCGTACAAGTACGTTCATCCACCATGCTTTTCTGAGCGTGAAATATGATATAATACAAGTTACTGGTGTGGTTTTACCCAAGGTACTGAGTTCGGCTGCGTTTAGGTGTGGCGTGCGTTCATACCTCAACATTTCACAGCTACTCCCAATACTTGGGAGTAAAACAAAGCATGTTCGAGAAAATAAAGCAGTTATAGGTACTTCGACACTCGCAGTATTTCAGGGGCTTTGTACTAGAAAATACTACGAGTAC
Organism: Macrocystis pyrifera; assembly: GCA_031763025.1. Lineage (NCBI taxonomy): Eukaryota > Phaeophyceae > Laminariales > Laminariaceae > Macrocystis > Macrocystis pyrifera. Next base: position 10,826,161 of record JASSKH010000020.1, on the reverse strand, counting down.
TGGCAGTATTTTGAGGTTCTGATGCTACTTCAGATACTCCTGCGTATACGTTCGGGCTCTCACTAATGCGGGGTTCGCTACTGCTGCTATCGTGGATACTCCCTGTTGTGCTTCAAGTACCTCTCGGAGTTCAGAGTATACTAGTCTAGCAGTGTTTCGTCCGTTGCTAGTGTCCCTACTGCTTGTGCGAGACTCAGTACTCGCAGTATCACAATACCCTTAATATGCCCAGTATACTTCGAGTATGAAGTATACTTCAACCGTCTGTGCGCCGTGTCGACAATTCTCAAGCCCAGCGTTCAGCACAAAACAACCCCAGATAGTCCCACACGAGTGGGAGTTGGAGCAAACTACTTTCGCTTGACACAACTCGAGTACTTGACGGAGTCTGGCAGTATTTCGAGATATGCATTCGCGGGGAATATATATGAACGTACTGCGAATATTCTTAGTATTAGTATCTCGAGGCTCTGCACTGCGCATATTGTCTTTACTCCAAGTATTTCGTGTTTCGATACTACACTGCAGGTACATACTTACCTGTGTTCTCGGTGCTCATACTCTCATTACGTTCAGTATTTGGGCCTTCTCAGTACTCGCAATATTTTGGCCGCCAGTCTCAGTACTCGCACTACCATTTGTTCTCGATCATTTTTCTGTGAAAGCTTGATGTTACCCTGAGCACCAAGAAACATTCATATTGGGGGAATATATACAGTAGTACATATATACATTGTACCAGTATGTATGTGCTGTACCTTACTCAGCCGGTCACAAAGTAATATGGCGCAACCTCGACCTCACGCAACTTTTTTGTATTTACGTTTACCCCGCATACATTGATTTAATCGCCGTCAGTCATCAGGACCAATATATCCACTTGCCGATACCCTATTTTATGTTATTGTAGTAATGACCCCACACTACTTCCGCAAACAGTGTAATAGTATGTCCTAACAAATATGTGTGAGATCTTCACGTTAAAATGATGAGTGTATGCAGGTATCCTACTGCTAAGCAGGTGTGCAGGATTTCATACGAGCATTATTTCGTTCTTGCGCCACTCCCCAGGCACCTCCCGGAGGGGAACCTTGTATAATATATAAATATCTCACATCTACCATTTATTTCAGAAACACAGCTGGTGGGTGAGGCTGAATCTTATGGGAGCCGAAACCGGAGAACAGAACAGCAAGTCCCCTTCATCCCTTCTATAAAAAACTAGAACCATGTGCAGATGAGCTATCGCCTATAGCTCACCCCCGGAAAACGTATTCATAGCTCGCGCACGCAGCACATTGTAGCTCTTTCTCGGCAACACATGCGTGTAAGAGAAGTAGCTGAAATGCCTCCGGAACAACTGCGTATGTATAGGAATAATATGGGTTCGGCCTGGGTTTGATCGTTGTCCTCTTCCGCATTGATGATGACGTTGTTCATGGGGTCCACATTCATCGATCGATCCGGTTGCTGCCCGCCGCCAGTCTGGTCTAAGGCCGAAGCACCGCTAGGGCTGCTACCCCGGGTCGTGGGCATGCTACATAGGAGTGTTGCTGTGGGGTGTCGGTGTTGCGTTCTGTGCGAGCGCCTCTTGTGGTGTGCATGGTGACAACTGACAGCTGCTGCTGGTATATAGCTGTTGTCAAATAACGAAAAATCAAATTCTGTTGGGTGTCGGTCGACCTATCGTCTGATATCTTCACAACAGAAGAAGCAGATCCGATCTCATAAAATATCACATACTATGTTCCTGGTACGTACAAAAAATATACCTGGTATGGTTGTTTGTGTTGATATCGTTCTATTCTGCGTACTTGTATAGATCACATATATAGCTCATCAACTACAACTGTTGTAGTTCATCTATCCCCTATAGCTCAAGCTTTGAGAACATGTGCAGATGAGCTATCACCTATAGCTCAAGCATTGAAAACATGTGCAGATGAGCTACCGCCTATTGCTCAAGCTTCGAAAACATGTCCAGATGAGCTACCGTCTCTAGCTCAAGCCGGGGGGAACATGTGCAGCTCATATAGCTCCTATATAGCTCATCTCGGGGGTAGATGAGCTAGCTCATGTAGCTCCTATAGCTCACTCTGGACATATATGTGCATATGAGCCATCTTCTATAGCTCAAGCTTCGAAAACATGTGCAGATGAGCTGCCCTCCTATAGCTCGAGCCAGGAAAACTTGTATAGCTCACGTAGCTCACCGGTGAGCTAGCTCCTTAAAGAGCTAGGTACCCTTTCGTGGCCACACGGGCTATTTGTTAGTAATCACGGATACCAGGTGCCAAGTGTTCATATATAATGAGTTAAATTCGTGGTGTGAGACCATCCGAGGTGGTAGTCGTATTTGTCCACCCGGCCCGCCCGAAGGAGTTGTTTTTTTTTGCAGTCACAACAACGACTATTGCAATCTCGAAAAACGCAAAAACGTCGGAAGACTACAAGTATTACATAGACAAATTACTACTACTCTACTGCGGTATTACAGTAAACGATATTCGATTCCAGTTCAAAGGTAATATGTACGACACATTGTCGGAGGGCAAAAATAATAATTATAGCAGAGTAGCCACGAGTGCCTGTAGCCAGGTTGGTTAAAGTCTTTACGGCAGGGACGAGCAGCACGGAACAACTACGTGCTCTTTCTGTTATTCCTGTGATATTGACCGATACAGCGTGCTACTGCCGTGCAGCGAACTGAGGCATGGGGGATTTTATTCACCTCCATAAGGCACGGGGGATTTTATCCACCTCCATAAGGCTCGGGGGATCTTATCCACCTCCAGAAGGCACGGGGGATCTTATCCACCTCCAGAAGGCACGGGGGATCTTATCCACCCCCATCCCAGAGTTTCCGAGTGACTCTACTGCTATACAGTAGTTTCCTGAACGTTTTATCAGAATATAAATTTAAGTCGCTGTCTTGAAAACGCTAGGTCTGGGCCTTCGGCGGATGGTTGACGCCTTTGGCAAAGAGCGGGTGTGCCGGCCTTTGGTCTTTCGTCCACAGCAGCTCGTGATTCTCTCCAGATTGACCTTCCGCGCTGAAAGAACGATGCATATGTCGAGGTTCTGTTTCTGGAAAGAGAGGTGGCAGAGGTGGCGCCGAAGTCTGCAAAGATCGCTTGTGATGCAGACGGAAAAGATGATTTGGAATGGGCGCGTATGTATGTGGTCAGAATGGCAAGAGGATTGATCTCAGAGATCAAGATAAGAAGATAAGAGAGGCGTGGAGTGGAGGAGAGGAATGAAGAGGAGTGAATATGTGGACGTGGCAGACACTTGATAATCTCGGGACAACACCCATGCTAAGGGCGTAACCCGTACTATTCCCTGTATTGTTCTCTACAACGATGTAATAAGAGTAACGTTCAGCAACGTTTTAAGCATCGCTACTGATGGTGATCCATTGGATATACAATAGACCGTACTACGAGTATGACAGACTAGCAATATTTCCGCATATTGTTTTTACCCGAGCATTCAAAATATGATACTCGTATACCGTACACCCGTACCAGGTATAAATATCGGTGTGCATATAGCCGTTGCACATCAAATGTTTACGTATGGATGTCAACGTCCTAATGCTAACACGCGCTTTCTCAACAGAGTCCTACACTCGTCATACGACGTTGGGGTGCTACAGCGGTTGAAAGTTGTGCGATGTTTGGGGCACGTGAAACGAGAAGAAGCATAAAAAACTGACGAACGTTTGCATTTTACTTGCCTACAGCTAAAATGCAGCGCCTCACAAGAAACCATAATCCGCGAAATCGAGGCGAGCTCCTGATAATAGGGCGTCTGAGGGTGTCGGGCGCGCAAGCCGTAGGCTACCAGAAACTGATGACGACGTGTTTTCGTGAACTCGACGTTGTAGGCCAGGAGCACAGAAAACTCGCAGAAACGCCCACTATTTAATTTAACGCGCGGGAGCGCTTCTTCGCCAATGAAAACACGGCTTTCATCAAAGGTTTGATGGTCTCCAGGGGGACATTTGAACTGCTACTAGTAAGCTAACTCGCCCGGAAAAAAACGCGGACAGGAAACTACCTTCCCGTGAGAAGCAGTATTGTTCGGCGCGAAATGAGCAAAAAGGGGCTAAATAGCTCTTGGTTATAGTTTGATTGCATCAATGTTCTGGAGCTTGGGAATACGGATCCCGTTTGCAGACCCCTTCCTATTTTTTCGAGTTGTTTGCACATTTCATTAAACGCCTACGCGCGCCTATACTCGACGACAGATACCTGAGTCTGCCTCCGTGCCCTTCATAGCCTGTGTCTACACCCTGCTAGCATAGTACGCCTTCCTTGGCGTCGTATGCACCTTACTGTTGTACAGCAGTAGTACCGTACACGTTGTTTTATTGTTGTCGTATTTTCGCTCCCAAGCTCAACTCGCATTATTTTCGCTTCACACAGGCTTCTGAACAAGAAGTTCACACATGCGTCTACCATTGCGCCCACCTCACCCCCTGTGCATGTTTTTGTTTTGTTTTCGTTCAGAGGCTTCATTCACCTTTTTTGAATCATTCCCACCTTTACTACTACGACGACCACTACTACTACTACTACTATTGTGCACATCGACGTTTGTCGAGGCTTTACCCAACTCATAACCCACACGTGTCAGCACAGCAATCGTGTCATCCGCTCATGTAATATTTGCTGTCCTCGTCCACTCATGTAAGTGCGGCCGACAATACGCGATCGAATGAACACACTTCTTCCCCTACTCCTGCTGCGTTTAGCACTTGTCACTAGTCTACGCCGGTGGGGAGCCATGAGTATTCTGTCGGTAATAACAAAACCCAGATTTGACCCTTCTGCAAGACGGCGAATAATCTTACACTAGACGCCGACTTTGAGGTGCATTTACAAATGGGTTGCCCGGCCGCGCATTTCAAAGCTCGTCACAGCAGTACGGCAGTACTAAGGGCACAGCGCTGCTATGAGGTACCGGAGGATTTGTTCCTACAGTTCAGCACCCTCGGTATAACATACTCTGAGACATTGGGGTGTACTGATACTAGCGAGACACTGGGGATGCTGACGGTACATTTTTCACTGTACAGTAGTTGTATAACTGCTGCTGTGAAACGTAATACAGTACAAGACACGTGGCCACAACCCTACGGAGCAGATAAAATACTTGTCTGGTAGCAACGTGAAGGAGATTTGTGCAGATAAAATGTCAAACGTGCTGGATACGAAATTTCTCACCACAAACAGACCAAACCAGAACAGAAGAAAAATGAGGATAAAGGAGATTAAATCTAAACAGAAAAGAGGGAAAATAGAAAAATATGGGAACTAGACAAAGAACGCCAAGAGAACACCAGGAAATCACCAGAAGAGAATCGCTGCGCGAAAGAGCCAATGTATTACCTGGTACACAGGAAGAGAGATACCTGGTACACTATAGACAAAGACGAACTGTGACCGACTGTGAATGGAAATGGGTGGTACTGTAGCGCCGACATGGAGGCGATATATGACGAATAGCTTGAACCAATTCAAAGCTCGTATTGCATCGTCTCCGCGCGGAGCGCCCTTCGCCGATTATACCAAAACATTAGTGAATAAGAATTCCTAGGGCTAGGTAATCGCTGATGGCGCAATCAGGGCAATGTTCAGGCTCCGGCTGAATCCGATATAATAGTGTAGCTTGCTACTCTGAAACGGCGAAGCCGCAAGACATGCCCTCCCCCCCCTCCGGTTGACGAGGGTGTCTCGCCAGAAGCATCGTCGGAGGCAAGCACACATTTTACAGTACACATCATGATCCAGGACATAACTCGTTATCCGCGCGATAGTTGAGAAGACAGGAGGATTCTGACAATCCGAACCTAAAACAAAATATTGACCCGTCCGCAGAGTCCGTGGTACCTGCCGATGACAATAAGCACGGTCCATCGTGCTCAAGGTCTCTTCCGCTCGCTCTGCATTCCCTCTCTGTAGCTCTCATCATACGGAGTATGTGTTTATCCGGTTCTCCGTGTTGGGGGGGTCGCGTTGCAGGAACTACCGCATACGTCAACTTGTTGGAACCGGCGCGGGGCTGCCCGGGAACACGTCTGCATCCATTCCTCGTCAAAATGTGTGTTGCCAGTGGTGCTTAAAGAGTTCCGTCGTTTAGATACTGGGGCGCGATGACGGCGGTACCTCCCGCTAGATGGTTTACTGGCTGCGGTTAGTGTCCGGTGTATCAGCATATCCGACATGGCGGCAACGCCGTTCTTGCTGCTGTACGCCCCCCAGGCTGGCAAGGGGGCACCGTCAGAGACAGGAATATATCCTTGATTCACTCCATTTTCGTCTCAGTCGGCAAAGCAAAACTGCCAAAGTGACTGCGCCAAGGGCGAGTCATAGACACGTAATCGCTTGAAAGCGAAGAATGTTATAAATAGTAGCATGCAGATGAAGTTAATGCCCGCTTCGCTAGAAAGAAATCACAAAGCACTCTTTTCTCGTAGAAGGATGAAGTAAAACACGTATAGGTAGACTAGAGCTCCTGTTCATCTAGCTCACACATGAGAGCTGGAGACGGAAAATTGTCTATGCATGAACGAGGAGTGCAAACATATGCACGACGTGGTGCTAATCGTGAGTGCTGCATCAGGAGAGTTGGTGTGTTTCTAGCCCGCTTCTCGTTGCACAATCTGCCCAAGCGCACGTTGTGTTTCAAGGCAGGGAGCGAAGTATCCTTCGTAGCGGTGCTCGACTCCATCAAGGGCTCAAGTTCGGTGATATCAACGGAGCCGCCAAAAGCCCGTGATGTTGATGGCCCTGATGACATACTCGCACGTCCCTTGTACTAAATCTCTTTATCTCTTCCCTCTGCTACCCACTATTTTTCTGCCCCCCTTACTTGTCTCGGCATATCAAGGCTGCTAAAAAGTCATGGTGTGGCATGTTTATAGGATGCACATCGCACGTAGCGTGCACGGCACATTGGCAACCCGTGCGGCCGGTTGTGGTAGTGTACACGAGTCCAGTACCCAGCTCTCCCACTGCTGATTGCGGGAAACACCTTGAGCTAAAACCAGAGCTGTGCCCGTTCGCTCCCCTCGCACGCGTGCAGGAAGGAACACGCCGCCATTCATTCGCAGACCTTCGAGCTTTCGCACTGGCCATACGGCAGGCGATGCCGACGCCGACGCAGCAAGGCTCGGCAAGGCAGATTGGCATCCTCGCCAACGGTGGTGGCTTCGCGCTTTATGCAGCCTGGCTCGCGGTTTTGTGGGAGGGGTGCGTCGTCGTGCCGCTAAGCGCCGAGACTCCGATCGAGCGACTGAGCAGCATCGTGGAAGACGCCGCGGTGACGGAGGTGCTAGTCGTCGACAAGCGTGGCATGGCTGCTGGGATGAGGCTCTCTGTGAACGGAAATTGCTCTACAGTTTCAGTATTAGACGTCCGACCACTGGAGACAACCGAACGTGCCAGCCCAACAACAACGGCGTCCGGAGAGCAGGGCATGATCAAGGACGAAGCGGAAGGCACCGGCGTGTGCCAGCACGCTTACCTCTACTACACCTCGGGCTCCTCTGGAGAGCCCAAAGGTGTTTTGTCTGGCCATGCGCCCATGATGAACCGCCTTCGCTGGATGTGGCGGCAGTACCCGTACGCTGAGGAGGAAATATGCTGCCAACGCGTTGATCACGTCTTCATTGATTTTGTGGCAGAGATATTCGGGCCACTCTCTTACGGAGTTCCAGTTCTTGTGGTGCCGTACTCCGTTCGCCGAGACCCGATCCTGATGAGAGATTTCATCTGCAACCACCGAGTGACCCGGATAACGCTCGTTCCGACGTTAGCTCGACTTATAGTCGAGGCAGCAAACACCACTGTGCCCGCTTGGGGGGCTTTCCCTAAGTCACAACAGAAACCCTGCGACAGCGTCGACACAACTACAGGCTTCTGTTTTGACAGCGTTCGGCTGTGGTTCCTGTCCGGAGAGGCGCTGCCATGGGGCCTTGCTCGTGGCCTAGCGAAGGTGTCGCTGCCCACCGCTCGCCTGGTAAACCTGTACGGGTCGACCGAGATGGCGGCAGACGTGACCTTCTATAGCCGGCGATGTGCCGCCATTTTGACGGGGACTAGGGGGTGTACCAAAGGGGCACAGAACAGACAGAACGAAGGTGCCCTGAGCTACCCGATCGGCCGGCCTATCACCCACTGCGGTGTAGAGTTGATGGAAGTGGCAGATCTCGAACGGGCGGGCATTACGCATGACGGCCCACCAGTGACCCTGCACAAGATCGCGCCCACTACCCATGGACGCGTCGGGATGGTGCATGTTTACGGAGCAGCCCTGGCGTCGAGATACTGGGGCAAGCCGGCCGCGACAGACGAGCGTTTTCCCTCGTACACGTGGGATTCGACGTCTTCCTCTTACCACCTTAACACCTGCGCGTCGACGATACTCCAAGCGCCCGAAATGGCCCCGAATCTAACTGATGTCGATCAAGAGCCCGAAAGTGCGGGTAAAAAAAAAAAGCAGGCGCCCAGATCAGCGGGCTGTCCGTTTGTTTCGCACGGGCGACCTGGCATCGTTCGAGCCGGACGAAACCGCTGGTGGCGACAATGGCGGTGAGGGCTGGGATCTCGTGTATCGCGGTCGCCTGGACCAGCAGATCAAGATTCACGGTCAAAGGCTCGACCTCGGGGAGGTAGAGGCTTGCCTGCTCCGGATCCGTGGGGTGACACTTGCAACCGCTGCGGACGTGTGCGCCGAAGACAACGGTCGTGGCCTGGATGAGTGGGAAAAATCCTTGGGTTGGGTGGGGAACTCTGTAGTTGGGGTGGTAGTATCCCCCCAGGACGTACAAGAAGCTGTGGTGCTTACCGAGTGCCGGCGGTCCTTGCCAAGCTTTGCTGTGCCGCAGGTGGTCGTAATAACCACGGCCATACCAACGCTTCCAGGGAGCGGTAAGGTTGACCGCCGAAAAGTGAGACGAATGCTTCTCGATGAATTATATAATCGACACTGCAGTGACGGAGCTGCTAACCAGGCCGATGGTACAGCAATTTCCACGCAAGTTAGCACCCGCCAAGCCGGAGCAGGCAACGAGGGGGGCAATGTTGAGGAAACTGTGCTTTTGATCATGTCCGCCATGGAATCCGTATTCAAGTCCCACGGCGAGAAAGAAGTCGACGAGAGGGAATACGCCACAAGAAGAGATCCAGACACCCACTTCTTCGCTGAAACTGGTTTGTCATCCGTGCAGGCGGTAGTCTTGCTGCACGAGCTACGGCACAAACTCGTCGCATGCGGGCGCGATCACGGGCCGTACGGGCGGCAGACAGTGAGCCTGATTGACCTGTACTCACATCCAACAGCCCGGTCACTAGCACAGTGGTTGGTATGTGCGCCTCTATCGGCAAGCACGGAGAGCAAAGGCGGACCGGAACGAGATCTCACAGTTGTGTGTCGGGAGACTACGCACAGCACTGTCAATGCTTCCAAACGCTTCGCTGGGGACAGTGCCAGGGGCGACAAGTGTTCTGGACACGAATCGCTCTTCAGCGGTGTCACTGTCCGCCCAATGAGTGCTGACCTTTGGGCAGAGACGAGTGCTCTCGTCAGTAGCGCATTTATCAACAATGAGCCTTTGACAGCTGCGAGGTTCAAGCGGTGTCGTGCGCTTGTAGGCCCGGTGGGTGCGGCAGTAATTAGATGGTGCCATCTTCGTATACAATCTCGCAGCCTTCGCTCCGTTCTGCGGAGTGGGGGGCGAGTGCTGACTGCCACTTCTGACATAACAGGCCAAGTTGTTGGGTTTACGGTTGGCATGGAACTTGTGGAATCCGCCCAGGGCTCGGGTTTCCTCGCAAGTGCCGCAGGCGACAGGCTTACGGAGGACAGGGGATGGACCTTACCTCGTTCGACGGATGACGCGCTTCGCACGAAGCAGACACCTTGTCTATTGTTCACAGGTTGGCTGTTGGAAATTCCACTGCGGTCCTTGATGCGCCCTATATTCGACATCATTAGTGAGCTCTTGACGACATACAAACGTGATCGAGGTTGGGCGTACGCGCCAGGCGACATTATGTACATATCGGAGACAGGGTGCCGGCTCGACCCGAAGGGAACGTCTGCTGCCACATTGAACAACAGGCATGGTCATAAACGAAACGAGCTTTTGATGGATGGAGTTACCAGTGATGGTGCGGATGATGACGACGGGATCGATGGTGATGGTGAGGTTCCGGCTGCCGTTCTTGCAGAACTGCTGGAGAGACGCCTGTTACGCGAGGCAACTGCCGCCGGCTTTATTCGCGCCTTGACCATCTGCACCAATTCCGTCACAGTACACGTGGCTCGTGAGATAGGGTTCAAGGAAGTAGCCCGTATTTCTCCCATCCAGACATACCACTCACCAAGGCGTACAGCGACGTTTCCACGATGGCAGTGCTTTCCCCGAAGGGACGTACGAGAGCCACCACCCGGACGGGTGTCCAATCCGCAAAACGAGAGACGACCAGGGCCCTTTGCATGCGTGGCCCAGGAGCATGCCCACGTTGTTCTGTTTGAGAAAGTTCTGGCGCCCACTGTGCCCCTTGAGTTGCTCCTCGACCCGCACGATGGCGTAACGGACAAGAATGACGGACATGGGAAGCACTCTATCGCGAACTGCCCGTCCTCCACCGCCGTGTTAAGCCCCACGGATCCCAGTGGGGACACAGACCTACGCGTCGCTGCTACGGAGCACGAATTGTGGAAGATTGTACCTGTTGGGCGGATAAGCTCGGGCCACCATTGCGAGATGCTTGCAATACTGGCGAACTCGCTTCCACTTCTCGCGTCGTCTGGACGTGCTGTGGAGTACATGACCGAGGAGGTGGAACAAGGACAAGTCGCGTTCGTTCTACTCGTGGCCTCTTTAGCCACTGGGGAAAACAAAGTTGGGCAAGCGGCTGAAGATGCGGCGGCGGCGAAGACCATGGGGGCGGTCGAGCCGCCGGAGCCCCAATTCGACGCTCTGAACGGCTCTCTTCCTGCAGCCCCGACGTGGACCGTGGCGGCGTGCATGTCCTGGCGACGCGGGCGAGAGGCTCATGAACTAGAGCAGAACGAAGGATGGGCCGGCGCAGACGATCGCGTGCCTTCCAAAGAGAGAACGGGTCGGGGGGAGCGGGGGAGTTGTGGCCCGTCGGCCTCGACGTCTTGCCGAGAGTTGCTTGTCCTGGCGGTGGGAAGGCGATGGCGTTACCGGGGTGTAGGCGCATCGTTGGTGCACCGTCTGCTCGCTGATAGTCGTCGGCAGGGCCATTCCTTTGTATACCTTCGTAGTGTGCTAGAGGCCGTCGGCTTTTACGAACGGCTCGGGTTCCGACGGGTAGAAGGTGATAGTTTCGAGGGAAAACTCTGCGTAGCCAAATTTGCACCTCCCTCTGACGGTGAATGTTGTATGGTTTATGATATCTGACCATGTTTCAGCCACGTTTAGAGCGGAACTCGGGGGGGCGTACTCATTTGTTGCTTGCCTTAGCCCTTTGATCATTGACCGCGTATTCCTTTCGAGACGGAGCATGGGAGGGGTACGCAACATGTATGTTTCAACTTTTGGTGAGGGGAGAGTGTTGATGAACTTATTGTTTGTGCACGTAGCAGAATAGCTGTAATGCACATAGTCGTGGTGAGACAGAGTGTTTTTTATCGGGATGAGACCAGACGAGGTCCGTCGTCCGGTGGCAATCTGGGTGCGTGAATGTGCCATGTCTGGTGTTGTCAGTATAATCGACTGTGTGAAAGGCGAAGCAGGCGAGAAAACCGACGCAGCACTGCGGAATAGGTCGGACTGTCAATGGAATATTATTTTGGACATACTTGAGATAAGGCAAGGAAGGACGTTACACATATTGACAACTCGTCGGGGCCGTCACTTTTTGCCTCGTTCATCTTGATCTCCCAAGACCTTGCATTTTGTTGTCGGTTAGACCTCGATATGGTGTCCGTCATGAATCAATGCCAAGGGATATGTATTTATCATTAGTTTAGGTAGGCGGTTTGGTTGTATGTTTAGCAGTAGCAGTGATCGGCGGTTTATTGTCTCTGGCGCATCCATCATTCCCGGCGTATGTGTGAGGGGCTGGACCACATCGGCAGTCGACATTTCCACGTATCGACGCGAAATTTCGTACGCAAGCGAAAGAGGGCTTGTGAAGCCCCTGTTACTGAACTGCGGTAGTACAATAGTAACAGTTGGGGCGCCTTTTAATACCAAAAATGTACTTTATACGTAGGAGTACGCTGATAGAGTGTGCGGCTGTAGAGTAGCTGTTGCTCCGCCTTGGCCCCAACCGAACATTCGATCAGCGAATAAGCATGTGTGGTGTACCGATACAAACACGTAGACCTGCGGCAAGAGCCGCTGTCGGTGGATGAGGAAGTCTGCCCATAGCACATGCTGGGATATCTACGTGAGCACAGCATAAATATTGCGTTCCTCAGCGGGGGGGGGGGGGGGGGGGGGGGGGGGGTTGGGTATCGTTATTCAGAGAGAGCGGGGGGGGGGGGGGGGGGGGGGGGGGGGGGTGCTAGGTATAGGAACAGGGGCTGGGCTTCCGAGCGAGCATTGAACGCCTTGTTGACGCGTGCGCAAACAGAGACCCAATTCTGGTGTTCGTAAAAGCAGGCCGAAACTACCTAAGCGTGACAGCGTCGGTTGAATGATAGTTTTTTTTGTGGCAAGATACTGGCGCGGCGTAGATTGTAGAGTTCCATGGGTCATCGGACTCTAGTGGCGGGATAGATGGGTTAGCATGGATTTTCCTCTCCGCCCCGATTTTTACTTGATATGGACTCTGCTACAGATGGAACTTGACGTCGGTGAACGTCTTCGGGGAGGTTTCGGTGACTCTGTCCACCTGCTGATGTTGACGAGGGACTACGTGGAGATTTTGAATACCACCTATACAAAGGGTTTATGTTTTCTACCTTCGAAGCCTCTTCTCTTCTCCTCAGATCCACCTGGTAAGAACTGTCCACGTTCTGGGGACAACGCATCACGATGGCGTGCATCGAGTGGAATAGGGCAGGCAGCGGAATATATACTAGACGTGCGTGCAATAGCGCCTCAAATCAATCAGTACGAATTCCTTTTGTTGCACGTTGCCGATACATTGGCATTTGAAATTGAATATTTGAATGGGTATCCTGGTCGTTACCATTATCCTTTTGAGAGCTTGAAATGTTCGTGGGATGGGTACGTAGATGGCTTCAGGCCTTGCCCTGGTGATTTATAGCGTACACAACGAGCGGAGTAATTGCTGTTTGGTGGTTAGATCGGTAGTTCGTTTGTTTTTGAGCATTACATGCGCGGGCTCGAGCCCACGTTTCCTTAAGACGCAGGAAAGAGCGTCAAGACGACGCTGTGGGCTACAACCCGTAATACATAGCAGTTGTTCACAGTCGCGCAAACATCTGCCGTATTCTGATTGACTGGTTGGCGTGATTTATGTAGCTGCATATTGTCCAAGGGGCATATGCGGTGGGTTTTGGGCTTTTCCGAATGGGGTGCATAGAAATATATTCGGATGGTTTTCCAGAATCACGGGGAAGAGGGATGAGAGCCCCCTTGACCACAGTACACTACTGGATTGCAACGACAATACTAGTAAGAACACCAACACCATCGCTTCTTTTTCTCTCGCGACTCACGGCAAGGTCGAGCGGCGCCACGCCCGGTGCCCGAGTTGTCCTCTTACAACCGACTCCGATTTAGCGCCTATGGATAACCATCCACAAACGGACAGCACGAACAAGGAGAGTGTGGATGACCGGGCCTCTTGTTCTGACATTGCACTAGAATACGTGAAAAAACTAACAAAGCACATAAATGTCTTCCTGCGAGACCATCCGGCGTTCTATTCGGACGGACTCCAGAGATACCAGAACGATCGCTTGCTGCGGTGGAGTCCAGCAGGGGAAGCCTATGGGACCGTTAATGTCCAGTCTTGGATTTCGGCCGGGGCTGAATAACTTCCGCGAGGAGTTGAGCTAAAGCCTTCGCATTGATGGATGATGTACATCTCGGCCTTGTGGGGGTCGCGAACATCATGGTTAGAAATCACAGCACGTCACAGCAGTAGCACCGCAAAACTATAAAAATAAAACCGAAATTTCGGAAAGGATAAAGAATCCCTGCCCCCTCTCGTGTAATCATCTCTTGGCGTTATGAAGTCGCCAGTTTTTAACTACAATGAATAAAAGCGAAAGTAGAAGAAAGGAATAAAGAACCCATAGTGCCAAGAGAAATGGAGAAAAGAAAGACTCGATGGAAAGGTCCGGCAAGAAATAAAAGGAGGTGATTCCCATGTGGGAGCTCTGAGAGGCCAGGGATGTACCAACCAAGCAAGCTCAGAGAGTGAGAGCACCGCCGGCGAGCCCGGCGCCGTCGCAGGTGTCAGCGGGTACTGGAGGGTAGAGGGGGGGTTGAAAGGAGCGCGATCGCCGTTTTTGTGCCTAGGCGTCGCGTGCGCCTCGAGACAAGAGGGAAGCATGAATGGGCTCTGTCTGGCCTCCATTTGTGTTATTTTATCGAGTATATACGATATTATAAGGCCTTTTTATCGAGATTGCAAGATAATATTCAAGCGGTGTTCATTTTCGCGACCGGTGTTGAAGCTCAAAGGGAGAGGTACGCAGCCTGAACACGAACATTGTCGAGCTGGCGAACGACGGCCACGGTGAGCACCGGCTTCACGCGAGGCGGGCGATGGGGCTCATTTTGACACAGAGTGAGGAAATCTTCACCCGAACCGAAGCGGTGGCGAGGTAGTCGCGAGAGGGGCGGGTGGCGTACGAGACCAAGAGAGAAGCTCTACTCTTGTTTTTTTTTGTTTTTGACCAGTAAATGGTGTTACAATCAGGCAAAAAATGATTTCGTGAGGGGGAACGGGGATTATTTTTTCTTTTCAAAATTTGGACTTCATTTGCAGTGCTGCTGCTGTGCCGTGCTGTGCTTTCTCTTTCGCTGTTTCGTACATACAGCAGTAGTTACTTGAATAAGAAAATTGGTACCCTAGGTACCTGGGGTATGTACGTACGGCATGTAAGCCGCGACGCGAAGCGTGTGTGCCTTCCGACCTGTTTTCTCCTGAAGCATGGCGACTGGACTCTTGGCATTATCAAGTCGCCAGCTTGTAACTACAATCATAAAAAACAACAGTGTACTCAATCATGGACCTCTGTCCGCTGCGCATAATTTGATGTACTTTTCTTTCATGAGCGAAGCGCCTTGTATAAATATATATGCAATGATTCCCGACGCCTGAGAGCGCAGCATTCGCTTCCGATTTCGTCTTGAATTTAGGCTCGGATTCCACACGCCTTCGCTTTCCTGGCTTCGTGCTTGCTTTTTCGATCGCTTTCCTCGACGGTCGCGCGAGCGGGCCTCCGACCGGTGTTCTCCCGTGCGCGCGTCTCGGAGTCTCGCGCCGCCGACGAGCGCGGCGACCCCGAATTCGAGGGATATTTGCTGCGGAGAGGAGACACGGACGTTCTATTTTCTTCCCTCCTGGAATTTGAGTTGCCTATCGTTCTAAAAGGTCCAAGGGTGGCACGCATAAACGCGTGAACAG
Source organism: Macrocystis pyrifera (assembly GCA_031763025.1). Lineage (NCBI taxonomy): Eukaryota > Phaeophyceae > Laminariales > Laminariaceae > Macrocystis > Macrocystis pyrifera. Next base: position 10,810,562 of record JASSKH010000020.1, on the reverse strand, counting down.
CAGTCGTGTACTCAGGATCTGAACGATTTTTTATTGGTTCAAACTGACAGTGCCGTTTTCGACCACGAACTCGAAGAATATGGAGAGGAGAGAGGAGACACGGACGTTCTATTTTTCGCGGTCCTGGAGATTTGTTTCGCTGTTGTTGCTCCGCAAAGAGAGACAGACTTGATCTTATTGTATTGTAGTTCTTTCCTATCCGAGGTTCGATTCTCGGCCTTGCTGATGCTACCACTTTATACTCCCGACTCCTTTATTCTCCTGACTCCTTTGGTTTGCGGGCCGCCATCGGCCTGTTCGATCCCCTCGGTCTTGCCTTACTCGGTGGCTGTCTTCTCTTGCCCCTCTCTCTTCGCGAGTCGACTACACGCGCCTTCCCGGGGTATCGCGCCGCTCTTGCTACCAGATCGTTGTATAAAAATCGGCACGTCATTTAGTTGTTTTCGCGGCGAAATGGGATGGAGGTTGTTGGAGAGTATGAATTCGACCGAGTGTGGTCGATAAGACAAACCGACCAATCACATCGGAGGATATCATACAGGTGGTCGTACATGCCCGGACTGTCTACTGCTGCTGCAAGGTCTGATCTCTGGAGGCGCATTGAAATACGAGGACTACTACGGCAGCAATAGTACAGCAGTATAGTAGTAGTTCAGAGGTATTCTACTTGGAAGATGTACAAAGCAAAAAAACAAAATATCCATAACAAGCGCGCCCGATTAGCGTGTCTGACGTATCAGGCATTAACGCAGCTTCCAAACTTGAGTTTCAACCACTTAATCGGTCGTACTCACAGCAGACGGTTTTCACTTTTTTCAAGGTAAAAATGGAATATATAGACATGGCGTATTACGCAGCTTGCAAAGTTGAGTATCAACCATTTAATCAGTCGAACTCACAGCTGACGTATCATTCAAAAAGGGCAAATGCCAAAATCAGGTATACCTCATCCGTTTGAGCCAAAATCAGGTACATGCTAAAACCAAGTAAATAACGCGCGCCACGAGCGGTGTGATGTCCATGACAATCCGGAAAAAAAAAGAATGCGCCTAAAGCATTAAGAGTTCCACATGGCCTCCAAAATCTGAATTGTTTTGTGTTCTTCAGGGTGTAGGTACCACGGGCTCCACACTTGGACGTGCAAAGAGTCACTATTAATATGCTTCGTTTGTTTCGCCACGGCGGGAGCGCCAAGAGTATTTGCTCTGGCGCCCCCCCCCCCCCGTTGACAGCTTTAAAGCTTCCAGACCGTCCTCGCGGAACCGCCTGCTCGGCACGAAATTATCTTGCCGTACCAAACCTGAGACGACCTCGATGCAGGGTGGTGCAGACGAAACGCCGAGTGTCCATGGTGGTGAAAAGACTGCTGTTAACATAGAAAACAACAGAGCAGTACACACGACAACTAACTGAAGCACATCGCACACTTGAAAAGAGAAAAAGTGAAACCAGCGTACACATGTATGCATATATATACGTACTTTTACGTACGACGTACGAGACAGAGTTTGTACGTAAAAAAAACAGAAGAGTTTCAACCGAGGGAGGGCAGACGCATACGGAGAGAAAACACAGTGCACGTATGGCCTCTCTGATTGGATCAAAGTTGGCCAAAATCAGTTGAAAACTAGACAGAGAAGAAAAAATCAGGTGTACCTTGGCCTTTTCGTGCCAGAATCAGTTACAATGTCAGCTTGGCCAATAGCAGGGTTCCTGGTGTGTGTTTTGTACTTGATTTCAGTATGTAACTTTTTTTGGCACGAAAGTGGCCAGGTATACCTGATTTTGGCAAAAACCCTTCCAAAAATTATAAAATCATATCCAGCTGCCAAGTATCTACTGATACTAAATAAAGAAATTTAAGATACTATTTCATACAGTCCCGCTTTAAGATACGATCCTTCGTTACCAGGTACCGGTATACGACAATTAATACTGCAAGATACGATGTTCGCCTTACCATTTTCTGGTGAAAACACGTCAAGTTATTTCGGCGAGCACTACTACTGGAGGTAATCGAGGGTTCGAAACTGTTTGCTTCCACTGCGAGTACTGGCAGTATATCGGAGTCGTGTGGTGCTGTGGATATTGTGCTGCGTGTGCTTCACGTGTATCTGACCTGAACTCGGGGTTCACACTGAGAATTCAGCCCATGTTAGCAGTGTATTTTGCGGTTGTCAGGTTGTTCTGTGTTGCCGATCGATAGCACGTACCAAGTATCAGGTATCAGGTGTTTGATACTGCTCCTACCATTAATAGCAGCATCCCGGAATGTATGCTGCGATTACTGCCTGTAGTCATGATGGAGTATTTCATACCAGTGTAGATAATGCGCGTATACTGGTTGGTAAAAATACGCGTAACGCGTTGTGATATGAGTAGAGTATTCATGGGCTATAGATATAGATAATACGTTGCAGTCTTGTAGTCTCACGAATACGAGAATAATCCAAAGAATCGATTAACCCGGCGGATATTCCGTTAGTCGAGAGTATCGTTATTTTAGGAATGTTCCCTAGGGCGGATAGCCCGTTAGACGAGAGTAATATTCCTTGACGCAGATAGGACTACGAAGTGAGAAGTTCTTATATTAGCAGAAGAACGATTGGTAGCTATAGGAAAGTTCTGTAGGCGTACATCAGATAAGAGGAATTTAGGAGAGCTTGTGGCGTGGGGTGGGACGAGTATATCTGGGCGTCGAGTCCCGCCCCCCTACCTCTCACTTCTCTACCAGAGCACCTCCTCAGCTCTCGCCATCAATAAGATCTATATCAGAAGAAGCGAAGCACTGCTTTCCAGCTGCCAGAACAACCTGCGTCCCTTACCACTACCCTCACCACTACCCTAGAGCGGTCTCCGCATCACAGCGTCCTGTACTCGCAGTAATTTGGGCGGATGCTGCAAGCTGACATGTTGTCTGCTGCTGCTGCTGCTTCGGTAGTGCTGTTGCTGATGTTGCGGCTGCGTCTGCACACAGCAGCAGCAGCAATGGTGCTGTTGTGCTGCTGCTGCTGCTGCTACTGCTGCTATCGCTTTCATGCGCAAATGAGAGGCCATCTCTCCTGCACAAGCACCGTTAGCAGTAGTAGGTACAACTCGCCGTAGATAGGTTGGTATGATACCTCGGCGTGGGTATGGGGTACTACTTGGCAACTGGGCAGATGAAGGGCAGCAGTACTATGGTCCACAAAATGCAAGTAATCTCAGTTCTGAGAAATGTGGTAAACCTCTCAGATCTGAGCTGACTTCTGTCCCCTCCAGGACAAATATCAATAGTATCGATAGTTTCTTGCCCCATAATAGTAGACGGTTCTGATTTTTCGGCTTCAGAGATCGCTGAAAAAAAAAAACGAAACAACGTCGCAAAAAAAAATCCTGAAAGTCAAGAAAAAGTTGGTCAATAGTAAAATGCGAGTGAGACAAAGCTGAGAACTGAAAACTCGGCATTGCCTTTTTCCTGCATCACTTGGCATTGACCTGATCAGATCATCATGTTCGTACTATTTATAAGATCGAATGACATATTTATACTGTTAAAAAAAATAATCACGAATTGGCACTGAAGTATATTTCCCTATCCGGAGCATGGGTGCCGGCAGGCACCCATGCGAAGCTCTTGTAAATATATTAATTTACAAGGCTTTCCTTCGGAGTGGGTATTTCGTCGTTTCGTGTACATATAACTGCAATTAATTGGCGACATAGCCCAAAGCCAACCAAACTAAATGTATTTGTGTAAGAAACGGTGAAGGATGTAATAATCGCGTTTATTTATGAATGTAATGTGAAACGTAAGATCGGGTGGCGCAAGAGTAAGAATGACATTCGTCGAATAATAAGAATAACATCTTTCATCAGTGTAGGGAGAGAGTGGAGTAGTGCTTGGCATGTGGATGATATACAACATACAGGCTGTTGTTCAAAGGAAGGTTTGGGACAGGAGAGAAAGCAGCAGTGACGGCAACGACAACGGTTATGGAAATGTTGTATAGTTGCTGGGCGGCCGCAATTTCGATGTAGCCAGCCAGCATAGGAGTTTGGATGAGACATGATATGTGAATAGTCTTCCAGGATGCTGTAGTAACGAGGCGGGAGGCCCAGAATGTGGATCTGTTCGCTGTTGAACCCGTTGGATATGTGTAGGGAGAAATAATCGTGATTTTGGGAAATGTGGGAAACAATTTGTTTCCTTTCGTTCGTCCTGGATGGCGACAATCTGCTTGGCGTACTGCTTCGGAATTCCGCGAAGCCCTGGAGCAGGCGAATGGAAGGGAGTCTTTTTGCGCTTGATGATGATGCCTCCGTCTTTGATGGTGGAGTCCGTCAGGCGGCAGTTGTAGCACTTGCCATGGACCTGGTCGAAGTTAACATATAGGGTGCGCCGGGCGGGAGTGGCGTGCAGGGAATGGCGGGGGTAGGGGGAGGGGGAAAGCGGGGGGGGGGGGGGGGGGGGGCAGAGTTCATTATTTGTACTACTCTACAGCGGCACAACAGCAGTACGTAATCGCTTGCTATACGACGGCAGCAGCAGCAGAAGCAGCAAGTACGTAATTTCATTGACGATACAGAAATATGTACACACACAAGACTTAAGTGTAGTACAGTACACACACAAATCACGTCCAGCATGATGTACGGCAACAACGCAGCAGCACCACAAAAAAAAATCATTGACGATTGTTGTTGTTTTTTTTTTTTTTTCATCACTTTTACTTTCCAGTCCACTCGTAGGAGGTTTCTACCCTCGACGATCTTCTGGACAAGCCGTGGTCACAGGTGTCGTCCCTTCTCCCCCCCGGTACGTGCCTTTATTTTTTGTCGCGCATAGGGTTCAGCATTCCCACTGCTCGTCGATTTTCATCGAATGTAGCTAACTCACGCTCTCGCGCTTTCCGCTGATCAATCTCTTTAATGCAAGAAACAGCCCCTACGAGCATGCACTCGGTGAGACTCGAACCCACGAAATTGATCTTGACAGGCACGCGGACCACCTACCAAGCCACCGGGGACGACACAGAAATATGTACACACGCACAAGTTTAAGTGTAATAATAGACACACAAATCACATGTCCAGCATGATGTACGGCAACAACGCAGCAGCGCCACAGAAACGACCAGGAAACACAATTATCCGAGTACATACAAACATTCAGTGAATATTGCGGCAGCACTAAAAGCAGAGCAGGAGCAGCAGAAGCAGCAGAAGCAGCAACGGATCGCCACAGCGTTGGCAGCAGCAGCATAGCATCGATATGAAAAGAAGGGAGAAAAAAAGTATGTACCCCGAGGCCGTCCGAAAAGTATTTTTGGTACCTCACTATAGACCCACCTCCGCATGCTGTACGGCAACAACGCAGCAGCAGCATAGCAACAATACGAAATACGAGAAAAGTAGTACGTACGCAAAATGCAGGAGCAAAACGACCAAAATATTTTTTTACGTTTAAAAAAAAACATTTATTTGGGTACAAAAATGGCCAATAAAAACAATAATCCGCGTTGGCAGCAGCGGCATAGCAACGATATGAAAATATGGAAGAAAAAAAGTATGTACCCTGGCATGCCGCAATCGCAAAACCTACGGAATTTCATTGACGATACCGAAATATGTACACACACAAGTGCAGCATGATGTACGGCAACAACGCAGCAGCACCACAGCAGCAGCTTAGCAACGATATATATGAAAATAACCAAGCCAAAAACGAGAAATTGCAGTACGTACGCAAAATGCAGGAGCAAAACGACAAACATATTTTTTCACGTATCAAAAGGAACCATTTGGGTACAAAAACGATCAAGAAAAACAGTAATCCGAGTACATACGAACATTCAGTGGCTATTGCGGCAGCACATTAGCAGCAGCAGCAGCAGAAGCAGCTACAGCATTAGCAGCAGCAGAAGCTGCAACGAATCGCCGCAGCGTTGGCAGCAGCGTTGGCAGCAGCGTTGGCAGCAGCAGTAGCAGCAGCATAGCAACGATATGAAAATAAGGAAGAAAAAAAGCATGTACCCTGGTATGCCGCCATCGCAAAACCTACGGAATTGACGATCCGAAAATATGTACGCTTCCAGCATGATGCACGGCAACAACGCAGCAGCACTACATACAGCAGCAGCAAGTGCACAGGAGCAGCAGGTGCACAGCACGGCAACAACGCAGCAGCACTACAGCAGCAGCGAGTGCACAGGAGAAGCAGGTGCACAGCACCAGCAGCACTCATGGCGTGGCGCTGACAGCAGCAGCAGCAGCAGCGGCAGCCGAAAACGAGCAAAATGAGCATGTGGGGTCACCCAAACATGTACACACAGAAATCGTGTGCATGCACCGAAAATGCACCACAGTAGCAGCAGCACTCACGTCGTTCGGTGCAGCGGTGGCGGCGACAGCTGAATCCTCCGTTCCTTCGTTCACGTCCCGCAAACAGTTGTGCATGTGCGCGTTCGCGTGCACTGTGTGTAAGAGGAGCCGACGCAACGCACGAAGGGGAAAGAACGAGCATGGATGAGTAAAAAAAAAATAAACGCTTTGACGTAAGTTTGTATGCAAAAAGGCAATTGAAAACCCCAAAAAAACGAACTGGCAACATCCAGCATGCACAATAGACATAAGACACTCACCACTGTCAGCAGTCTCGAGGGAGTACGAGACAGCCCCTTCCTTGATCGGGCGAGCACAGAACTCGCAGTCGGTTGCCCTGTCAGGATGATCCCGCCACCACGCACGTGAGATCCTTGCAGGTGGCGAAGGCCACGTTTTTGCCACCAGGCGCGGAGTTCTTGACCAAGTGCTGGTCCGTGCACTGGTCGCAAACAACAGCCGGCACCAGGTCGGTCTTTGTCGTTGCCGCTCTCTTGCCAGAGGGCGAGGACCACGCGCCTCTCGACGAGGGGGAGGTGAGCTTAGGGGGCGTGGAGAAGGGAGAGACGGGGGTTGCAGCACCAGCAGGTTCGCCACCGACAGCAGCAGCTTGGCCGCCGACAGCTGCACCCATCTACGCCGTTCGTCGAAGGCGAGACGCCTCTTTTAGGCGCCGTGCGAAGAGCAGTTTGCGGAAGAAGAAAGAAGATAGGTTGTTTGGCTGTTCAGCTGTTTCAAAGAAGGAAGAAAGGTTGTTTGGCTGTTCGGCTGTTTCAAAGAAGAAGGGCTGTTTGCGAAGAGCTGTCTATCAGTCGGTCTGTCTGCCAAGAGCTAGCAAGTGACAACGACCTCAAAAATCGTAAATATAGTTGTATTTACAAGGCTTTCCTTCAGAGTGGGTATTCTGTCGTTTCTTGTACAAATAGCTCGGTTTATCACAATAATTGTAAAATTAGGTAAAAATGGAATATAGACGAGGCGTATTACGCAGCTTGCAAAGTTGAGTCTCAACTATTTAATCAGTCGAACTCACAGCTGACGTGTTTCAAAATTTATAAAATACATTTAGTTTGGTTGGCTTTGGGCTATGACGCCAATTGCAGTTTTGGTTGGCTTTGGGCTTTGACGCCAATTGCAGTTACCAGTATATTGCAAGTGGGGTAATAGCCCAAAGCCAACCAAACTACATGTTATGACGCCAATTGCAGTTATATTGCAAGTGGGGCAATACCCAAAGCCAACCAAAGTAAAAGTATTTGTGTAAGAAACGGTGAAGGATGTAATAATCGCGTTTGTTTGTGAATGTAATGTGAAACGTAAGATCGGGTGACGCAAGAGTAAGAATGACATTCGTCTAATAATAAGGATAACATCTTTCATCAGTGCGGGGAGAGAGTGGAGTAGTGCATGGCATGTGGATGATATACCACATACAGGCTGTTGTTTCAAGGAAGGTTCGGGACAGAGGGGAAAGCAGCAGTGCCGGCAACGACAACGGTTATTGAAATGTTGTATAGTTGCTGGGTGGCCGCGATTTCGATTTAGCCAGCATAGGAGTTTGGATGAGACATGATATATATATATATATATATTTTTTTTATCATCACTTTTACTTTCCAGCCCACTCGTAGGAGGTTTTACCCTCGACGATCTTCTGGACAAGCCGTGGTCACAGGTGTCCTCCCTTCTCCCCCCGGTACGTGCCTTTAGTTTTTATCGCGCATAGGGTTCAGCATTCCCACTGCTCGTCGATTTTCATCGAATATACAGCTAACTCACGCTCTCGCGCTTTCCGCTAATCAATTTTATGCAAGAAAAAGTCCCTATGAGCATGCACTCGGTGAGACTCGAACTCACGAAATTGATCTTGATAGGCTCGCGGACCACCTACCAAGCCACCGGGGACGCCGGCTTTGATGTGTAAATAGTCTTCCAGGCTGCTGTAGTAACGAGGCGGGAGGCCCAGAATGTGGATCTGTCCGCTGTTGAACCCGTTGGGTATGTGTAGGGAGAAATAGTCGTGATTTCGGGAAATGTGGGAACGATTTGTTGCCTCTCATTCGTCCTGGATGGAGACAATCTGCTTGGCGTACTGCTTCGGAATTCCGCGAAGCCCTGGAGCAGGCGAAATGGAAGGGAGTCTTCTTGTGCTTGATGATGATGTCTCCGTCTTTGATGGTGGAGTCCGTCAGGCGGCAGTTGTAGCACTTGCCACCGACCTGGTCGAAGTAAACAGGGTGCGCGGGGCGGGAGTGGCGTGCAGGGAATGGCGGGGGAGGGGAAAGGGGGGGGGGGGGGGGGGGAAGAGTGCATTATTTGTACTGCTCTACAGCGGCACAACAGCAGTACGTAATCGCTTGCTATACGACGGCAGCAGCAGCAGCAGAAGCAGCAAGTACATGCGTAAAACGCAGCAGGAAAACGGCCAAAATATTTTTTTAAACGTACCCAAACGACCATTTGGGTGCAAAAACGACCAAGAAAAACAGTAATCCGAATACATAAGAACAATCAGTGGATATTGAGCCAGCATTATTAGCAGTATCAGCCGCAGCAGCAGCAGCAGCAGCCGCAACGGCTTCGAGCAGTGGTTGCGGCAGCATTAGCAACATTAGCAGCAGCAGAAGCAGCAATGGATCGCCGCAGCGTTGGCAGCAGTAGCGGCATAGCAAAGACATGATAAAAAAGAAGAAACAAAAGTATGTACCCTGGTATGCCGCGACCGCAAAAACTACGGAATTTCATTGGCTAAACAAAAATATGTACACACAAATGACCAGCATGATGCACAACGCAGCAGCAGCACCACAACAGCGTAGCAGCGATATGGAAAGAACGAAGCCCAAAACGAGAAAAAGCAGTACGTACGCAAAATGCAGCAGCAAAATGACCAAAATATTTTTTCCAGGTACCCAAACGACCATTAGGTACAAAAACGATCAAGAAAAACAATAATCCGAGTACATGCGAACATCCAGTGAATATTGCGGCAGCATTATTATTAGCATTAGCAGCAGCAGCATCAGCAGCAGCAGCAGCAGCAGCAACTGATCGCCGCAACGTTGGCTGCAGCAGCAGCAGCATAGCTACGATATGAAAAGAAGGAAGAAAAAAACTATGTACCCTGGTCTGCCGCAATCGCAAAACGTACGGTAATTATTGACGACACAGAAATATGTACACACACACGAGTGTAATGCACACACAAATCACGTCCAGCATGATGTACGACAACAACGCAGCAACACCACAAAAAAAATCGTTGACGATACAGAAATATGTACACACGCACAAGTGTAATAGGCACACAAATCATGTCCAGCATGGTGTGTACGGGAACAACGCAGCAGCGCCACAAAACGACAAAACGACCAAGAAACACAATTATCCGAGTACGTACGAACATTCAGTGAATATTGCGACACCACTAGCAGCAGCAGCAGCAGCAGCAGCAGCAGCAGCAGCAGCAGCAGCAGCAGCAGCACCAGAAGCAGCAACGGATCGCCACAGCGTTGGCAGCAGCAGCAGCAGCAGCAGCATAGCAACGATATGAATAGAAGGAAGAAAAAAAGTATGTACCCCGAGTCCGTCCGAAAAGTTTTTTTGTTACCTCACTATAGATAGACCCACCCCCGCATGCTGTACGGCAACAACGCAGCAGCAGCATAGCAACAATACGAAAAGAACCAAGCTAAAATACGAGAAAAAGTAGTTCGTACGCAAAATGCAGGAGCAAAACGACCAAAATAATTTTTTTTTGTAAATGGAGTGTTTGCGATTTTTTTTTTTTTTTACTTTTACTTCTCTAAAAATTCTCCCGAGGTAAATTTTTGAGGTAAATTTCTGAAAAAAAAACGGCCGGAAAAAGACTTCAGCGAAGTAAGGATTTCAGCGAAAGTTACGGTAACTTTTGGCTCTCTGTTTCATTGGCCTACACGCACCGAGCATTATCCCGACGCAGAACGCAACTCAAATCTCGAAGGATCAAAACACCGAGCATCTTCCATGCCACCATGCTGCTACCCGTACACATCACGACAACCGCTGGGAGCACAGAGGCTCGAGAGGTGTAGCTTGAGTATAGCGCGCACGAGCGGCGTTGGATCGTGCCAGCAGCAACATAGCAACGATATGAAAAAAAGGAAGAAGAAAACTATGTACCCTGGTGTGCCGCGGTCGCAAAACCTACGGAAATTCAGTGACGATACAGAAATATGCACACACACAAGTGCAGCATGATGTACGGCAACAACGCAGCAGCACCACAGCAGCAGCAAGCAGCAGCATAGCAACGATAGGAAAAAAAATCAAGCCAAAAACGAGAAAAAGCAGTACGTACGCAAAATGCAGGAGCAAAACGACAAAAATATTTTTCACGCATCAGAAGAACCATTTCGGTACAAAAACGACCAATAAAAACAATAATCCGAGTACATACCGTACGAACATTCAGTGGATATTGCGGCAGCATTAGCAGCAGAAGCAGCTACAGCATTAGCAGCAGCAGAAGCTGCAACGAATCGCCGCAGCGTTGGCAGCAGCAGCGTTGGCAGCAGCAGCAGCAGCAGCAGCAGCATAGCAACGATATGAAAATATGGAAAAAAAAAAGCATGATGTACCCTAGTATGCCGCCATCGCGAAACCTACGGAATTTTATTGACGATCCGAAATATGTACACTTCCAGCATGATGCACGGCAACAACGCAGCAGCACTACAGCAGCAGCAAGTGCACAGCAGCAGCAAGTGCACAGGAGCAGCAGGTGCGCAGCAGCAGCACTCATGGCGTGGCGCTGACAGCAGCAGCAGCAGCAGCAGCAGCAGCAGCAGCAGCCGAAAACGAGCAAACGGGGTACGTAGGGTCACCAAAACATGTACACACAGAAATCGTGTGCACCGAAAATGCACCACAGTAGCAGCAGCACTCACATCGTTCGGTGCAGCGGTGACGGCGACAGCTGAATCCTCCGTTCCTTCGTTCACGTCCCGCAAACAGTTGTGCATGTGCGCGTTCGCGTGCTCTGTGTAAGAGGAGCCGACGCAACGCACGAAGGGGAAAGAACGAGCATGGATGAGTCCAAAAAAATAATAAACCCTTTGAGGTAGGTTTGTAGGCAAAAAGGCAATTGAAAACCCCAAAAAAACGTACTGGCAACAGACAGCATTCAACAATAGACCCAAGACAGTCACCACTGTCAGCAGTCTCGAGGGAGTACGAGACAGTCCCTTCCTTGATCGGGCGAGCACATAACTCGCACTTGGTTGCCCAATACAGGATGATCCCGCCACCATCGCACATGAGATCCTCGCAGGTGGCGAAGGCCACGTTGTTGCCACCAGGTGCGGAGTTCTTGGGCAAGTAAGTAAGTGCTGGTCCGTGCACCGGTCGCAAACAACAACAGCCGGCACCAGGTCGGTCTTTGTCGTTGCCGCTCTCTTGCCAGAGGGCAAGGACCATGCGCCTCTCGACGAGGGGGAGGTGGGCTTAGGGGCCGTGGAGAAGGGAGAGGCGGGGGCTGCAGCACCAGCAGGTTCGCCGCCGACAGCAGCAAGCAGCTTGGCCGCCTACAGCTGCATCTAGATGCCGTTCGTCGAAGGCGAGACGCCTCTTCCAGGCGTTGTGCGAAGAGCTGTTTATTGGTTGCAGTTTGCGAAGAAGAAAGAAGAAAGGTTGTTTGGCTGTTTGGCTGTTCGGCTGTTTCAAAGAAGAAGGGCTGTTTGCGAAGAGCTGTCTTTCAGTCGGTCTGTTTGCCAAGAGCTAGCAAGTGACAACGACCTCAAAAATCGTAATTATAGTTGTATTTATATACAATGATTCCCGACGCCTGAGAGCGAAGCATTCGCTTCCGATTTCGTCTTGGACTTAGGCTGGGATTCCAGACGCCTTCGCTTTCCTGGCTTCGTGCTTGCCTTTTCGACCGCTTTCCTCGACGGTCGCGCGAGCCGGCCTCCGGCGGGTGTTCTCCCTTGCGTGCGTCTCGGAGTCTCGCGCCGCCGACGAGCGCGGCGACCCCGAACTCGAGGGATATTTGCTGCGGAGAGGAGACACGGACGTGCTATTTTCTTTCCTCCTGGAAATTGAGTTATCTATCGTTCTAAAAGGTCCAAGGGTGGCACGCATGAACGCGCGAACAGCAGTGGTGGACTCAGAATCTGAACGATGTTTTATTGGTTCAAACTGACAGTCCCGAACTCGAAGAATATGGAGAGGAGTCAAGGACGTTCTAAATGTATCATTCACAATAATTGTAAAATTAGGTAAAAATGGAATATAGACGAGGCGTATTACGCAGCTTGCAAAGATGAGTATCGACTATTTAATCAGTCGAACTCACAGCTGACGTATTTCAAAATTTATAAAACGTATCATTATCCTTCTCCGCCCTCTCGGCCGCTGTGAGCGAACCCTAAAATTCGGATTTTGTCTTCAACTTGTCTGGGACTCCGGACGCCTTCACTTCCCTGCTTTCGTGCTTGCTTTTTCGACCGCTTTCCTCGACGGTCACGCGAGCCGACCTCCGACGGGTGTTCTCCCTTGCGTGCGTCTCGGAGTCTCGCGCCGCCGACGAGCGCGGCGACCCCGAACTCGAGGGATATTTGCTGCGGAGAGGAGACACGGACGTGCTATTTTCTTTCCTCCTGGAAATTGAGTTATCTATCGTTCTAAAAGGTCCAAGGGTGGCACGCATGAACGCGCGAACAGCAGTGGTGGACTCAGAATCTGAACGATGTTTTATTGGTTCAAACTGACAGTCCCGAACTCGAAGAATATGGAGAGGAGTCAAGGACGTTCTAAATGTATCATTCACAATAATTGTAAAATTAGGTAAAAATGGAATATAGACGAGGCGTATTACGCAGCTTGCAAAGATGAGTATCGACTATTTAATCAGTCGAACTCACAGCTGACGTGTTTCGAAATTTATAAAACGTATCATTATCCTTCTCCGCCCTCTCGGCCGCTGTGAGCGAACCCTAAAATTCGGATTTTGTCTTCAACTTTGTCTGGGACTCCGGACGCCTTCACTTCCCTGCTTTCGTGCTTGCTTTTTCGACCGCTTTCCTCGACGGTCACGCGAGCCGACCTCCGACGGGTGGTCTCCCGTGCGCGCGTCTCGGAGTCTCGCGCTGCCGATGAGCGCGGCGACCCCGAACTCGAGGGATATTTGCTTCAGAGAGGAGACACGGACGTTCATTTTTTCGCGGTCCTGGATATTTGTTTCGCTGTTGTTGCTCCACAAAGAGAGACATACTTCATCTTATTATTGTAGATCTTTCCTATCCGAGGTTCGATTCTCGGCCTTACTGATGCTACCGTTTTATTCTCCCGACCCCCTTGGTTTGTGGGCCGCCATCGGCCTCGACCCCCTCGGTCTTGCCTTTCTCGGTGGCTGTCTTCCCTTGCCCCTTTCTCTTCGCGAGTCGACTACACGCGCCTTCTCGAGGTATCGCGCCCCTCTTGCTACCAGATCGTTTGATAAAAATCTGCAAGTCACTTGTTTTGGCCGGAGGAATGGGATGGAGGTTGTTGTAGAGTATGAATTCGACCGAGTGTGGTCGATAAGAAAAACCGACCAATCACATCGGAGGATATCATACAGGTGGTCGTACATGCCCGGACTGTCTACTGCTGCTGCAAGGTTTGATCTCTAGAGGCGCATTGAAATATGAGTACTACTACGGCAGCAACAGCACAGCAGTAGGTCTGAGGTATTCTACTTGGAAGATGTACAAAGCAAAACCAAATATCCATAGCAAGCGCGCCCGATGAGCGTGTCTGGCGTATCACGCAATAACGCTGCTCACAAAGTTGAGTTTCAACCACTCAATCGGTCGTGCTCACAGCAGACGGTTTTTACTTTTTTTAATCATATCCAGCTGCCAGGTATCTACTGTTATTAATAAAGAAATTTAGGATACTATTTCATACAGTCCCGCTTTAAGATACGACCCTTCGTTACCAGGCACCGGTATACTACTGCAAGATATGATGTTCGCCTTACCATTTTCTGGTGAAAACACATCACGTTATTTCGGCGAGCGCTACTGGAGGTAATCGAGGGTTCGAGACTGTTTGCTTCCTATTGATTGTGCTCAGAAACACGACGGAGACGTTACATATAATATTAGGGAGTTCCATATATATTGATATGGGATTATAGGAGATGGATATTTAGTCGGATATTCGGGGGGATAAACGGGAGGTTTATTCCCGCGTCCTGTTGGATAATAACCTGCATACGATGCATGAGCTGTCACTCGACAGCTCGGATACAATATAAGAGGAGTTCCGTGTTACTGTCTGGAGTCAATCACGCATTCCCGTGCCAGCTGCGCCTATACCTCTAGGGATCAATCAACACACTAGTGAGTCCGATCATCTTCTATTGGCAAGCGTAGCCAAGGCCAATCTAGAGTGGTGGGAACCTGCTTCGGCATGCCTAGTTTCGAGGACGTGCCCAGTCAAGAAGCCAGCGTGGAGAGTGAAACGATTATGCAAGAAATGAGAAAAAACATTAGAGGTCCTGGAAAGGACGATGGAGGAGCAGAGACTGCGCGCCGAGAGGGACGCGCAGGGAGCAGGAACGAAAGGAGGGGCCGGTGGGGGAACGAGAGGAGAAGGAACTGCTAGAAGACAACAAGCAGCGTCGACTGTGCCGATACCTGGGCCGGAGGCCCAATCAGGCGTGTCATTACCTTCTTTGTATCGCCCAAGTTTGTCCCAGTCGAGACCCCCAAAGTTCGATAATGTAGAGGCCCACTTTGGCATGTGGCGTAGCAAGGTTTTGGCGTACCTATCATCGCTTGGGTGCTTGCATGTACTCAGTAACACAGCAAACCCAGTTATGGTGGGCGACATGAGGGCTTCGCCGGAAGAATTAGCCTCCAGACATTCCCCCCAGGAGATTAGAGACTCCAGTAAAACGACTCCCGAATACTGGTATATTTTTTTCTTGTTTATCTCAGTATTTCTTTCGTAGTGCTCGCTTTCTGGTTAGGTACGCCGTACTGGTGCAAACGTACCACGTACATACACCTGCTTCTGAATATCTTAACCAAGTAATCTGCTGGTGCTATTTTCATGACCTGATATTATAATCCAATACCAGGGTATAGTGCTGTTTGTTGCCGTGTTCCCTTATCCCTCTGGTAGGTGGTATGCTTTTTTCGTCGGTTTATCGTATCGTTTTCGTTTGTCGAATTATCGGAACTATTTATCGAAATCCCGAACTTGTTTGTTTCGTTTTTCTTTTTTTATTCCAACGATATATATGTCGAAAGTTTCAGTACTACGATATCCTACACTAGTATTGGAGCTATGCCGTGTTCGGTGAGGAGTCATGATGTGTCGTTTTTGTGTCAGAAATATTGTTTTTAGCTGCTGTAAATAAAAACACTACTGTAGTTCAATTTCCAAACACAAGTATATTATTTTTCTGTTTGGATCGAAGGGGCATGTTTTTGAATCTAATATATCCGGAAGTTGTACCAGACAAGAAACATGAGGATTGAGACCTTTCCGAATATCTTCATTTCACCCATGATGAATCATGCGACACAAGCGCTTCTTTGCTACGCTGAGCGGTGGACGTACCACACAACCACACATGGGTGAGTCTAGCCGCTGCGGGCAAAGGGCTATGTCCTCGCGCCGGCAATGACCGTGTCAACAAGTAGCCTTGTTTTCGTTGTGTCGGCCGCATCATACCAGGTGTAACCTCGTTCAGAAACTTTGGTTTGGTTTAGAAAAGCAAATAGTACCTGTATCTTGCCTGTACCAATATAGATGTACAACTGCTGTACGTGCTGCAGGGGACTAATAATAGTACTGGGATATCTAAGGTAGCCCAAGTCAACACCTATTTAATAGAAGAGGCCTACGTTCCCGGGTGATCAAGGGTTACGAAACTCTACCTCCTGCGATAAAAACGACTTTCCCTCAATTACCGTGGCGTTTGGCTGGAAAGCCGTGAGTACCAGCTATGTCACACAAGGTTAATGCTACTCCGGGCCGGAAACGCCGAAAACAGACATGCGAGACATAGAGAAGTCCGCGTGCGTATACTGTACGGCAATCAAGTAGATAGCGAAAAAGTTGCGAAATTAGAAACGCCTACATTGGGAGGCGTTGACGCACGACCCGAATCAAGGACGGGCGGGTTGATCGACTCAGCAGCAAGATCTAAAACAACCACCCAGGATATGAGATGCGTCTTGCATATTTGCATATCGGAACACTATTATTGCCAGGCCCAAGGGGCCTTGACCTAGTATCTTCACAATTCCATAGGCTCTACGTCATTAAATTTTACTGTGGGTGATCTACAGAAGAAAGAGAAAAGCACACACAACAGCCGGATATCCCCTCTGGGCCATACAGCCCCTGGTACCGTCTCACGGCTGGCATTGTGACACCGACGGCACCTAAACGCGCTTCCGTTGCTATCTCCGAAGCAAGCCAAATCTGCTCTACATCCTGTCTATTCGTGCGTCGGACAGCAGGTACGCCATTCTAGCTCGTGAGTGGAATGTCAAGCCGTAGAATGGTCAACCAGTCTCTGTTAGTAATAGTTTAACGCGGATTTGGTCTTGCAGGATACAACCTCGACGCGGCGGTATAGTGAGCCCATAAATGAGAAAAAAGAAACCCTGTCCATGTAGTAGTCGTGCATGCCGTGATGGGCCCGTGCAGTGTAGCGATGCGCCATCCGAGAGAGAGAAAGAGAAAAATTGAGAGTCGAGGAGAATATAGCTTCATCTCTGGAATAAAACGCGCTATGGAAATGCAGAAATATAGTATTAATAAATTTGTGCAACCAGTTAAGCAGATGACGGAAGTCGACTCGATAAATGTCCACCTATACTTTGACCTGAGCGCGTGTGGGGTGCGAGGGCGTGGTTCACGTGGTACGGCGCGTTCTACAGATCAACATCCAGCGACGAGATGAGCATTCTAGGTTAGTATGAGGCCAGGTCTGTGGCCAACACCTGGCAGCTGGTCGGGTTACGCGCAACACACAGGATCCGAAAGACAGAACATACGAGCGAGCAGGACAGGAAAGAGATGATATACGGAATGTAAAAAAATCAACGAAAACTTTTCAGCCGTACGTGACGTACACCAATATAGTAACCCGAAATAAACTTGTGTCTGCCGTTAGTACTGCCAGTAGATACCCTCAGAGTGCAGTTCTGAAGCATGAACTTGACTCTATTACTGTGGTATTTGACAGGTCCCTAGGTAGAGGGGTCCACATTTGTCAGCGTGGAGTCAAATCAGACTTTCCACTCAAGCTCTCCTCCCCAACCCCTTTCACTATTAGCCGTGTCCCTGTGAGATACGACTACGTTGGGTCGTGAAATCCCCGGTTGGTGCTCGGACAGAAAAGGGAGAAACCAAGCCTACAATTGTATGGGCCCGCCAATGAGAAAGAAAAAAAGCCGCAAGCCATAGAGCCAAGATGTGGAATTATCCTTTCACGATGGGTGTTGGGCATAGGCCATTACATAGTGTAGTGCTCGTCGCTGAGCACGATTAATTATTTCGATTTCCTTGGTGCCCCTGAAGAACGAAAGACTCAGTTGTAAACACAGGTTGAGTCTTATTCGTGGGTCCATTCTGGATAACGATACCTTAACGATAGAGAGCTCGATATGATACAAAAACAGAGCTTTGAACGCCAGGATCAGCGATGGCATCATCCTGCCGACGAGCCAAATGCCATTATGTAATATCGTGGAGGGCACAGGGATGTCGATGCTGGCGACGGCACACTCCTTCGCGGTAAAATTATTCGTTTTGCTGCGGAGCTCGATTAGGGTACAAGGACAAAGTGAGATCGAACGAAGTCAGTCATGTACTACTGTAGGCTATCCCCTGAACCGTGTATATTCGTACATGTACGACCCACAGAGACGTTTACGTTACCAGCATGTCACGTGATGTCACACGAGTTGTACATATTACCCTATCTTCTCATACTTGCACGTACCCCCTCATTGCTACGTGATACCATCTGTAGCCAAAAGATACCAAGCCGTGGAGGTTTCAGTGTAATCGCATGTGTGAGTGGAGCAGTGGCCGGGGATCCTGTGTGATGTCCCCTAGCCACCTGGCTCGTGGTCCGATGAGGATCACTCCGTGATAATACAAGCTCTAAGAACAAGACTTACTGAGTGCGAGGCCAGCGAGACTGGTGGAGTCCCTCGCTGGAAGCCCTCTTGCTGATATCATCTGGCAGAGGCCATAATATCTAGATATTCGCGGAACTTCTGTTGGAGGAGTTTTCGGCTGCGGAGTATTGGGTCACAGCTGGGAAGGCAGTTGGCCCGTTGGACGGATCGAAACGGCTTGAAGCGCACAGCAGGGGAGGACGCTCCGGGAGCTGGAGGACGCACAGGTCAGGCGGCAGTTTCTCCGTTATTACAGTAGAGTCCAGGTGGACTGCTGTGGATTATGGCGCACACGGCAAGCACGCCGCTGGTGGTAGGGGAGTCTCTGACTCCACCGAAATACGGAGAGGTGTGGACCGAGCAGGCCTCTCGTGTTTTTTTACGCAGCGTACCTCGATTATGAGGAACGGCTGCAGCTCGCCAACGCTCAGGGGGTGGTTCAGCACTCCAAAGTGAGCATGGGCCAGCTTATCCCCAATTACATTCATCGGTGTTTTGAGGGATTTTACAAGCATCAGACTACGATGAACGCCTCGGAGTTGTTGGACGCTGTTAGGCAGCACGCTGGTTACACAACCACCAGCAACAGATTTGACACCTCGCGGGCGGCAGCGGACTTGCGTCGCGTTCTCTCAATGAGGCGCGATGAAAAGCAGGGCGGTGAAACATCCGTCAAAGACCGCGCGATGATGGTAAACTCCGCTATGGAAAAGTATTTTGCGGAGAATCACGCGGTGCATGCCATGTACCGCGCGCAGGACCGTTCGTGGTTGCCCGGACCGGCGGAATTTGTGAGCATGGCGTTGGTGGATGGCTTATGGCCGTCCGAGTTCAAAAAGTACGTAAAAGGTCAGCTAACGTACGCTGCAGGGTGGAAGAAGGACCCGGCATTGGTCATGGACCAAATTTTTTCTGCTGCAGAACAGTGGAAATTCATCGAGGCGTATGGTCGGAAAGATGCTGCAGGGGCAGCTGAACCGCGACGCCAACAGCAGCAGAAACCGAAACAGCAGCAGTCCGCGAAAAAGTCGTTTGTTCGCGTCTGTTTCGAGTGTGGTGATCCCAACCATTATGTTTCTGATTGCCCAAAAGCTCGCGGTGGCGGCACAGCTCCCAGCAGTGGTGGGCGCGGGTCGTCAGGGTATCGCGGGGGCCGCAATGGCGGCCGGGGCAGATTCAACCATGGACGCGGGCGCGGTGGCCGTGGTGGCAATCAATTGACAGCGGGCGGTTGAACTTCTGCTGTTGCTTCTTCAACTTCTGGTGCGCCAGCGGCAGGAGCCGCTGGGTCGGGATCTGGTTCGTCTGTTGCCGGCCGAGCTGTATACGTTGGAGGAGCTGGAACATCGGTGGGTGCTGCTGGAGCGAGAACTTCGCCATCCACCGAGCGGGCGGAGTCAGTGTCTGGTGCTGCTGCAGGGGCGGTAGCGCCGGAACCGTCTGTATATTCGACGTCTTGGTCGGGGTGGACCGCCGATTCTATTTCTTCGGCGCCGGCTGTAGGAGGGCAGCCATGGCGTCAGGTGACTCTTGGTACCGACCAGAGTTCAACGGCAGGTGAAGTGCCTGTCGATCGCAGCGCTGAGTGTTTACGCGCTGATCTCTCTTTGCCAGGGTCGGTTGGTTCGCTGATGGCGCGTGTGATCCTTGATTCGGGGTCGGCGCTCACGTCCATCGGTGTCGGCTTACTTCAGCAGCTGTCTTCGCATTTCGGCGGCGCCGATCTGCAAATTCCGTTCGAAAATGGCCCGCAGCAGGCGAAAACCGCTACGGGTGTTTCAGTGATGGTCACGCACAAAACGGTGCCGATTGCCGTGAGTGTACGGACGCCGTGGGGAGCGGTGAAATTGGAGCCCATCACTTTCGCGGTCATGCCTGGTACAGATAACGTCGTTCTGTTTGGCATGGCTACCATGAAAGCTCTTGGCATCGACGTCTACCGTGAAGCTCTGGAGAAGCTTCGCCCTCGCGCAGTGCCGGTATCGACCGGTGTGGAGACTCCGAGTTACCTTGCGGCGCGCAGAGTGACGGTTTCCGTGCGTGCTTTTCAGACCGAGGCTACGGTGGATGCTCCGGAGGACAAGGCGGTGGAACATTTGGTCGACCGGGGGCCAGACATGTTCATGGATCCGGAGGCGGAGCGGACGGCCCGAGAACGGGCGTTGGAGGACAGCGTGCAGCAGGCAGAGCAGAGTGGATTAAGCGTCGGCGGAGCAACCCGTTTGCGCGAAATTTTGGCTCGTCGCGTGGGTGCTTTTCGCCGTGCGCTGTGTGGTGATCCGCCAGCGCAAGTGGAGCCGATGCGAGTGCAGCTGAAGCAACAGGCGAAGCCTGTCAAGGCAACGCCACGTCGGTACGAACCGACGAAAAGGGACTGGCTCTCGAAGTGCATTGCTGCTTTGGTGTTTTTTTGGCTTTGTCTACCACAACATCCAGGCGGTGTGGGCGAGTCCGGCGATGGCGGTGCCCAAGAAGGACTCTTTCCGTTTGGTGAGCGACTACTCGGCGGTGAACGCACAGGTGGAGAAGTCCCCGGGCGTCATGCCCAACCATGAAGACATGGGAGATCTGCTGGGGGCGCGTTTCTTCGGCAAGCTGGACCTACTTCAAGGGTACTGGCAGATGCCTTTGGCTCCGGAGGCGCAAGACGTCTTCACCATGGCGACAAGCGACGGTTTGTTCACGCCTACCCGTGTTCCCCAAGGTGTTTTGAATGCGACTTCTTATTTCCAAGGTGTCATGACTGAAGTGTTGCGTGGTTTGGATTGCAAAGTTTGGGTCGATGACGTTTTCTTTTTCGCAGACACCGAAGAAGCTCTTCTGCAGCTGCTTGATGACATTCTAGAACGCCTGGAGAATGTTGGACTGTTTGTCGCCGCCCACAAGTGTACCTTCTTCTCTCGTGAACTGGTCTGGTGTGGTAAGGTGTATTCCAATGGTGTCGTGTCCCATGACCCCGCTCGAGTGCAAGGTTTAAGTGAAATGCGTCGTCCCGAAAACGCTGGAGAACTAATGCAATTCTTGCAGGCTGTCAACTGGTTGCGTACATCGTTACCACGTTTAGCGGAAACGGTAGCACCGTTACGTGATTTTTTGGAGGAGCTCCTTGTTGGGGCTACACGTCGGACTAAGCGAGTGGCGCGCAATCGTGTCATCAAGGATACCGCGTGGACGGAGGATCGGGTGCGGGCGTGGAATGCCGCACGGGGTTTGGTGGCGCAAGCAGTGCCGCTTCATCATCCTCGTCCCGGGTGCGTTGTTTTGATGTTTCCTGACGCTTCTGATTTCCATTGGGGTAGTTTTCTCACCCAAGTGCCTGAACACGAATTTCGCAGTGGATTGGCGTTGGAAAGCATGTCTCACGAGCCTCTCGGATTTCTGAGTGGTTCGTTCACAGGTTCGCAGTTGCGCTGGGCGACTGTCGACAAAGAAGGTTTTGCGATCGTTAATACGTTCCGGAGGCTCGAATACCTGCTTTGGGGTGGTGTTCATATCTTTACTGATCATCGAAACTTGCAGTACATTTTCAATCCGGAGAAGTGTGTCACGACGGTCACAAAGACCATGGCACAACGCCTAGAGAATTGGAAGGGTGTTTTAGGACAATACCGCTATGCAATCGAACACATCCCTGGCGATCGAAACTGTTGGGGGGATCTGTTGTCTCGTTGGGTCAAAGTTCCTACGGTGCCTGTTCGTTCGGTTGCCGTGCACAGCCCATGTAATGCTGACGATTCGCTTCCCGCATTGGATGTGATTCGTGCCTCGCAACAAAGGTCTGTCGCTCGTATCGGCGTTGGTGTTCATGAATTTTCGACAACCTTCGGTCAAGCTACCTTGGCCGATGATGGTTTGTTTCGTGTGCGTGTTGGGGTGCGTGACGTCTTGTGGATTCCGCCGGATGATCTTGCTCTTCAAACTCGTTTGATGGTGTGCGCGCACATGCGCTCGGCTGGTCACCGTGGTGTGGCGCCGACTTTGTTTCGCCTGAAGGAATATTGTGTTTGGCCTCACATGGATTCTCAGGTTCGCGAATTCGTTCGCCAGTGTTTGCACTGTGTAGACACGCGTGCAGGTGCACTCATTCCTCGTCCCTACGGAGACACGGTGCATGGTACCGCTCCGGGAGAAGTGGTGCACTTTGATTTTTTGTATGTTGGCCACAGCGGGCCCGAAGGTAGCGATGGCCTGCCTGATGAGGATGGTTTCCGATATGTTTTGGTCATCATGGATGATTTGTCCAACTACGTGGCGTTGGAACCGGCCGAGGCTTGTACAGCCGAGGTCACAGCGAAGCATTTGCTAGCCTGGTGTAAGACTTTGGGGGTGCCGCGTGTGTGGGTGAGTGATACCGCCACGCATTTCAAGAACAGGGTGCTTGCTTTGTTGAGCGACGCGTTGCACATCGAACATCGTTTTGCTGTCGCTTACACGCCGTGGTCGAACGGTACGTGTGAACGCATGGTAAAAGAGGTGGTACGTGCTCTGCGTTCCATTCTGTCAGAACAGCGTCGTCAGGTTTCGGAGTGGGTTGATGTTTTGCCGGCCGCTCAGTGGGCCTTGAACACTTCGTTTCGTGAACGTTACCGAAGCACTCCGTACAGCGTGATGTTTGGGCGTGCTCCGCGTACCGATTTCTCGGCGCTCGTTTCTGAGTCTGATGGCAGGTGGAATGTTGACGTGATGAATGCTGACTTGTTGCGTGCGAACGTCCGTGAAGTCGTTGCAGAGCAGGAGAGATTTTGCGCCGATATTCGCGCAGCTGTTGCCGTGTCTCGCGACAACAAACGTAAACAGGCTCAGGGCCAGGTGGTGTTGCCAAAATTTGCGGTTGGTGATTTCGTGTTGTATGCTCGTGTTCGTCGGCAGGGTGTCACACCGAAATTGTTGTCCACATGGACTGGTCCGTGGCGTGTGGTAGCAGCTGATCATGATCATGTGTACTCAGTTCAGAACATCGTTTCTGGGAAGGTGCATCAAGCTCACGTGGCTCGTTTACGATTTTATGCGGATGCGACGTTGAACGTCACCGCTGATCTGAAGGATGTTTTCCAACATTCCTTTGCGCAGGGTGAATGCCGCATGAATGCTTTGGTGCATGTGGCCGAAGATGATGCCAACGAGGTGATTGTCTTGGTCGATTGGGATGGTTTCGAAGCAGAGGAGCGCACGTGGGAGTCTTTGCGGTCGATTTATTCTGCTGCGCCTGACTTCGTCGTGAAGGAATTGCGCAAATTACGGATGACCCGTGCGCTCAAGATTAAAATTGCTTCAGAGTTCAGCATTGATTTGTGATTTGCCGCATGCGATTTCGTCTTGGTTTTTTGGTTTTGTCAAGCTCGTTCGTGTCGAGTGAACTCGCTTTGGGGGTGCTGTAGCCAAAAGATACCAAGCCGTGGAGGTTTCAGTGTAATCGCATGTGTGAGTGGAGCAGTGGCCGGGGATCCTGTGTGATGTCCCCTAGCCACCTGGCTCGTGGTCCGATGAGGATCACTCCGTGATAATACAAGCTCTAAGAACAAGACTTACTGAGTGCGAGGCCAGCGAGACTGGTGGAGTCCCTCGCTGGAAGCCCTCTTGCTGATATCATCTGGCAGAGGCCATACATCACATAATTGTGCAGCAGCAGCTGTGTGTGCTTGTTTTTTGTAGCATCCATCATTCCTCTGTGGTACTTCCAACGGAGAAGATTATGTGTGGACAGCCACTCTAACTTTACATGATACCTCCACGTCGTCGATACTCTGTTGGTGTTCGTACCGTGAATCTATACGAAGTACGTGCATAAATATAAGTATGATACTCACTTGTTACGTATAGACGAAACACACGAATTATGAGTCATCTGCCCGCTTGAAGCCCCTTTGGTGGTCCCGAGCTGGACTTTTCGCTTGCTTCTTCCGCTGCCGTACCCGCCTGTTTCGTCGTCGCATGGGGCAGGCCTCTCCTTTTGCCTTGCTCCAGGGCTCCTGCAGCCGGCCTAAGAACCATGTACACATGTCGCGACGTCGGCCCGCTGGTCTTTTTTTCAAAACAAAACGCTCTTTCGCAAAGCCGTCATCATCGCATGTAAACAGCATACAGCATACCGTACTGTATGCACTATAATGGCCCGCTGATCTGTTTCAAAAACACGAAACGTTCTTTGCAGCAAGCGCGACTAGCATACAGCATACTGCAGGTACTTTACGACACTTTTTTCGTGAGGGCGCGAGCATCGCGGGAGCCAGAAATGTGTCGCGTGATACCTGCTGCACCTAATAACTATAATATCTTTTATTTAATGGTTCTTTCTCAGGTTACCGCATATCAGTACGACAAGCAAGATTAGTTCATCCGCTTTTGGCAAACATATATGCCGTACACACGGTTAATTTTAGTATCTGGAGGACAGAAAATACCGCTGGTAAGGCTTTTGCTAGAAGCCTGCATGCTTGGGTTCAACAGACCATGTCCAGCGGTCTTCTATTGTTCGTAGATTGACCATAACGTCGTGTCGATTCTGCAAGTAATGCCACACACGTTGGCAACACAACGAAACACGTAGTAAACACGCATAGCACGCACTGTGGATGCCATAT
This sequence comes from Macrocystis pyrifera, assembly GCA_031763025.1. Taxonomy (NCBI): domain Eukaryota; class Phaeophyceae; order Laminariales; family Laminariaceae; genus Macrocystis; species Macrocystis pyrifera. Next base: position 10,785,445 of record JASSKH010000020.1, on the reverse strand, counting down.
TTTCAATCTAGATGATAGCAAATCAAAACAACGACAAGTACTTGTACGAGGTACTACTACCGGGTAATGTGAGGCAAAATGGATACCAGGTACCGGTACTATACCACGTACTATTGATGTGTGTTATGATTTTGACTTATCAACACCATACTCTAGGCGTGATGGATGTGGTGTGGGGGTGTACCCCGGCGATTACCTGTCACAGAGGTGTGATCGGATAATTCTGAAACTGAAACCCGAATCGGTCGCGGATAACCCGGGTTTTCAGACGAAACCAAACGGGTTCAATGAGTACTCGGGTAATTCGGGTACTCGGACAACCCGTTTGCACTTGAAGTGATCAGGGGCACCCCGAGCGGATCACAACGCGTACTATTAGGTGATGTCGAAAAGACAAGTATACCCATCAAACCACAAGAATAACAGAGCGGCGACTATCGAAAACGTGATCAAAGCTACAAAATACATGGAACCGGCATGTCTTAGTTTTTCAACACGTGCTGTTTGTGTATACCTGACCCCGGTATATGCTATCAAGTACCTGGTATTGGTTTGCGCAGCTGCACTGCAAGATGGGCATGTACAGACAAGCAGAGACGCATGCTGTACGAGTACTCGCGCCAAGCGTATGTATGATTGCAGGCGAAGAAGCAGACACCCACAACTATGCCCCGGAATTGAGCACATTCAAATAGCTCAAGACAGAAATGCATTACGTGAGCCATAGTAGGTGGCATCTCCAGGCCTCCGTGTCGGGCAGGTGCTATGGCTTAATGGACCTAAACGAACACCTATACATCGGTAGCAAGCCCAAATAAAAATATATCGAACATGTCAACACAACAGAGGAGCGTTTCAAAAACAAATAGCAGTGGAAACGTTTCTGGAAAACCGTACAGATGGGACTCACCCCATACGTGCAAGGCGGGCCGGCACAAAACTTGTGCAGGATGGGGCTCATATTGGTCAGGGCTGGCCTGTCGGCCGACCGTTCTGAAGTATTTGGGAAAAGCTCCTCTTAAACACGGGGCGGAGCCGCAGGATTACCGCTGCCGATCTCGATCCTCCCGACGGGTTGGGGTGAGGGTTGGGCAGGGGTCGGGTTGGTCTGGGCCGACGTGCAAGGTTCAAGTTGACGGCACAAGTCCTGCGCAAAGTTCAGTGCCGAGCAGTCCTGCCCTTGTGGAAGCTCTAGCAAAAGGCATGCATATTCAGTTGAGGCTAGTGTCAGTCTCAAAGGGACAGAGAGAGCCCATTTACTGTCGATTTGAACGGTTTCTGGAGATGATATGTGGCTGACTAAATAGGAGACATGTCAAACATAAGGGTACTCGGGTACTCGAACCCGCTGAGTACCCGGGGTTTGGTCCCCCAACGAAACGCAAGTCGCACCCGAACCCGTCCCGAGCGTTGCCCGACCGGGTTGTGCTCGCCGGGTACGCGGGTTTTGATCATCCGGGGTACACGTCTTATGTGGTGAGCTTGGTGGTATAACAGTGTTTTCCGTCGGTCTTTTCCGTCGTACCTATACAAGCTGTGAACCTCAGGGGGTGCAAACCTATGTGGTGGATCCCAGTGGGTTGGTGCTTGATGAGCGGTGTGTCACATATCTCAACGTATTCCTGATTCCCTGGCGTGTTAATGCGACAATGTTGTATCGAACTCAATCTGCAGGGGACTTTCTTCGGAATCAGACAGACGGGACATAAAACATTGTGTTTCTCCACGATTCCGGTCCAAGTGCAACACTGGTAACACATGTTATGTTCCCAAGCGTTTAAAACGGTATGGGCCCGTTTTCAAGCGAGAAACCATTTTAATGATAATCGAATAGGAAATACTATTTTATATTTGATGTTAGTAGAACTTCATGAAAATTCCGACTTTGGCTCTTACCGGAAATGACGGGCAGGGCCTACAATGCCGACATATAGTCTACAACGCGAGCAAGGTGGGGAAACCCACCACGCGGTTGGAGAGGGAGAGTGTAAGTTGCTACGAATCGGCGATGATGCTGTTGCTGCTGTTGTTGCTGCTGCGGCAGCCGCATAGGCTGCTGGTGGCGCTGGTGCTCGTCGGCGTTCAACGGACAGCACCGACGGGAGGCCTTCGTGCGCCGATAATAGTGGCATTTGCAGACAATGCTGCGGCTGTTGTTGTCTTGTGTTTGTATCGGTAGGATCCATGGTATGCTCTCTGCGATGGTTATCGTGGACTGTGGCACTTCTCCTTCAGCCTCGCGAAAACATTGCGTCCGTTCAGCATGCAGTTCTTGTCTCTATGAACTCCCATTTGAATCACATAGTTCGAGCAAAACAAGTTCCAAAAGACTTCTTGTTGGATTTGATGTTTCCGTTTCTTTGTTTAAAACGTCTACTACGGGGGACCATAGTAAATAGGATCAATATTGTCATTAATAGTAAAAATGGGTATTGTAAATATATAGGTTTTTGTGTTCGGTAGGTCCCATTTACTATGGTCTCTCGCAATACTTGGTTATTCACTTGTCGACGAATCAAATTCAAATCGAATGAAACGAAAAAAAATATTGGCGGAACATCATAAAAAAAAGGCTTCTCGTTAGTACGGGCCCCAACATATCACTGTGTTCCAGCAAATACGGGTCGAACCGTAACCCTGATAAAGTAATGTTATCAATCCTAGAATCCAACACGGGAATATAGCAACACCATGTTGCAGCAACGACAGGTTTAACCGCAGCGTAGTAAACGTAGTGTTGCGTGTAGTTGCTATTTATGGCAACGTGCTTATGTAACGTTATAGCCAGGTAGTCAATGCGAACAACATGCTAGCACAGTGCTACACATTCCTCGGCATCTCAGAAACATCTCAACAAAGTATTACATCGCAACCAGCTCCGGAGGTAACTTGCCGACCTGGGTTGAAGCGTTACGTTATCCATCCTTCAGGAATATTGATGGGGCCTTAAAATGAGGTTCAAATACAGGAATGTTAGTGTCCTGAAATACACGATAGTCTTTATTAACGTTATGTTCAGGCGTTATGCGTAACAATACACTGAATCCTGACATAACTGTAAGGTGTTATGCCTAGAGCCTCCTGCTTCAATGCATTTTACGCCAGCAAGTTAGCGATTAGTAGATAGTGATCACAGTGCGCGTTAGGTTGATAGCATACGAGTCTGGACAACCCCTAAGACGGTTGTCATGTTCACGTACAGAACACCGCGTAACACCATGTTACCGTACCAGAGTCGCCGAGATGAAAAAACACGCAACCTTAATGCGTTCTCGCAATCGCTGATGTGCATCTAACGCTATGTTACCACGTTACGCTATTCGTCCTCCACTGCTAACACTATGTTAGGATGTTGCTATGCCGCTGTGTTGGACTCTATAACGTGAATAAGTGGTATCCGAGTGTTCCGACATCTCGGGTGTGATAAATTCGCATTCCCTCGCCTGGCACATGTGTACAAACTGAATTAAGAAATTGCTTCCTCAGAGTTGGCCGCGCGAATAAGCGACTTAACCGGTGCACATGTCCCCATCAAGTATTGTTCTCGTCTGTGTTTTTGCGTCTTTCCTTTTCGACCTGTTTCAAGATGCCATTGCTACGTGCAGAACATGTTTGTGCGGCAGCAGCAACAACCACTATTTATACGAGAATATGCACTTGCGTATACCTACAGCATACCTGCTTGTATGATATGTGTGATATAATACAACGTGACGCACAATACGTTGTGGTGAAGCGCACACTGTGGCAGCGTAGCAAAACGATGACGCCAAAAAATTGAACTGGGCTAGTGCAGAGTCGGGAGGGGCGAGCAAGGCGAGGTTCGTCCAGCAAACAGCGCACCGAGGGGTAGAAGCAGTATAGTAACGTAACAAATCGAGTTGTCGCACATGTCGGAGTTATCGCACACGGATGCGTTAACAATGGAAGAACATAATGAAGTAATTCGATTTCCGCACAGGTATCGGGGTTATCGCAGAGAGACGCGAAAAATCTGGCAAACGCGCACTTTGGGCGTGAGATTGCGTGCTACCGCGTGTGGCCCCTGCACACCTATCGAGTTGCAATGGTTTGGTGCGGTTGTGGTGTACCGCGGTATTGTAATGGCTCCACGTTTTAACGTATCTCACCGTTGCGTTGCACACGTAAATATGATGAAGCTAGTTTTATTGAATCGGCACGCGGATCGCATGCAGCAGTACCGGGGTAGTGCCAGGAACTGTGATGTGCTCATAATTTATATAGCATGTATCAGAGTTACCGCAGGCGGGTTTGTGTAAGCATAACGAAACGTAACGATTAAAGTACATATTCCGCGCAGGTATTGGAGTTATTGCGCGTATCGGAGTTATTGCCCAGAGGTGAGAAAATAAGACAACGAAAAAGTGTATTAAAATGATGCACCTCTGTGCGATAAATCGTTATCATACTATAGTAGCAGAAGTAGCACGAGTAGTGTGCACAGTAATGTACACAGTAGTATAAGTAGTGTTTCCTTCCAGTATATGTGCTGTCACATTAATTTCGTTGGCTTCAGCAGGAAAACCGGCAGTGCCGTGTCGTGGGTGAGTGTCGAACGAATACTTAGATACTATAACGACGACGTCAGTGCGGCTGTGGTAGCTGTATCGTGCACGTCATTGGTAAATCTTGAAAATTCTACCGGATGTGCCGCCTGACTGTTTAGTACGCTGCATTTATGGGGGGTCGATACACGATATTGTCGACTTTGCCTGCTACCGAGGGTTCATCACTACTGCTGTGTTCTCCCGACTGCTTGAATAATACGTTTTCAACCTCAGCAAAATGCCGTGAGCCCCTGGGCAGTACAGTCGCTTTCGGGGCCTTGGGTTGTGCTATCGTACCTATATACCAGGCACAAGATATTACCCATTGCGGGTATAAGCGTAGCAGTGGAGCCGCCCTAATTGAATGTTTAGAGTGGTTGTAGTTGTGTTTTTTGGATATATTAACGTTTTACGGTGCTGGTGGTACGTCATGTATACTGGCGGTACGCGAAAAACACTCCTTGTGGTACTTCTACTATAGATTAGTACGCGTAGATAGCATGCGGATGTTGAGTTGCGGCTGTGGCTATGGACACTCCGAGTACTGCTTGCCCTTTAGCTGTACCGTCGCATTTGCGGCCTCAGCTTATTCTACCGTATCTACATATAGCGCGCTTGCGAGCATTTGCGGAGCAGCGTTGGTCTTCAGCCCGCGGCACCGAAGCCCCTTGAATTTAGGACTTGCTTTCTGTTGCGTTGTGGTTACGCACAGACTGACATAGGAGTGATATTCGTCGCATACGAAACGGGACCACGTAGAAACGACACAGCAGCAGCCGCAGAGGGTGCCCATAGTTCCCCGTGTACCGGCGAACATCTGGGCCCTCATGGTCTCATGGTGTCGCCCAGCACTGGTTTTGTCCTGCTGAATATTATCGGTGTTGTTTTCTGATATTTGGTCGTTTGTTGTATGTCGTGCGCTTCAAAAAGTGGGCTTCAGCCACCAACGAAACTGGCGCATATACATGATGGACGTTGCCGTTGCTGCTGTCATTGATACAACCAAGAGGTGTCCCCGCAATTATGCCTACATGAAATAATATTAAATACACCGTGGGGGCAATGCAGTTATCGCAGGTCGCATTTGCGATAGAGAAGGCCCGCAGCGCCGCTGTGTGTTCCTTGTGGCGTGCAGGACGCTGAGTGCGTGTGGTTGGGCAGTTGTCTTGTGATGTATCCTATATGTGGGCTTGTGCACAAGCCAGACAACGGTATACTAGCTTTGGTAGACGTCGGATGCTTCATACATTAGGCGTCAGCCAGTTCGGAAAGCGTCCTTTTTTCAAGGCGTCGTCAATAATACATCACTTGCCATTATGTCGCACTACGTGTTTTGTCTTTTCGGGCAGTGCTACGTCAGAGCAGGTAAAAATGTTAAAATGCTACCGAATAGGGTCGATGCGAAAGGTGCACATGAGCCCGTGTACTGATTCGCTAGGGTCCGCCAACTGTGAGCCCGGTAATCTCGAACGCAAATGGCGCCAGTCCGGATGAGACCTCTGTGGCTCACTCGGGTACGACAGAGGGTACAGTCAAACATCCGGTCTTTACGGTAGCGAAAGGCAAGCAGGCACGCCCCGCGAAACCGATCTTCACTGCCCTTCAAAGAGCAAAATACCGGTTGTACTCTGTGCCATCGGCTGGAGCAGATAACCGTGTTTGCGTCTACGTCTGTTTCGAAAGGGTAGCCGACGACGCACTCACTATTTAAAAACTTGGAGACGTTGATGTGAAACAGTATTATTCGTTTTTCACACTGAAGATCCCCATTGTATCCACTACCATGTGGCGCCCCCTATTTCACCACTCATACTGTGTACTGGTATCAGTTTGGGCTTTCACCATTCCGAACACGACCATATATTTGCAAACACGAACTTGAAAAGTCAAAACCATTTCATCTCAAGACGTACAACATCTTCCCCATGCGGTGTGCTGAGAACATAATTCAGTCGTTTCACCGCCGCACATAACATGGCCCAGAATCCCTTTGTGATACTTGACGATTCCCATGCTCTTTTTCAGCAGTATGCCTGACGCCGTGTCTTAGGCAGGAGCATCTGGCTAGGAACATATCAGCCCTGGCTAGTGTGCGAGTATACACTATGGTACCGACTGATTCTTCGCAGAATGTGTCCGCGTCTTGTATGCAAACTGTACAACTATTCTACAATCCCGGCCGCTTGTTCATTGGGTTCTTCCGGTGTAAGAGTGCCCGTCCAGCGTAATGTCTGGAATATTATTCCTGTAGATGTCTTCAGGATTACACGCAACTAAAAAAAGTTAGATACCGCCATAAAAAAGTAAAATTATGTCACTGAAGACACAGCAACTTCACAGTTCGGAAGTTCCTGTTCTCACGCGAGATGCATAAGATAACTGGAACTTGCCCTGGTTGGTTCAATCGAAGTATGATGGTTGGTTTTTTCGGGTCTCATGGGCTTATTTACACTGACGACATCGGTTGCGTTTGCGGAGTAGAGCGCCAAAATAGGGTTCAATCCATCATTTTCGTGGGAACGTTGCAGAAGGAAGTCGTCCACACGTTACTTGCACCTGTGCCGAAGTGTTTCAAAGAATATATTCCATGGCGAGTTATGTCGTTGTCTGCCCGGTCGGTGCCTTACGTTTTGAATATCTCACTCGCACCCCCAACCGTACATATCTTCTATGCGCAGGACGCATACGCAGAACAAGTCGCTGGAGTGAGTGCCACCATTCGAAACGGTGATGAAGGGACTGCGACAAGTTTGGCGAGGAGTGGTCCTCGCACTCTTGAGTTATTGGGGCAACGTTCGCCTGGCTGGTGCTCGACGCACCCCGGCTATTAGTACATCCGAACCTGTCGGCGACGAGTGTTGGGTATTCGCTCACCTCAACAAGGCCGGCGGATCAACCGTGAAATCAATGCTTAAGGATATGTGGGGCCCACGATACTTCACCTACGGCGGCGCCCAGTGGAACAATGGAGATATGTTCTCGCAATCGGTGGCAAAAGACCTTGTGCATGGGCAGAACCTAAGTGTGGTCGGCGGTGGATACGTCGAAGCACTGCGGCGCTCGAGCGATGTCGATTCACAGTGCAAGTGGTTCACCGTGTTTCGGCATCCGATTTCGCGTTTGGTCTCCGCGTACTACTTTTGCAAAGTGTCCAGGTCTTGTGCGTCGCAGCTATTGGATGCAAAAATTGTTGACATAACCACGTTCGCAAAGCATTGGGGCAACTATGCGGTCAGACAGTTTGTGCTGAGTTTCGTATCCATCGACCATGTTTTGGAATACTCGAAAACCGATGCGGTCAAGAAAATGTTGCCCGAAACGGTGAAGAGGCCGGGTGTCATTCCCGGCTGGTTCTTTGTCAAACTGTACCTGGAGAAACATACTCTGGCGCCGATCAACAAGGTTCTTCCGGACGGGGCCTTGTACGCCATGTTGCAGCCGGTGCAGGACTTGCTCCGCGATAATTATTCCGCCGTCGGTATTTTGGAGGAATACAACACCACACTTTCTGTTTTCAACGCGGCACTCGACATGCCTCGGGTCGACTGGCACGAAACGTTCAAGACCGTGGGTCACGTCAACGTCAACAACAAATACCAGGACGAGAAGACAGCAACGCTGGCAGAGGCGTGGACCAACTCCGAAATAAAGAAGTACCTGCAGCTCGACCTGTTGTTGTACGAGCATGCTGTCGTCCTCTTCCACCAGCAGGCGCGTGCTTATGATATCTAGTCCTAGTATCTAGGGCTAGTTCACTGGCAGATATTAGTATATTGAGACGGCGGTGAGGGGTCCATCTGGAGGACGAATACCGTAGTTTGATTGGGTCCTCGCAATCGTCCCCTTCGCCGATGGCATATACCCACGATTCTAGCCGCGACGTTCAAATCGGGTCATGCGGAAAAACAATGCATCAGACTAAGCCCTGGCTTCGACGCAAACCCAGCAGCTGTGTTTTTCACCCACGTGCGCCTGTGGTGCGGCCTGAGGTGCCAGGTTGATTGACTTCTTTCATGTATTTTGTCCGTGGTTGTATCGATAATGTTTCAACGTTGGCATGACACCATTGAATGGTAGATGCATTGGAACGTACATTTGGCACGTGCTTTAGTTGTGTAAGGGTATGGTATGGCCAACTACGGGCCGTGTCATCAGAGGGGGTGTTTGTGGCGAATACGTTTCAGACCACTGATGCATTGAAGGTAGTCGATGTCTGCTATGATTTCACGTTTGGACATTGACAACTTCCTGCCGGCAATGATGGTGGGGAACAGTCAACAAACAGCTATTCATTGTTGATATTCTGTATTTCGTGCTTGGTATTAGTGCGTATCTCAGTGCGAATCATGTGATATACTGAACTTCGGGTAAACTACGGAGATTTTCGGAGTCTCGCACCACCGACGAGCGCAGCGACCCCGAACTGGAAGGGTCTTTGCTAGGGCGAGGAAACACGGAGGTTCTATTTTTTTCGTCCTGGAAATTTATTTCGCCGTTGTTGCTCCTCGAAGAGCTTTTATTGTGACAGACTCGATCATAGCTTTTTTCTCCCCGAGGTTCGATCTCTCGGCCTTGGTGATGCTACGGCGTTCTCCCGACTTCCTTGCTTTGCCGGCCGCCATTGTCCTGTTCGACCCCTTCGGTCTTGCCATACTCGGTGGTTGCCTTTCGTTGCCCCTCTGTCTTCGCGGCTCGACTACGCCCGCTTTCTCGGGGTATCGCGCCATTCTTGGTACCAGATGGTTGGGTATCCCGGTGATACGGCGTTTCTCGGTATAATTCGGCACTTCATTTTTTATCGCTGGTCGAATTGAATGAAGGTTGTTGGAAAGTATGAATTCGGCTGAGTGTCGTGATTTTGACAAGAATAACCGTCCCAATGCATTGGGGGGTATCATGCACGTGGTCATACACGCTCGGACTGTCTACTGCTGCAAGGTCTGATCTCTGGAGGCGCATTGAGATACCAATACTACTACACCAGCAGCAGGTGTACAGTAATTCAGACGCGTTCTACTTCGAATATGTACCAGGCAAAGCCAAACAGCCACAATAACCGCGCCCGACGAGCGTGCCTGACGTACCACGCAGATTCCGAAGTTAAGTCTCAACCACTCAATCGGTCGTATCCACAGCAGACGTGTTAAAAATTTGAAAAAGTATCATTTTATTCTTGTTATGCTTGCCTTCCGACAATATAGCGTAGATGCCGTTCCTATATAAACCGAATATCATTCCGTAAATCAATATTGATAGTATCCCTCATACGCTTCTCTGCCAGCCGTTTCCCAATTTCCATTCCCCACATCAATCATTTCATTCTCGCTATCGGTATAGTATATCCTATTGCTCATCAACTTTCCATCCCCAATATCATATATCCAGAGTATGCCAGATACCAAGGTATCTAACGAAGAAATGGGAGACAAGATGTTCGCCTTTACCACTTTCTGGTGATAAACGCCCCGAGGTGTTTCCGCGAGCACTGCTGGAGGTCATCGAGGGTTCGATGTTCCCACTGCGAGTATTTGCATATTATATCGGGGTGTTGTGCTGCTGTGAATACTGCAGCATGTGCTTCACATGTTTCGTGCTTCCCATTGAGATTACTGCCCATGTTAGCAGTAGTTTGCGGTTGTTCTGTATCGCCGATGGATATCAGGTATCAAGTATTCGATATTACCCATACTTGGAGCACCTCGGGTTATCTAGTGCGCTTACTGCCTGTACTCATGACTGAACATTTCATGGTGCGATAATGCGCGAACAGTACGCGTCCTGTCCTCGCACAAACTTGGGCGGATTCTGCAAGTTGTCGTCTGCTGCGATTCTGCTACGGCTGCTGCTGTTGTGCTGCTGCTGATGTCGGGGCTACGGCTGCACAGCAGCAACAGCAGCAGCAGCAACCAACCGCAGCAGCAGCGGTGCCTGCTACTACGACTACTGCTGCTGCTGCTGCTGCTGCTGCTGCTGCTGCTGCTGCTGTTTTTGCTGTTGAGCTGCAGCTTCTGCTATCGCCTTAATGTGAGGGAGAAGCCATCTCTGCTGCACAAGCGCCTTTGGCAGCAGGTAGAGCTCGCCGTAGAGAGGTGATGCCTTGGCGTGGGTATTGGGTACTTGGCAGCTGCGCAGATAAAGGGCAGCAGTACCGTAATACACAAAATTCAAGTAATATCAGCTCTAGAGGAATGTGAGAAACCTCTCAGAACTAATCGGGTTTGTGCCCCCTCCAGGATCGAAAGTATCGATGGTTTCGTGGCCCATAATTAACAGACGGTTCTGACTTTTGGCCTCGAGAAATTACGTCGCAAAAATAAAATCCATAAGAGCCGATCTTAACGGGGAACACTAAATTTCGGTCAATCACGTGTAAGTTAAATTAGAAAAAAAAGATCTAGTCAAATTGAAAGAACCGAAAGTCCTCGATAAGCTGGGCCCTTAATAAAATTAGAAACAAAATATCAAGTCAAACTGGAAGAGCCGAAAGTCCCCGTTAAGATGGGCCCTAAGAGTTGGTCTTTAATGCGAGTGAGACAAATACGAAACTGAGAACCGAAACTCGGCATTGCCTTTTTTCTGCACCACTTGGTATTGACCTGATCCTGTTCGCGCTCGATGTGCGCAAGGCATACATATGGTTCGAATCGGGAGTGGAGTCACTAGAAGTCTGTATAAAGAGATCGATCGTCGCCGTCATCATGAGAGAAACCTCGTACATAGAGCGAGCGGTGGCATGTGTGCGTGTGTGCTCCGTTCTTTCTACAATCCCTACAACTGTTACAGCAGTACTATTTATTATGCTAGCAGCTGTTGTACCACCGTAGTCGTATCGACACCCAGTAACATCCAGGTCTGTCTGTCTGAGCTGATTGATACCTGGTACCTACCTACAGTAGTACAGCACAAGATCTGTGGCCATAGACTACGAGGAGACAGAAGAGATAGCATCGCAACATACAGCAGCAAGGAGAAAAAGACAACGCAATGCTAACTGTTAAGTGTAAAGCAGCATGGACCTAGGGACCGACTACTGCTAGTAGGTTGATGCCTTTGGCTCTGCTCTGGTCATTCACACGAGGTGCTTGAAGATGGTGTAAGCTCTTGTATTAGTTGCGGTTTGCCTCGTCAGATGTCTTCTGAACGGAGGGGTGAGGCGCTCATCAGAAAAGCAGGCGACAACGCCTGCCATGTATGATGAGGGGACGATTGCTACAAACCAGAACGCCGCAACAGGGGAGAGGGGATACCATAACACTAGCCCACCCTGAAGGGTCGTGTATGCAAATTCATGGAAAACTCAGGAAAGAACTAAAACAATATGGAGAATTCGGAGAATGGATCGAAGATGCGACACTTCACAACCTACTACCCCCACACCTCTAACCTGCAAGGCGGTAGCCGATTACACGTGACATTGCGAATCCGACAACAAGTCCGAAAGTACGGGTACGCAGAAGCTGGCCAATTAAGCTAGAACTACCTGGAAGCTAAATCGAGGACCTAAACCCGAGGAAGCGGTATAACTCGCGTAGCCAGGAGCGGCATAAGCTAGCCTGAGAGCGAAAAACGAATACAAAGAACAAATAAAAAGGATCGTTCAGGACCCACTGCGAAGGCACGGGGTGCTTCGAGAAGTAAAACGAACGCGGGGGGTAACGCAAGAGAAACAAGTGTTGGCGCGAAGGGGCTCACTCGAATAGTGGGCACAGTGTCGGAAACAAGAAATCACGCCATGGTAGAACCCAAGACAGTCAAGACCCGATCCCATAGAAGAGGGCAGAACAGGACGCGTGCGAGATTTCACCTACACTGACCGCGCTAGAACACGAAACATACAATGAGAAGACATCGTTACAGCCTATTGTTAAAGGTCTGGGTCCGTTGGATTATCCGTGAAAGGTTAACCAATCGTCTACTACCCAAATCTAAACCTGATAGCAGTCTGCAATATCGCGCAGGAGAGGGCGGAATGCAAACGGTCGCGAAGAAGAAACGGAATCTATCACCTCGGCCTGCTTGGGGATATTAAGAAGGCGGAGGGGGAACGCATGAACGGCAAATGGGGTCAGACCTAAACCTAGGGTAACCTGGACGATGCGTATAAAAAGGCTCACGAATATGGCCTCGGGAAAACCAAAGAGGGGCCAAGAGATACAAGAAAAACAACAAAACAAGAAAAACTGGTACGACTGAAGGAATCGAAACACGAACGAACGTATCCGCCGCTCTCGAGGAGGGGGCGAAAACAATCGTAGGTACGGAACGCAAGAGACGTTCCACACCCCAATCGGCGCACGAACTCGGCAGCCAGCTGCAATGAAGGCAGGGGAAACGGCTAGAGAATTCGCAGGAAGTCCCAACAGACAGTACACCTACAGCACAGCAAAACAAAGAAACCACACAGTGACACGATACCAAACCCGGCCCCGGCGACTACGGAAGACACGCATGCGAAAAAAAACTAAAATTGGCTACGGGGACGTATTCAAGTCGGCAGAGCCTGCTAACTCGGCTCCGGGGGACTCGTCGACGTTACGCACAATACCACGCATGAGGGAGCTTCCTTGGTGCACTTGTAGACACCACGAGCCGCGAACGACTCTATCAGCCGTAGTATACCCAGCAGAAGATATCGCGAGCTTGACCGGTCCGGGGTCGTCCAAGAAGCGCACGACGTACTGTGCAGGAGTTGAAGTGTGGGAGGAAATGTTTCCGAGCCACCAAAGATGATCTTGACCCTTGTACCAAAAGTGAGCGCCGATAGGCAAAGTGGTGCCGCTGAACCGGCGAGTCCACGTTTGCTGGTCGACGTAGCTGTATCCAGGAGGCAGAAAAAGGGCGCCCTTGTCGCGGGCGAGCTCGCGTTGAGCGGCACCCACGCGCATACGACGGTACGCCCTATTTGCCTGTCGAAGTTGTAGGGGCACGCCGGCCCAGTAGTTGAGGATGTGTTGTCGAGAGTGATTCACGTTCCCAAGACGGCCGGAGGAGGCCTTTCCAGTGTGTTTCGTAGAGAACGGCGACGACTCCGCCCCAGCCTCGTGCGGACCGGTGGCTGGAATCGTGTCGAACTCCAAACGCTCAATGGGCACGGAGACGTCGTAGGCGGTGACGTGGAGGGGGGGGGACTTAGTGGCAGGGTTGTGGAGGACGTATAGCGCTAGTCCAGCGGAGAGATATCGGGGGAGGTCGGTTGTGTCATGTGGGTTGGTGCAAGGTTGGCAGCGGGCTACCGACACACGGAAGATGGCGTCGGCGCCCGGCATGTCGTTAGGAAGGTCCAAATATAGCAACTTGGCGGCGAGAGGGCGGCCTTCCGGCGTCGAGTCGGAAGGCGTAGTGCCGACAGCTAATATCTTGAATGGACCTGTCCAGTTGAGCGAGAGTTTCTCCTTGAGAACCTTGGCGTCGGTGCCAGATTTCGCCCCTTGACGAATGGTGGCAGCGGTGTTGTAGATCCATACCCAGTTACCGATGGTGTAGATAGGGCGTTGTTCGAGGGCGTCTGAGAGAGCTGAGTTACGGCGCTCAACGCGAGAGGCCGTTATAGCGTGTTATTCACGCACCAGCGCATACGCACCCCTTTGGCGGTCGGTGGCGAGGTCGCAGTACTCCAGTTGGTCGTGGGCGAGGCTTTGGTGGCCTCGGGCGTAGTGTTGTTCGAAGATGGTGAGGAGAAGGCGGGGGAGGCGGTTCATGTGCACCTCGTTGGGGGCTAACCCTGTGGCGTTGCTGACGGAATTGTTGTAAGCAAATTCGACGTGCGGCAAATGGATGTCCCAGTCGTCCTGTCGTTCGTTGCATACCATCGCTAGCTTTTGGGCCATGGTGTGGTTGACGCGCTCGACGCCGCTGTTGCCGTTGGGATGGTAGGCGCTTGTGGCGATTTTGCGCATTCCCAGACGTTTGTACACGGCATGAGACAGCTTGGAGCAGAAGTGCGGTCCATTGTCGGAGAGAAGGCTGACCGGACATCCCCAAAGAGGTATGTACTTCTTCACTAAGATGTCGGCCGTGCCTTCGGCCGTGAACTCCGCAGCCGAGACGGCGTACATATCTGCGCGCCGGCTGAACCTATCCGTGAAGAGTAGAATGTAGCAGTCGCCCCGAGGTGTGACGGGTAGGGGACCGAAGTAGTCAACGCTCACCGCGACACCAGGGCCGGATGGCAACGGAAGGGAGAGGATGGGCCAACCGACCGTTTGTCTGGAAGTCTTGCGCGCCTGGCATTTGAGGCAACGACGGATCCATTGCCGCGTGCAGATGCTCATGCCAATACACCAATAGAAACGTTCGAGCTTTGAGAGCGTTCAAGCGACACCGAGGTGGCAGGAGGCGCTAGCATGGCAGGGTAGCATTATTCACGGACGCATAAGCAGCGGGACGTAGATTCTCATGGGCTCGTCGTCTAAGAGACGGGCGGCACGTCCGCCAGGCTTGGCGGGACGAGCCAGAGCGAGGGGCGTCAACTTCCACACGAGCAGGAGAACACCGTCGTCGTCTGTGTAAAGTCATCCTTTTTCGGCTAAGGAGCGCACTTCGGGCAACGGGGGGAGTTTGTGAGGCGCCAAGTGTAGAAGGAAATCGTCGGGGAGGACGGAGGGGCTGCCTTGAAGAAGATACCGAATGGCGGCGTCACAAACCGGCTCAGCGCGTTGCTCACGCGCCCAATCGGAATGTGTGTATTGCTCGACAGAGTCGATGAACTCGGCCTCTGCCGGTGAGGGTATCTCGGGAAGGGCGGCTCTGGCGCTGGCACGCCTGGGAGCGTCCGGAGGTAGGGTGCCAAGCAACGGCGGGGCAGGTGTGACCGCATCGGTGGTGGGTCGAATCGGCACTGTCGGGACAGGGTCGATGACGGGCCGGGGAGAATCCTCTGGAGGGGGCGTAGTTCGAGGCGGGCGCGGCTTGCGCGTCTTGGGGGCTGGTTGTGGGACGGTGGGCCGCGTAGAATGCGAGCGAGTGAAACCATAGTCCACAGTGGTCGCAGGCTTGCCAGCAGCGTCAGCTTGGCGTCGGCGGGTCCGAGACGAAATGAGCCCCGACGGGGGAAGAGACGGCAGGGCCGTCTGTGAGGATGAAAGCAGCAGAGGCGGAGCCACGGGCACAACCGAGACTTGATCACGGTTGGTCCGGGCGACACGCGAGGCTGGATGAGACACAACTGGGGGTTCCTGAGGACCTGAATCCGTTGGGTGCTCGGCTGAGTCGTGCTGGACAGGCCGAGCAGGAGAGAGGGGTGTCCCACGACACTTTGTCGTCGGCGACCGTGGATGAGACGGGAACCGCTGTAGGGCTAGAGTGCGGTGTGTCGCCATCGGTGGGTGATGGGGAAGGCTCGGAGGAAGTGGCGCGTCGGCCGAGGTCCGTGCGTTCGGTTGAAGCGGGCAGAGGTGCAACAGGAACTGCGAAGACAGAACAGGCGAGAAAATCGCTGGTACCTGTGTTCGTAGGAAGAGCCCAGTTGGGACCTCGCGAAGTGACGCAAGAGGGGGCACGGGCAACGGATTCTCCAGTTGGGGCCTTTAAGTCGTCAATCCTCATTCGGGGCCCGTGTTGGCCAAAATTGCGGAAATCGTGTGGGGAGACCGGGAGTCCACCCAAGCCTATGCTCGGGTCGGAGGGCGCCAGCCCACCCAAACCGACACGCACGGCGGAGGGTCTACCCTGGAGTATGCCGTGAGAGCGGATGATAAAACCGCGTTCTTCGTCGGACGCAGTGAGACTGCTGGGGCCGGCGCGGTCGGGCCCCGTCGCAGGTAGGGGCAGACGGGGCAGGAAGTCGGCGATCCTGTTGGCACTGCCTTCGCGGTATTCCAGAGTGTAGTTGTATGCGGTGAGGAATTCCAGCTATCGCTTTATCGGCGGGTCATGTTCTGCGATCTTGTCGAGACTTTCGAGCGCCTTGTGGTCCGAAAAAATCCTGAATGAAGTGCCCCAAAGGTAGACGCGAAGGCGCTTGATAGCCCAGACGATGCTGCCTGCTTCCAGATCGAGTGGAGTCCAGTGGCGTCCAGACTCGATGGTAGCGCGGCTGATGAACACGATGGGACGGATGATGTGATCGTCCTGTTCTTGTTCGAGGGTGGCACCGAAGCCATCCACACCAGTATCGCAGTAGAGGAGGAAAGGGCGAGAGTTACCCGTGACGGCCTTCCAGTTGGGATAAATGAGGACCGGGGGCGTGGTCAACTCGGCCAGGAGCTTCCGCATTATGACTTCCATTTCTGGGATAAAGAGAAACTTGACGCCTTGTTTCAGAAGGGAAGTGATGGGCCGTATGCGCTTGGCCATATCGCGCAGGAATTTCCTGTAGTAGGAAAGTGCACCCAAAGGGAGCGTAGCTATTCAGGTCTTTCGGCATGGCATTTTCGTCAGTGCTTCCACTTTCTGCGCGTTTGGCATAACGCCGGCTGGAGAGATGGTATGACCGAGGAAGTCTGTATCTGTGGCGCCGATGGTAGCCTTCGAAGGGGACAGATTGAGGTTGTGCTGTCGTAATCGCAAGAACAATTCCTTTTGTGTTAGCGACGTGGAGGGAGGGGTCGGCGTCGAAGACGATGACATCGTCGAGGTAGGCGGCACCGCGGTCCAAGCCTTGATGACCTCGGTGATGACTTTGACGAACCATCCTGGAGCAGCGCTGCTTCCTTGGGGCATAACCAGCCACTAGAAGAGGCGCGTGGGTGTACAGAACGCAGTGAGAAGGATCGTGTCCTTATTCACCGTTATCTGATGGAAAAAAGAGACGAGGTCGAAGAGTGAGAAGATTCGACCGGTGCCAAGCTTGTCGAGAACCTCGTCAACGCGCGGGATGGGGAGCTGTCCAAGGATGCTGAGTTTGTTCAGCTACTTGTAGTTCACCGTGATGCGGATGCCACCGGATTTCTTCGGGATGACAACCACTGGGCTCGCCCAGGGAGATGTGGAGTGTTGGATTAGGCCAGCGGCGAGGAATTTATCCAGAACCGCGTCCACTTGCTTTGCGGTCGGGAGATTGATGCGGTAGGGCCGAGACGTCACAGGAGAGCTGTTCGGGGGGACAGTTATCTTGAAGGGGAGCCGAGAGCAGGAGCCAAAATCGGTTGGACACTTCGAGAACACGTCGGAAAACTCAGCAAGAACATCGCCCAACTGGGTGATGACGGTAGGCGTCCAACCGAGGCCGCGCAAGTTAAATGCGATTTCGCGCATGTGCAGCGGCAAGCGGTTCCATACTTGTAGGAAGCTCGTGCGTTGGTCTGTGCTCAGCCGTTCGAGCAAGGCAGGTGAAGGGGGCTGGTCGACGGGAGGCTTCGCGTGTCGGGGCTGTCTCGTCGCGTAGATGGTGCACGAAGGGATCCGGGTACTCTGGTTGTGAGAGCTGGTCCGTGCCCATGGAATGGGGGGGGGACTGGCCCTGGGACTGTGAAGCCACTGTCGCCTGGGTGCAAAGAAGGAGCCGGAGCGTCGAACAGGACATTATCCAGGGGAACGCGTAATAGCGGACTAGAGGAGGTGCCAAGCAAGGCACCTGGGCCTACATCCGCGATGCCGGCTAATGGGATGAGCTGGCGGCCATTTTCTACAATTTGTTCGTTCGCAGAAAAAATCGGCGGCCGCGTGCAGCATGTCGACCAGATAGCAACCGGCGAGGGCAGGGGCACCATTACTGCGAACCAAATCGACATCGACAAGACGATGGTCGTTGGACAAAGTGATGCTTGTGTCGCCCGCATACAGTAGGTGGAAGCTTTCAGCAGGAGCCGAAGGGTCGGGCACAAAGGCTGTTGCGCCCTGAAGCCCAGGGAGGGACAGCGTAAGCTCGCCGGGAACTCGATTAGTTATCGAACGGGGAGCCAATGTACGGTAAGAGCGGTCCTGGAACCGCATCCAGCTGTCACGTCCAAGTAGCACGTCGTGTTGCATCGCTTCAGATGGGACGACGTATGCCCATTCGGCGAGTGATGAAGTTGGTGTATCGCCGTGGAAGAATTGTACGCTTAAGCGTACTGCAACCGTGGTCTCAAGAGGCGGAGACTTACCAAAGCCACCCCATGACCTGGGAGGGGTGTGTCGTGAGTGGCAGAGGCAGCACCCACTCGTTTCATGCTATCGAACGCGCGGGTGTTAAGGAAAGTCTGCGGCGAGCCTGTATCCAAAAGGGCGACACATCCAAGCTGCAGAGCAGCTAGGCCACTGTGGATGTTGATTTTGGTGGTAGTGGAAGAGTTGTCCATGGTTTCGACACCAGCAACAAGACAAGGCCCTTGCTCAGCGAGCAAGGGGGGGTGCTGACCTGATCGGGCGGCGGACTTTACTTCGAGAACGTCGCCGTCGTGGTTTGATGGCACGGTTGTGGGGGAGTCTGGGTAACCCGACGGGGAGGCGGCTGCAGGTGTGTCCTTTGGGCACAGTTGCTGCCGCGTCGAAGGGTCGACTGGCGGTCTCTACTCGAGGGCGAGGTGTCCTGAGGAGACCATTGTTGGGGGCGCGGCGGTGGCGGCGCGCGGTCGCGGAAGAGACGTCGCACGGTTTGCAGGGTCTTGCCCAGCAAATTTAAGCCGCGCAACAGGGAAGGCTGGCATGCGGGAATAACGTCAGCCCTGTATCCGATGCATCATATGAGGTCGTAAGGGCTAGCTTCCGCGAGAAGTTTGTCGCCTGTGTCCAAGAGGTGGGTTCGCATGGCTGGGTTTTGAGCGAACTTGGCGTAAGAGCCGACAAGCACGATATTTTCTCGCTCGCGTTCCCACACGGCGAGATCGAAATTACGGACTTCGCGTCCGCATTGCTTGTGCAGGCGGGGGTCAGACACGCGCATGATGTGTTGTAGGGTCTGGTGGTCTCCGAAGACGCGGCTCTTTTCGGCGGCGAAGAACTGTTCACCGCAGCAAAAAGAGATGCCTTCGACCGTAAAACGGGAAGGCGTCAATTGCGAGAAGCATGAGGGGGGCTGCCAGGAGAACACGATGTCGCGCGTGCAGTACTCTTGGGTAGGATCGAACGCGGCGGTATTCACCGTCGCGCTAGAAGGAGCGGGGTGTGTGTCAGACACATCCCCTGCAAAGCAGTTGGGGGTCTCTCTCTCTTTGGGGGACGGGTCCCATCCTGCTTCTTGCTTTGCCAGGGCCTCGTTATCGAGGCCGGGGTGGGGGAGGCGCATTCGCCTGGACCGGTTGTGTCTGCCGTCCCCGAGCCATTTCGGGGAGGGGCAGGGGGCTCCCGACCGGTCCACCTTGACCGGGTGGGTGAGACATCCGCCATGTAGGCCGGCGGCATTTGAAGGGCGTCCACAGCAAATGGTGTTGTCAGCACGGCCCGGGCGGAACGCGGGGTCTGTTCTCTCAGATCACCTCGTCGTATCTCGTCTGGGTAAGAAGGGGCGCATTTTGGCGCCGAGGGCGTAGCTGCGTTTAAGCCCCGTGGGGGACATGTGTCGTCCTGTCGGGGACACGTGTTCTCCACCAGCTCAGTGGCCACCGGCGAACCGCCGTGGCTCAAAGAAGAATCTTCAGTTGCGCTCTGGTCAGGATGAAAACCAAAGCTGACTACACTCCCATCGTCTTCGATAATAGTGCGCAGAGGTAGATTCCGACTTGTCTTGCGTGAGGACCTCGAGCGGAGCGCCCGTGTTGTTCTCGAGGGGCCTGGGTTCCCGTTTCCACACCTCAAGGCGACCCTCACATCCTGGGAGTCACTCCTGGACATGGTGGTTGCCTCAACAGATTAAGACGGGGAAGATGCACGCGAAAAATGACGACTAGTGTCGTTCACGCGGGGACCAGGAGTGCCGAACACTCCTGGTGCTCGCGGTGGGGAGGCTACGGCGGCAATCATACCGTCGTCTTCGCCAGAACCTGGAGCGGCAAGCATGCCTGGTGCCGACGGGGAAGAGCCTACGGCAGCTGGAAGGCGGCCGTCTTCGCAGACACCAGGGGCGGTGCGCATACCTGGTGCCGGTGGTGAAGGGGCAACGCTGTCGCCAGGGGGGCAATGGTCAGTGTCTGGGTCAGACGTGCTTCCCGTGAGTGCTATCGGCGGGATGGGAAGGTCAAACGCACCGCCGTTGGGCAGTAAATTGGAGCGGAAGGTCCCTGGTTGACGTCCATTGGGGGTAGAGTCACCAGCAGATCCGTAGCGCATACCCGAGGTCTGAGGGCCAGAGGAAGGCCCCGGGGGAACGCCGTGTTGGGGTTGGAAAACCGTCAGCGAAGCAGCCAATTGGCCACCGCTTTGGGACCCCCCCCAACATTACCTTGTTGTGCGTTACCGTGACGAGACTGACCAGAGTTGGGATGCCCGTGGTCGTTACGGCGGTTGTTGCCGTAGCGACGAGATGAGGTTTTTGTTGCGAAGCGACGAAGGCGACGAGCGTGTCTTTTCGCCGCCAACGTGGGTAGGACGGCGGTATGACCGCATGCGGTGCTGCCAACGGCGGTAGGTTTCGCTCTTATCATCAAGTTTGCCTGGCTCGGGGTTAAGACAGTGGCTAGAGTTGGTGAAGGGGGCAGTGCAGGTCTTAAATGAATGATCCGTGCCATGGCAGTTGAGACAGTGGCCCTTGATCTCCCGGAAGACTTGGCGTCTTTCTTCGGGAGTGGTAAAGGTGGAATGTCATTTGTTGAGAAAGGTTCGGATACTTGAAATACCTCTTCCCAAGCAGTCGAATTAGCAGGCCATTCGGCCGCGGATGACAAAAATAGATCAGGGGAACGAGCTGACGATGCGACATTCATCACGATTGGGTTGCGGGACGACCCGATGAGCCTTTAAAAGGCTGCGGCGCGGCCGATCGGCCTTGGGTGCGACCGCTTGCATGCGAGTGCAAAGAAAGACCCGCGAGGGGTGGAAGCGTAAACTTTTTTTCGCCGTTGATGGCTGGAGTCTTATTAGTAAAAAGTCCACTAAACGCCAACCACATGTCGTCGATAGACCTAAAAGGCTTCGACGCTGTCACTAAATCTCCCGGGTACAAAACCAGCATGAGGCTCGGGTACTGCTCGCTAACGCTGTTACGAAAAACCTCTAGCACAACCTCAACGCCTGGGGCCAAAACCTGGTCACTGTCCGTAATGGACGCTATCAACAAGCGAAAAGCCCGAGAATAGTCCGCGAAAGGCGTCTTGGTGGCTACCCCAAACGAATGGAGCTTGGACATGGCGGCACTGCGGTCGCCATCATCGAAGTGGGAGCTGACGAGGCGGAGTAGTAGCAGCTTGAAGGCGTCCGGGCCGCTGGCTCCTTTCAGGAGACTCCGTTTTCACCTGCCGAAAAAATCGTGGAATGTGCTCGTAGTGAGGTCGAAGGTTCCGTTCAAAACAAAACTTTTCGCATCGCGAGAAAAATAAAAATTCGGTGGGTAAAGGGGGTGTCTTATCCCTAACTGGGGAATCACTTACTGGAAAATCATTCCCAAAAAAATCGCCCCGTCTGAAATCGTCCAGTGGAAAATCATCCACGAAAAAGTCATCGACGGAGAAGATACCCAGTGGAAGATTACCCAGTAGAAAAGCATCCACGGAAAAAATAGGCAGTGGAAAATCACCCGGTGGAATATCATCCATGGAAAAATCACCCAGTGAAAATCCGTGGATAGGAGGGAATCGACGTCTCTCTCGAAACCAACGGGGAGGGGCGGATTCCGCAGCAAAATACCATGCCCAACTAGGGGGGGTATATTAAAATCCCAAACAAAGGGTGGCCGCAGAAAGGAAGTACTGTGCCGTACTGGAGGAGGTATATGCGAATCGCCAACAACGGTTGACGGCAAAATGGACATACCAGGCCCTAGGAGGGGTATAATCCAAGCGCAAACCAGGGATTGCCGCAAAAGAGAATCACCCGACTCTTCCGAACGAGGAGGATTCCAGTCGCAATCCGTGGTTGGTGAATCGGCGTCTCTCTCGAGGAGTGACGGATTCCGGCGCGGAAGAGAATGTCCAAGCTCTCCCGAGCGAGGCAGATTCAATTCGGAAACCGTGGTTCGTAGCCGAAAAGAATCACAAAGCTCTTTTGAGCGTGGAAGATTTCAGTCGCAAACTGTGGTTGGGGAATCGGCGTCTCTCTCGAGGAGTGACGGATTCCGGCGCCGAATAGGATGTCCAAGCTCTCCCGAGCGGGGCAGATTCAATTCGGAAACGGTGGTTCGTAGCCGAACAGAATCGCAAGGCTCTTTCGAGCGAGGCAGATTCAAATCTCAAACCGTGGTTGGGGAATCGGCGTCTATCTCGAGGAGTAACGGATTCCGGCGCAGAAGACAATGTCCAAGCTCTCCCGAGCGAGGGCAGATTCAATTCGGAAACCGTGGTTCGTAGCCGAAAATAATCGCAAGGCTCTTTCGAGCGAGGCAGATTGAAATCGCAAACCGTGGTTGGGGAATCGGCGTCTCTCTCTCTAGAGTGACGGATGCCGGCGCAGAAGAGAATGTCCAAGCTCTCCCGAGCGAGAGCGGATTCAATAACCGTGGTTCGTAGCCGAAATGAATAGCAAGATTCCTTCGAGCGAGGCAGATTCAAATCGCAAACCGTGGTTCGTAGCCGAAAAGAACCGCAAGGCTCTTTCGAGCGAGGCAGATTCAAATCGCAAACCGTGGTTGGGGAATGGGCGTCTCTCTCGAGGAGTGACGGGTTCCGGCGCAGAAGAGAATGTCCAAGCTCTCCCGAGCGAGGCAGATTCAATTCGGAAACCGTGGTTCGTAGCCGAAAAGAATCGCAAAGCTCTTTCGAGCGAGGCAGATTCAAATCTCAAACCGTGGTTGGTGGGTCGACGTCTCTCTCGAACAATACGAGAAGTGACGGATTCTGTTGTCGAAGAGAATTACCAAGCAATTGCGAGCAAGGCATATTCAAGCCGTAAACAGTGGGTGGCAGACCGGAAACGGATATACCGTCGTCGGAAAAATGGCACGCCAGTACTGTAGTCGTAAATACCCGGTGAGCAGGGAATATGCGAACGACAGTCGGGGGGGCCGGCCCCGCGGCGTGAAAAAGGGGAACTGGTGCAGGTGAAACCAACCAATCAACCGTAGGAAAATCGCCGCGCGTCGAAATATAACCCGTGTCACTTGATAAATCCATGATCGCAATGGATGACTTGCGCGGGTGAAAATAATATGGTCGGCACACTGCAATTCCCCAGATTGTCGTGCTCCCGGTCGAGCAGGGGTACGTGTGGCACATCCCAAACGTCACGGATATAACGCAGGGGGATAAAATGCGCGCGTACGTCAGCGAGGGATATCAAGAGGCCGTGCTCGCTGGGCACTGGCAAAAGTTCGGGAGACGAAACACGAGGATCTACAGACTCGTACGTAGTTGCTACCTCGAATCGAACGTTCTCGCTGTCCGCTGCTATCGGCACGTAAGTCCTGGACCCGGCGCTAGGCACAAATAAGGAGCCCGACCGGTTTCTACGCTCCCTTCGACCGCCGGTAGTAACAAAAAATCGGTACTAAGTGCAACAAGACAAAATCGGTACTCTGTGCAACATGAAAATGACTGCACGGCGGGTCAGGAAAAAAAGCTGAGAGTCCCGCTGCCGTACCAAAAATGTCGCTGTCTGCTGTGGTATGAAAATAATCTCTACTGTATGGCGGCACGTCTTCGATTTGATTGACGTGTAATGCAGGGAGAACTGCACTAAAAAAACTCGATATCCGATGCAACACGAAAATGGCTGAACGGTGGGTCAGGAGGAAAAGCTGAAAGTCCTGCTGCCGTATCAAAATTATCGCGGTTCGCTGTGGCACGAACAAAATCACTGCTGCACGACGGCGTGTCTGCGGTTGGATGGACGTGTCGTGCAGGAGAAACATGAAAAAAATCACTGCTGTACGACGGCACGTCTTCGGTTTGATGGACGTGTGATGCAGGGAAAACTGCACTAAAAAAATCGATATCCGGTGCAACACGAAAATGGCTGGACGGTGGGTTAGGGGTAAAAGCTGAGAATCCTGCTGCCGTATCAAAAGTATCGCTGTCCGCTGTGGAATGAAAACAATCACTGCTAAACGACGGCACGTCTGCGGTTTGATGGACGTGTCGTGCAGGGGTAACATGAAACAAATAATTGCTGTATGACGGCACGTCTGCGGTTTGATGGACGTGTCGTGCAGGGGAAACGGTACCAAACAAATCGATATTTGGTGCAATATGAAAATGACTACACGGAGGGCCAGGAATAAAAGCTGAAAGTCCTGCTGTTGCATCAAAAATGTCGCTGCCTGCTGCGGCATGAAGATGATCACTGCTATACGGCGGCACAACGGTTGCTGGCTGAACGTCTAGAACGTCTAGAGCAGGATCAACAACTCCACTATTATTACTGCTAATAGGCGCAACCGAAAAATTGCCATACGAGGGCATAGTGAAATCAAGTTGTTCTTCAGGCACAACAAAAAAAAAAAAAACTGTTAGTAGGCGGAGCTGGTGCTGACGCACGAGCTGCGCGTCGGGCACGTCGTACATCTCGCGCGGACGAAGGTTCAGGGGGACTCGCATCAGCCTCACAACGAACAGAACGGTCGATGTGAGACGAGTCAGGCGGCAAGCAGTCGCCTGAGGGATGCATGTTGTGTGACTGCAAAAACGCGGCAGCGCGTCTTGTTTGTGAGCGGGTACGAGGGTCAAGCGTGGGTACAGGGGGAACAGCTGTGCCAGGCTCGGGTGCCATGAGCAGAGGGAGAGGTGAGCACGAGGACCGAATGTCCTCGGGTCCCACCTCACTAACATATAAACGCGCATCGAAACTATCCGTGTTCATACTAAACATAAAAGGCGCTGTATGCAGGGCATGGAAAGAAGGGGGGGGGGCGAGCCGATCACGAAAACAATTACTCGGAATTTTGGCGTAACGGACATCATACACTCGAGAGAGGCTCGGCCGACTATCCTGCTGCGCCCAGAACGGAACCGGCTGCCCGGAGGACCGTTCTGGGGCCAGCGCGCTTGTCGTTGCGTCCGGCCTGGCAGCGAGCTTCGGGGTCGAATCAGCGACAAGCACGGGCGAAAGGAACGAGGGTCTACCTGTTGCAAGCAGTGACAGAGTGGCTATGGCACGGCAAAAATTAGTAGCAGTGACACAGGTGCTCGAGTTGTCAACAAGCAAGAAAACAGGCAGACCGGGAGAATACGAAAAATCCCCTGCGTCGCGCGGACCAACAGCGCGTGAACCTATAGCGGCTGTTGCATCAGTCTCACCGCGCGACGTGCCGGGGAAGCGGCGGATATCATACTCTCGAACGCAATCGCGAAAAGGAGAAGACATCAAATAAACAGCAAGAAGCCGAAAAAACAGACTACAAGAGCGAAAAACCAGATTGTCCGCGGGAAAAAAAATCAGACCTCGAACAGATACCAAAAGCGTCCTGTCGACGACGCAGGTGTTAAGTGTCAGGCAGTATGGACCTAGGGACCGACTACTGCTAGCAGGTTGATGCCTTTGGCTCTCTGGTCGCTCACACGAGGTGCTTGAGGATGGTGTAAGCTCTTGTATTAGTTGCGGTTTGCCTCGCCAGATGTCTTCTGAACGAAGGGGCGAGGCGCTCATCGGAAAAGCAGGCGACAACGCCTGCCATGTATGATGAGGGGACGATTGCTACAAACCAGAACGCCGCAACAGGGGGGAGGGGATACCATAACACAACGCACTGCAGTCAGAAGATACGGCTTATTTCTTGTATCCAAAAACCTGGAGGTACCTTCACAACAGGAGAGAGGGGGAGGGCAAGAAATAATAAGCAATTAAATTTGTTATACTGTTTGTACTACAGCAGTAGTGGGGGCTGCAGGGTGCGGGTAAACATGCGATGAACAAAACCTGAAACCGTCAACCTCAACGACTGCTTAACCCTTTTAGAACCGCAGTCCCATTTTGGGGACCAACAAGTGAAATTCCAAGTATTTTGTCCCCAAAAACAGGACTGCAGTCCTAAACAGTCGTTTCGCGATTGAGCTTCGCTTTGCCACTTTGTGTCGAGGTATCAGGTATTAATACTACTGGGAACCATAGTAATTTGGACCTAATATTGCCATTGAAATAGGTAAATATATAGATTGTTAGGTATACCCTGGGTCCTATTAATTATGGACCCCCGTAGTAATAGGTGGTCAATAATACTGAAATTCAAAGTGGTGTTGTATACGATCGTACCTGGTAGGTTTCTTCATTTTCGTGTCAATAGTTGCTGCTGCAGGGTCACGGTATTTTATTAATATGCTGAATGTGATATGGGTGGAGTATTCATGGGCTATAGATATAGATACTACGTTGCAGTCTTGTAGTCTCACGAATACGAAAAAATCCAAAGAATGGATTAACCCGGCGGATATTCCGTTAGTTGAGAGTAACGTTCTCTTAGGAATGCTGCCTAGGGCGGAAAACCCGTTAGACGAGAGTAATGTTCCTTAACGCAGATAGGACCACGAAGTGAGAAGTTCTTATATTAGCAGAAGAACGGTCGGTAGCCATAGGAAAGTTCTGTAGGCGTACATCAGATAAGAGGAATTTAGGAGAGCTTGTGGCGTGGGGTGGGACGAGTATATCTGGGCGTCGAGTCCCGCCCCCCAACCTCTAACTTCTCTACCAGAGCACCTCCTCAGCTCTCGCCATCAATAAGAAGATCTAAATCAGAAGAAGCGAAGCACTGCTTTCCAGCTGCCAGAACTACCTGCGTCCCTTACCACTACCCTAGAGCGGCCTCCGCATCACATCTGGCGTCGTCGGCAGGACGAACCTCGACGGCGTCGATGTATGTGTGTAACTATCGCCACAGGTATTTACACTCAACGAGCTGTGTGGTTCTACACTACGGAGTGAAGGCTCTCTACAGAGTCTCTACGATGACAGCAACACTATTCAATGTCAGCGGGGCCGCACAACAGGTGAAGCTACAGCAAAGAAATTGCAGTAATAGTGTTATTACACCGGTGTTATACCGCTGTATACCAGGTGTCACTTTGTTTACAGCAGTATGGGCTCGCTAACAAGAAACAACCAATAATGTGAGCAAGGCTTTTTAGAACTTATTTATTAGAAGCTGTACCTCGGACAAATCATCTACAAAACAGTATGCCTACCTGATGATGTAAATATATCTCCATCAATGTTCTTGTTCCAGTATAGTAGAATATTCCTTGCTCGTGGGCCTCCACTGCATCGTGCCAGATTGTGTACTTGTTTGTGTTCAACTAAATAAAGAGGATTTACAAAATAAGGCCTAATTATAATATAGAATCGGGAAAACATCTGTTGTTGCTGTTGTTATTGTTGTTGTTGTTGTTGTTGTTGTTATTGTTGTTGTTGTTGTTTTTTCCTTCACATTAAACCGTTCTTTCTACCCGTCGACATCCAGCACAACCAGTGTCCGTGCCGATTCTTCAATCCTAGAGAGATACAAGTTATGTGGTCACAAAGCTACGCCACAGAGATACTACGTTGCCACGTATGCCATGCAATGCCATGTCGTCATACTGCGTACGACAGACACGACATACACATTCAATGACCTAGAAAAACTAAAACGAAACAAAGAGAAAAAAACAAAAACAAAAACAAAGACCATTCGAACGAGAAAAGAAACAAGAAAAAACAAGTATAAACCTGTTATATGTATATATAGCAACAAACCATCGTACCCCCAACGCAGGGGATCTGGCAGACACTTGAAAAGGAGCTACAAAAAAAAAAAAAAAAAAAGGAAAAAAGAGAAAACCCCACTAGTCGTCAACAGAGTAAGACTAAGAACAAAGGGAAAAATAACAGGCAAACCAAACAAAGCACAAGGCATGTTCCAGGTAGCGGCAGCAGTTTATGGTACGAGTAGCACAGTCAGGGTCTCGCTGCTGGCCCGCCTGGTACCTTACTACCCTGTCTGCCACCATCGTCTAGCGTTCGTCAACTATGCCCGGCCCCTCGGCGTCAGACGATACGAAACAAGCAAAGCAGGCTCGTCATCCACCCACGCCACACGAACTCCTTCAATAAGGCTTATCAATCGGAGAAAGGAAGAGAAAGAAAATACAATGAAAATCACATAGGGTCAGCGCAAAGAAGAAAATACAATGAAACAAAAATAAACAAAAACAACAGGAAGACAAAGGAAGACCGCGTTCGAACCAGCTGCACCAGTTGGTGGTACGAGTAGTATTGGCATGTTCTACTTCTCAGTCTGCCCGGTACCTGGCTACCCTATCTGTCATCTCCTTCCTACTTTCGTCCACTGCAGTTTCCCTTCTACTCCTCTTCCCCCCCCCCTCTCCGCATTCCCTTGGTCGGGTTTTCTGCTACTCCTCTTGTTGCCCCTCCTCCCCCCATTCCCATGGACACCACCCACGGCGGATGCGCGGCGCTGCCTACTCAGCTCAGCCTCAGCCCCGTGCCACCTCACCATGAACCGTTCGGCTGCTTCCAGGATCCCCCGGTACCACTTCCCCGCCTTTTGTGCAGCAGTGGGCCACAGTGCGATCTCAACTCCAAACACCAAGGGAGCAAGTTCCATTGACCCTTCGGTGGCTCGGAACTCCCTAAGGTCTTCGACTACGCATCTATGCCAAGTCTTAACCTGTCCGCCAGGTATCGGGTTCTCCCCACCAGCAATCGTCCCGAACATTACCCGACTGGGTAATCGATCCTTCCTTTGCCGTGCCACCCCCCCCGCGAAGAAGAGACGCCGTTTGCGGATGGTCGTTTCGATGCTCTCGCAACGTGTCATCTTGAGGGCCTTCGCGTACGAGAGGGTGGCATGGTCAGTACGAAGTCGGCGCTGGAAGCCAATGACTCGCAACAGGACTTGGTGGTGAGCCGTTCGAAGCTTGGCAAAGCGTTCCGCTCTGAGGGTCCAAGTCACACACCCGTCCAGCAGGGGTCTCAATCACCTCGGCCTTCAACATTCGGACTTTCAGGCTAAGGGGGGCGGTCGTCCTATCATACAGCTCCGGGCCGAACCGTTTGAGGCATGCTCGCATGAGACGGATCCGTCGGTCGATATCGAGCGAGAGGTCAGCATTTTCGTGGATAATGCCGCCTAAGTACAAGAACTGGGCCGTCTGCTTATACCTCTGGCCTGCTGCTTCGATAACGAGCGGTGATGCGAGGGTGTTCTAGTCTGGCGTTTGTAGAAGCATAGTCTCTGTCTTCTTTTCCGACACCGTAAGGCCTGCTGCTTCGAAGACAGTGACGATGACTGCCATCATTTTCGAGAGCCCTTCAGCCGACTTCGATACATTCCCTGCGTCATCGGCGTACAACATGCCCCATACAGCCCTTCGAACGCACACCAACGGCTCCTGCTCCTCCGTTCCGACTACTCCAGCATCACTGAGTTGGACCAAATTCCCTTACGATGGCTTCGTCATGGCTAAAGCGTACTAGTACGACGTGCAACGCAGCAGCCAAAAATACGTTGAACAGTAACGGTGACAGCACACAGCCTTGCCGCAGCCCCTGCGTGACATCAAACCATTCCGAGTGCTTGCCGTCATCCGTACGCACGTGAGCCCGCATGCCATCGTGGAAATTACGGATAATTCTCTCAGAATCTTGGTTGGTACGTCAAAACGTGTGAGTACTTCCCATGACAGCTCTCGGTCGACAGAATCGTACGCTTTGTGCAGATCGAAGAAGCACAAGTACAGGGGAATTTTCCTCTGTGTTCCAAGCTCTTGCAACCGGCGCACGACGAACCACATATCAATCGTTGATTGTGCGGGGCGGAAGCCGCACTGTTCCTCCTGGAGTAATTTCTCGGTCTCGCAGTAGTTGCTGAGGCGGGACGCGACGATTTTCAACAAGGCTTTGCCTGCGTGGGCAACAAGCGAAATCCCTCTATGGCTGTTGCAATCAGTTCGGTCCTTCTTTTTTTGAAGGACCTTGCCGATCGCATCTTTCCATTGCTGGGGGACTTCTCCTGTTACCCAAACATTGACAAGGATGTTGTGAAAGCACTGAGGGAATGCGGGGTGGTCGATTTTCAGGAGCTCGGCCGGGGATCATCTGGCCCGACAGCTTTCCAGTTTGACATCCCCTTAAGTGCTTCCGTCATCTCGTCCATGGATGGTTCATCTCCGAGCGACAGTTTCAGCGGTCGTGGTGGCGAGAGGTCGATGATCGTGGAGTCGAGTTCAAGCGATTTCGTGTTCAAACGTTTGTGGTATAACCCCCCCCACCGTTCACGAATTCGCACCTTATCCCGCAACAGCTTGCCATCCTCGTCCCTAATGAATTGTTCGTTTCGCGCTTTAGTCCCTTCCAATCCTACCGTACTCTTAAGGTGCTTGTAAAAGCCTCTCTGGTCGCTGTTCGCTTGTAATCGTTCGGTTTCAGCGAGGTACGCTTCTGCCCTGAAAGGGTTCACTTTTACTTTTCGGAACACAACCCTTTTAGGACTGCTGTCCCGTTTTGGGGACAAACTACTTATAATTTGAGTGCCTTGTCCCCAAATATGGGAGTGCGGTCTAAAAAGGAAAATTGGATTGATAAATCGTGCTTGGCGGCGAGCGCTACCACAGGAAAAATCCTACCGGTCAATAATATATTGTCTCTACGCTCAAGGTTGCTCAAGGATGCGTGCTGTCACAAGAAGGTTCCAAACCTCGGGCAAATCATGATCTAGATCATCTACAGTTACTGGTAGTTCCCCACCTGCCGCTGCCAGAAGTCATGCAAGAGTATCGTACGGACCGAACCCAAAAAACATGCGTGTGCTGCAGTAGTAGATCGTGCAGACTGTCCGGGCCCCAGCCGGCTGCATATACGTAGCAAACTTTCCGGGTCGATCTGAAACGCCCACAAAACGACATACCAGGTACAGATCTTGGTAAAATAAAGGGGTACTGGTACAAAACAAAATCTCGTTCAGATAACCTCGATTAAAAAGCCGACGCATTCTTGAACTCCCCCTGCACTTACTTGCCCTCAGCATATATACCACCTCGCCCATCGGCTGGGCGTTTGGGCCTTTTTGAAACCTAAATCCGTAAGAAAATGTCATTTCGGCACAGCCGGTGTTCAATGGCGACCACGCTGAACTGAGACATTATGGTGGCAGATTCGTGATCTCCGCCCCTAAATTAGCTCTACATGAAAGTTTCCGCCCTTATTGCGAGATTGAGCACATTTCAAAAGGGCGGGAAATCAATCTGTCATCCTCGTTTTCTTGCGTTCTGTAGGGAAGCTGTAACTTGGCGATATTAATGAACTCGGACATTCTAACAACGGATTTGCAAGACCCCCCCCCGGAATCTCCCTGGCGTGAAGTTTGCAGTACGATCGAAGATGTTCCGAAGGGAGGGGACATTTAGACCGTCCCTGCTTTCTGGATTTTTTTGCTATATCGCTAGGGAGCTGGCGAAACCCGTTGAAACCTGGGCAGTAGGCACCACAGTCGTTCCAAAATTCCGTGGAATTGGTAAGTATAGGTCCATCAACATACCATAACATAAACAGACATTAACCGGGGATATTTCGCCCCCCCCCCCCCTCCTAATAACCGCGGATGGTGCCTAGAGTACAGCTCTACACTAATGAAATACCGTTTGGTACGAGTAGCATGCCGGTGTACCGTACTCGTATTCGAAAAGCGTAAGGTGGCAGTCAACGATGAAGACAGACTCCGCTGTAGTGCGAAAAAAAAGGTCTTCAGGCTAAGAGGCGATCGCCAGGAATCAAAACACCATCACCAGATCCCGCTGGTCTGTATGCCGACAGGATGGTGATCGGAGCTCGATATTCGATGTTGCGGTTGCTTGCTGTCGCACAGGAGTTTCCATACGATGAGCAAACTGTGTATAATTTCTCGTTGAATACCAAGCAGTACCTGGCATGTCTAAATTAATCAATGTTATGATTATTCTGTGCTGCACCACACTCTCCCTGTTTAAATGGTAGACACGCTCGTTCGTGCGCAGTGTCTGGCGAGGGAGCCATGGCAACCACCACGACCGGCATCACATCAGCTTGTACCTGCAGCGTTGATGGTGTATCCGGCGACGCCGACACAAGGTACTGTAGTTTTAGACGAGGCCGTTGCCATATATTTAAGCAGTTCACGAGCAAGAAGAGTGGTCAATTGTTTATGTGGTGTTCAAGCTTCGACTCCCCCCCCCGCTCAACTTGTACACCGATTGTTCAGTCTCGGCTTAGACACGGCTGTTGCTGTCGTACTCATTCATGGTGTACAAAATAGTAGTGTACTACAGTATCAGCCCTGTCATGAAAAAATAGCCCCTTATCCCTTGTAGGACCGCAGTCCCCATCGTGGGGACAAAGTGCTTAGAATTTAAGCGGTTTGTCTCTAAAACGGGAATGCGGTGCTCAAAGGGTAAGAAACTCGGCCCGACACTTGCGGAAAAATGTGTAATTCGAGAGCGGTCATACTACTGTGCGGTAAATGTAGTGTGAATTGCGTCCTTCCCACCTCGAGCAGACCATCGATCCTCACCTCATAGTCTGCTGACGATATTTCCGGGCAGATGTATTCCCGATCTGTATGATCTGTATGATCTAGCTCATGTTGTCGGGTGGGAGCCGTATTGTCTACATGATCTAGTACGGTGCGTAGCACATATATTCTGAGTTGGATCTTTACTGTACAGATCATGCAAAAAATATTAAAACGGGAGGTTAGACTATATACAGTAGTAATAAACAATGATCTGCTGGACGTGTGCACCCTTTCTCTAATAAGAAAGCAAGTCTGGGTCACTATCCCGGCTGCTTGTTTCTGTAGGGGGTCGATATTACTCTGCGCCGTTGTAAAATGGGCACGCAGGTGACGTGGATGCGCGTCAAAAAAATATATGGATTAGCACCTTTCCTGCGCTCGATCGACAAGGACGACCAAGAACGACGGACTCAACTCCATGCGGCATGAAGTTCATCCCGATGGGCGTAAAGGTCGGACGGAGGTATGGAAATTCTCTCTATATATATATACGTAATATTTGAGGGACAGGTCATCACGTTGAGGGACAGGTCATCACGTTTCCGACTCTCTTATTGTTGCGATCCCGCGATGCCACTATCGTATTCGTACTTACGTGGGGCCGTCCCTCGTGCCCTAGACACCCAGACCCGCGAAAATTGCTAACCATAACACCCGGGGGGTTGTTCGACTCGGCAACCTAAAGAATGAGCCTTCGTGCCCGCGCAAACGTATCTACATATGAGTACATGCTCCCGCCCCATAATCTATACATTACCGTATATTGATTGATTCCGTAAGCATCGGCTACATGCATAGCGTGCTGTCTCGCCATGAGCCCCCATGGCCCTTTCATGAAGGCTCAATGGCACTTGCATTGGCTGTCGTGGGATTCCGTGGGCTTTCATGGCACCTCACGCGGCTTGATGCGGTCTCAGGATCTCTAATGGGCTTCTCATGGCACCCCCATGCCTCTTCCATGAACAATATGTGACGTCACGAACGTTCGTGAAACCGACGACCATGACAGTTGCATGGCCAAATTCATGATGCTTTTCATAACAACTGCCTATGGAATTGCCGTGAGTTGCCAGGAAGTTTTGTGACAGTGCCATGCATTTGCCATGAGGTTCCGTCAAATTCATGATGCGCCACGAAAGCGCCGTGAAAGCGCCATTTAAAGTGGCATGAGGCTCCGCGGCAATCACATCACAACCCCGCGTCATAACAGTTCCTTCGTAGTCGCATGGCATTCCCGTGGCAGTCTAACGGCAGAGCCATGGGCGTGTTGTGGCAGTGCCATCGAAGTGCGCCACCAACTCCCATCAACACCCTCGAACGCTCATGGGCGTTCGTTCATGGCACTGCAATGGGACTGCGATGAGACTGCCACGGGAAATTCAGAAAAGTAATACCCATAGCAGGGAGAAGTTACAAACACAGCAACAGCAGTACGAGAGTAGGTAAAAGTGCCTATCGTCTTGAGAATTGATTGGATTATGAGCGGAGTTACTCCCTGTTGCTCTTTCTCAAGTCTCAAGACTGCTACCCTGTTTAGAATTCCGAATCTTGTTTTACGTCGTCGAAAGAGCGAGAGCACGAGACGGCAGAATTCGGTGAAATCGACGAGCAGTGGGAAAGCTGAACCCTGCGCACGATAATAATGAAGGCGAGTACCGGGAGACACAAGGGACGGCACCACCCGTGGCCACGCGCTTGCCCAGACGGCCGCGGAGGGTAAAATCTCATACTAGTCGAGCTAGACAGTAAACGGATATGCCAAAGACGAAGTGATTTCAAGTTTGAGTGATTCTGGGCAATACAGGAGGGTCGTATTCCTCTATTGCCGGGTCAAAATATTTTGAAATTGAGCAATACTGACGCTCTTACGATAACAATTTGATAGGATAAACATTGGCCATTCACGAGATTTAACATTTTGGCCGTTGGCAAGAATGGGGGCGCAAGTTGGGGAACGTAACTGTCCTGCATGAGGGGTGTCTGGCGGTTGCTGCCCTATGTCGACTGTCCCCGAATTATGCGAAAACTAATGTTTCAAACAAATATCGTGCATCAGTTGACTGCGTGCACCTGGCTGACTGTCGAACGAGTGCAGTCCGCTGGCAGCTGCAACAACGACACGAGCACAGTTCCTTTTCGAATAGAAAAATGTTGTATCCACAAAACGTGGGTACGGTTCCAAAGGGGTTAAGGAGGTCCCGAGATACGTATCGGCGTAGCTCCGGCGGGTGAGGCCAACCTCAAATTTCGTTTTGCTCTGAAGATAGCAGCCTCGTGGACGATTTTAAATCGATGTTCCTGATGTTTAAGCATGTTCCGTCCAACACATGCTGTGGCCCGATGAACGCCTCCTCGCTGAATACCCACTGCTGGCGTAGGCAAACAAGCGAAGAAGGCATGGGTGTTGCCGAGAAGCGTCGGCTGAGAAGACGATGGAGAAGGACATGCAGCTACGTACATGTACCAGTCCGTACTGACGCTCAAAAGTAAAAGACCCGATGCTGACTGCACGCATAAGAACAAGCGGCATTGCTCCGTCTGTAAAGACCATGTCGTATGGTCTGGACTCTTGTGCCGCCAAATGCGCTACCGCTGGGCCTGGCATCCCCTCGGTATTCTGTGAAACCGTGTTATTTTGTGCGGCTGCCTGATACACCATGCCCTTTGTTTCACGGCGTGCAGAGACAAGGGGTACTCCTTCGCAGGGTGCGGCACGCACGTAGGGTACATGGATGGTGTACTAGAGGGAGCAGGGTAGGAAACAACCCAATGCTACGTGGGTTATTGCGCTTGGACACGCTCTCGGTTTGTGTGAAAGTTCTTCAAACATCGAAACGGACTTTAGCTCGATGGCATTGCCGGCGCTATTGCACGCAGTTTTCGTCATGAAAAAACAAAGAATGGCTGGTGCGCGCAGAGACGTTCTATGATGGAGGTATCACATTTGGGAAATACACTTTCTGAGCCATCGCGGCGTGCTTATCGGGCGCCAGTTGACGGATGAGTATGTGACTTGTGCTCTACATTGTTGGGCATAATGCGTACGTGTACACGAACGAGATGCGTGTATCATCGGTCGTATTTTTATGTTTGTCCCGGTTGAGTTGCGCGTTATACCTTGGGGGGACATCGGACCCTCAGATAATTTTGGGTGAACCTCTATCGTAGAACGCCTCCGCATCCTGTCGAAGGGATATCACACTCGGATTATTCGTTGGGTTGAAGCGCGATGGCCGAGTCGTACTACATGGAATATGGAGCTAGTCTTGGCGCGGGAATGCAGAGCAACGGCCGGTTTTGGCCCTTGTGGAATTTTCGCCGACCGACGCGCGGGGGCACCGTATATCAACAAGCATCCCAATAGATTGTGTCTCTCTTTCACGGGGAGTGTCAACATCAAAACGTTTCTGATATAAATCTGTTCAAAGCGTTCACGTCAGCCTCCAGTTGCATGAATCTCAACACCCCCGTCGTCGTGCATACCATACGTACTCGAGCAGCACTCGACAGCTTTTCAAAAATCGTACTGGACATACTTTTTTTTCTCTTTTGGGCTAACCATCTGAGGTTGTTTCGTTTCCTTCTGTACACGGCATCCACATTTCCCGCGTCAGGTCAGGTGCCGGACGACTGCTCTGGTGAAGAACCATATATCCTCGAAGGATTCACAGACGCCAGTACTCTTCACTGGTGGAAACAAGCCGGGGCTGCCTGGAAAGAATGCTACGATGGGTACCGCTGCGAGGCATGGTGGGGAAGCCTCGACGGACAGTCCCGGGGCGACCCTGTCGTGCTGAACGCCCAGCTGGACTGGCCCGACTGTTGTGCATTGTGCAGCAAAATCGACGGTGACAGCATAGCCACTGAGATATGCGATGGGTGGAGCTTTCACTCCGGTGCAGGGTCGTGCCAGTTATTGTCCACCGTGTCGCCTGGTGACAGCGTCCCGGCTTGTTGGGGGTTCAACGGAACCATCCACGGGTATCCGGGCTACTTCGAGCCGCCTGCCACTGGTTGCGGGGTAGAGCTGAGAGTGGTTTCTGTGAGAATATGCAATTTTACCTACTCGTTCCCTGGGCACGTTTTGCTTTCGCTGGTTTTCTCTATCTTTGGTGGGCTGTGGTTCATACCCCATCAGAGAAGTCGTGGCTCCTCGGTGAACGTCTTCGTGATCGGCAATCATCTCGGCTTGAGAAGGCAACGTGCGCGAAAGTGTCGGTAACCCAAACGACAGGCAGTAAAGGGAAATGAAATTCAAAATGAGCGATACGTTCGAGAGCACCTTCATGACTCATGACAATGTCTGTTTGTGGTCCCCCAGATGGCGAAGGGCGAAGTGGCGTCTCCACTTAGCCGTACCATAGAACATCACGTGCTTTGCGTGCGTTTCGCAGCAGGGTTGGATATCCTGGCCGATCGAGACGTCGCTGCACGGTGCAGGACCCCGAAGGGCCTGAAAAAACAGTTTAATCGTCTTCTTGAAAAGGCGCGATGGGCGCTAAAACTACCACCCACGTCAGCTACCCACCGTCCACACCAAACTAAGCACTGTCTCAGTTTCGACTGTCTCCTTCTCGTGAGCGGGGATAGCAGTGCCGGGCAAGATCTATCTGAAAGGAAGGTGAGGCGGCACGGTGGTATGTGACTTGGTGAACGCGTGGTAGATGCAGAAGGTAAGTGGCAAGGAATATGCTAGGGGCGTAATCGGCGCGTGCTCTAAGCCTGCTGCTACTTGGGCTACCGTGTGCCGGGTACTTTATACGCTTGGTTGTCTAAAGATAGCGACACTCCTGTGCGGTACACCTTTTTATATTTCCTCCTTGGCCCGCACATGTTACTGCCGAAACCGCTGCTTTGTTGATCTCCATTCTAGGGGATTAGTGATGTTTTTCTGCTGTCCAGGGCCGCGTGTCTGTACCCCCAGAGCCTGTTGATCAATGCGCTGCCGTGTTCGCCCCCGCACCACTTTCTGCGACCCTTCGCCGCACACGAACGACCTCTATGATTCAGGTGCTACTGGTGGGCGCCTTTTCGCGAGCGATATATAATGTGCGTTGATGATGCGGTGTTGGGATTCTCGTTTTCGAGATTCTTGCGATTCTAACGTGAGGGAATCTTCTGACCGATTGTTATACTCTGAGGCGCTATCGCGATATTGGTCGCATTCTCTGTGGTGCTACTCAGCAGCGAGGCCGCACAAGCAATGGCGGTCTGGATATTCAATGAGACATATTATCGTAGTGTAGCCGCAGTCTGCCTCGTTCTTTGCGCATCTATCCCGGCTGCCTTTTCGGCATGGAGAATGCACGTCAAGGCGGCGACCATGCGTTTTCCCCCTGCCATGGATGGACAGTCCTGGCACGGTTAGGATCATGCACCTGTCGCAGAGGGGGAACCTGCCTCAACCACGTGTAGTTAGGCAGCTACCATGCCTGAGACTATTCTTACATTGGCTCACAATAGAACTGTAGTGGCCAGGGGAGAGGGGAAATTCAAGAAGAAAAGATAGGGACTGACACGGTAGTGGCCAGCACACAGCTCATCGATGGCCAACCATATCACGTGATGACTGCTAGGGGAAGGACAGTCACGCAATTCGAATGCAAAAACGATTTTTTAGAGGCGAATTTTCAAGGGCAGAGAATACGTCGTTTTCATGACTCCGGGTTTTATCGCAGGGTTCCGTGCATTGCTGGAAGAGGGCGTATTGTGAGGGTACTGTGTGGTTTGGCGGTGCGACACTTGTGTTGTGTATACGAGATGTACTGGGTGATCGTAGCAGTCTGGGACTGTAGGATTGCTGTACGACATATCATGGAAAGATCTCCGTCCGCTTATCAGTCGGAGGGTGGGTATGTCAATGGCACCTGCAGCATGTTTCAGGGACGTGGCCTAAATGTCGATGTGGGTCTAGACACATTCGGTAGAGCTGGATATCGTTCGGCACAACAAAAGAAAACGAAAACCTGTTATGACATTGAGGGTTCCGAAAAACAGACAAAGATGGCCCAGCCATGCCTCTAAAAGCACACGTTGCCGTATGGCTCGACCAACTCTGAACGACCTAAAGCCACACCTGCACGAGAAGGGTTCGTAAGTTTGTGTGTGTGCACAAAACCCATCGGGGATGGCATTGGTGCCGTGTTAATGGAGTGCAATGGATGAAAGTGGCCGAACTAAGTGTTGAACCTCATAAAACACATACTTTTGCAGAAACACTAAAAAACAAGTCACCCTATATACTCGTACGCTCCGCTATCAAGAGGCCTTTTTCCCGTTGGAAAACCAAGAAAAATAAGCGCACCTCATTGTGATGATATAAGTACGAGCGAACGTGCGCTCTGAACAAGACAAGTATTTGATTTAATCGCCGCTGTAGACAAGTCGCTAGTTGCAGGCGTGGCTTACAACTTGACTGCGAAGAAGAGCGATACAACTGTCTCACACCACCACCAACCACATACGGGTTGTATCTTAGTTATCACAGACACCAATGTGATTCGGTATTTGAATAGTGTCACAGACCAATAGCGCGTACCACTATGTCTTGTACCCGGGCCGTACCACTCCATATATCCAGCTGCCTCGAAGGGCAGGTCTAACCCGCTCAGAGATTGTCCAGGCATACGAATACTCCCTCCTCAAACAAGAACCCTACGAAGTCTCCGGCTTTGGTTTGGAATCCCGTCCTTCATCACCTGCGCGCTCTGTTCGGCCGACAAGTACCAGGTCTCTTGTGTTTGGTGGGGACTAAGCAATGGCAAGCTACGCCCATTATATCCCTGTTGGCCCCTTCGCGCTCAGCTGCACACCAATCCGTGCCTATGCGGCGGAGCTACCGTACCTACGATTGCAGAAAATCCTGCGCCTGCCGACGATACATGCTTCGCGTGGCAGGTGCTTCCTGGGGCTCATGAACTGCAGGGGGGCATTCCTGAATCAAGCGTGAAATTGTCACCTTGTTGTACACTACGCAGGCCAGGAGGGCAAACGGGATAGAAACGCAAAGGACAAGACCAATCACAGCCCCCGTGCGATAATCAGTGTCGTGGAATGTCCAGGCGGCCATGACTTGTGCGGCCTCGCTGGTAAGTAGCGCCACGCACAAGATAATGAGCAGAGTGGTGGCAATGACGAGGGTGCAAACCGCATAGCGGCTTCTGTGCATGGAGAGTCCTAACATC
Source organism: Macrocystis pyrifera (assembly GCA_031763025.1). Lineage (NCBI taxonomy): Eukaryota > Phaeophyceae > Laminariales > Laminariaceae > Macrocystis > Macrocystis pyrifera. The sequence continues at coordinate 10,745,273 of JASSKH010000020.1, read as the reverse complement.
TCAGCGTCGTAGCAAGTGATACGATCCTCACCGAGGACGCCCACCAGTAGCACCTGTCGCGATGATACGCACGTACACATACGGTGGTTCGAGGTTGAGTGGGATACGGACGTCGAGTGATTTTTTCCCGATGAACACAACCACGCGTTCCCCGAAAACGGGTAGAGCATGACTGCTTCTACAGTGGTGACCAACGCGTGTGTTATGACAAGGGCAGCCTCTACGCTTTCTGAGGTTCTTCGCTTGTGTCTTTTGACCTCACCCACAAATCAGCTTTGAAAAACATACAGTAGCCATGATCTTCGATCACATGGGCTAGGTACCTAAAAAGGTAAATATTAAAAAAATATCGAAGCCAAAGTAATTCGTGGGTAGCTTGTGGGTTGAGGAGCCCTGTACGTGAAAAATATGTCTGCTCAAACGCGCAACGCCTGCCGTAGCAAGGCTCCCTGGTGGCGGGGGAAGCGGGGGTGGGCAGTCGAGGACAGTGGAAGTGTGTCTGGAATAGCAAACGCACGAAACCATTTCCCAGTCATGACCCAGGTACTGAAGTCGTTCGCTCGGACATGGTGTCATCTACGGCGCGGCGTTCTACACCTACCGCATGTTCGCGAAATGTGTACACTGTAGCGTACCCTCTTCTCCGTACCTTGTTCGATGGTTGATTTTGCCCATTGCTGCAGCTCCCTCCCACGAGTAGGAGGCAGTCAAAGTCGGGAGAACCGTCCGCTTGTACACGGCGACGGGTGACTCCCGGAGCAGATAGTGCTGATATCCTTTGCGCGCGTTTTACCAGCGACAAAAACTCTGATCTTAGGCCCTGCGGTGTCTGGCACCGTGCCGTGACGTCACGATTGGCCAGAGGCTTCAAATTGTTCTGAAAAAGCACGCTCAACATCTTCTGCTCGATCGAACGGCTGTGCGGGGGTGCCACTACCTTCTCTCCAAGCTCGGAAACCACCAACAAAAAGCCCTCTCGAGTCATGAAGGTGCCCTCGAGCACGGTGATATGCGTGGGACCCCCCCCCCCGTTTTCCAGACTTGACCTCCAACCTTGTGGCTGACACTTCCACGCATGACGCTTTCTTAAGCCGAGACTGCTCATCAACAAGAAGTTTTCTGAGAAGGCGTGAACGCTTCGAGGGGGATAACAACTCCACATCTCCAAAAGCCCAACAAACCGAAGAAAGCTAAGACCACCCCAGCAATGAGCAGATACAGGTTCATGTTATCGCAAAGATCAAACCCAGTCCTACTCCAGCAACCGGTCACAGGCGCCTCGAAGTAGCCAGGGTACCCGTTGACGGTGCCGTTGACCCTCCAAGCAGTAGAGGTGATGTTTCCCAGCGAAACGTCGGCCATCAGCTGGCATAACCCTGTGGCGGGATGAAAGCTCCACCCAGCGCAGGCTGCAGTAGTTGTTCCGTTTATTGTGGTGTCGCTACACAACGCACAGCAGTCGGGCCAGTCCAGAGGGGCGCTGAGCACGACGGGATCACCCTGGGGCTGTCCGCTTAGACTTCCCCACCATGCTTCGCAGCGGTACCCATCGTAGCATTCTTTCCAGGCGGCACCGGCAGCTTTCCACTCGGGAAGAGTATTGTCGTCCTTGAACCCTTCGGGTATGTAGGGGTCCTCGCCAGGGCAGTCATTCGGCGACGTGACCTGAGATGGGAACCGCCGAGATTGAGCACGAAAGCGATCGAAACAACTACGCGCACTGACCAATCCAGCAGGAACGAAAGAATGGAGTACGACGCGTAGTGATACTTCGTAGCATGGCGAGTAAAATACGGTACGGCAACGAGATAGGTATTGGGACAAATCAGGGATCGAGGGGCGTGCCCCCGAAATGGCGTGGTAGCAGAAGCTTGGCGCTGGAGCTAATGAAAATCAGGCAGGTGCTGATACAATTATTGTAGTTAAAAGAAGGCAGTTATTAAACCATGGCGGGTCAACATAATGGCTGAGAACACTAGACTTGTTGGAGTTCAGGTGGTGCTGCCAAGAGCAGTGAGGAGTACTGAAGAGTGTAAGCGTTTGGACTGTCTCCTGTGCTGTAACGTGCAGAACTGTTAAACTGTAGTCCTTTGCCACAACGTCTAGATACTGGGCCAATCTAGAACAACTTGGTCCTCTGATCTCGAAAAAAGCTAACCCCGCCGTATTACTCCAGAACGTTCCGGTTCACCTACGAAACCGTCCTATCCTGTTTTCCTATTGCACCGCGAGTTACCCTGGGTTGCTATCCATAGGCTATCCTGAGCACAGCACTTCTGCTGCTCACGGCCGCTAAAAGCGACTACTTGCAGTGATCGTTCAATACGTATAGGCTTCAGAGCCGACACTTACCACCCTCCTTCATTTGAAGTGCAAGCTAACCAAACGAATGACGAGGTCTAACCATATATCCAGTACTTGGAGGATTCGATGAACACAAATGATTAAAGTACCGGTCATGGCTAACGTTGACCATCACTTGTTGGAATCAGTAGAAGCGGGAATATTGTGCCGATTATGGCTTAACGGTCACCAGGACTTGAAACGCGTGCTTCATATCACAAAAATGGTTATCCAATCAACTTGGTCCACAGTACGAAGTCGTGCTAGATACACAATTGTCAAGCCAAACGCAAATTATTACTGACATCGCATACATCGTTCTGTTTCCTCCACAACTCCAACCCTAGTTACTTCGAGTACATCTTTCGTCTGTATCGTACGTGTGGAATCTATTGATCGCCCGAGCAAAGGTCCTTTACCGCTTTGCCACGCCGCAGCAGCATCAACCGTTTCTGCTTCGCTGCCGACGGGTGATCAATCATCCACCACTAACGCAAGAAGTACCACACGTAACTTAGTAACCTAAAACCCTGATGCTGTGACAAATTTGAAGCAGAAACGAGCATTCGAATCGCAATTGTCTGCACAGAGACCTTGGTTTCCACGCGGGTCTGCCCACACGTACGCCAGACAGACATACCGAATACCAATTTACTCTGTACGCTCCACACTACGATGCCGTTATTGGCTGTAAGTTGTACTTCTGAAAGGGGATACAAGTTAGACAGCAGTGTTAACTATCATGCTTCGCTTCTGAACACATTCCTTTCTGATATGGTATTGTATTGCTCAAGGGGCAGATGAACAGTTGAAGATGGGTTGAGATAAAAAAAGGGCAATATACATTACTGCAGAAAAACTCGCAACTGCATCCCAAGAAAAAAACTTATTTCAAGTTTCAGCCGTTTAATCCAGGAATAGAACTACGAGCAGGCTACCACGTTTCTGCACGCCCGACACAAAGAAGACGTGTGGCACTGCTACCAAACAAATATTATCGTCAAGCTGGTGGAACCCCAGGTGATGATGACGTCCTCTTCCTGGCGATCCAGATGATGGCGCAGCGATCCCACAAGCTATGTTCCATTGACCCCAATCGATTGTGATATTCAGCAACCCCAGAAGCGACGTCCAGGCGCAGCGCTAAACGAAGACGTTGATGTTCAGCGACCCCAGACGCGATATTCCGACACAGCCCCCAACGATCGATGATGATGCGGTTACCCCAAGAGACGTTTTTCCCCGGTGATTTCAATTCCAAAACTTACGATCCTGTAGACTGATCACGAAAGACAGTCCAGAGACCCCACGATGTTACTGCTGTGGCGACCCCGGACGCTCCGGTAGCCCCACCAATTAGCAGTGCCGTAGCAAGTCCGTAAGTTGCATTTCGGCAATCCCACATACTTTTGTTGGCAGCAACCCCGCAAACGTCTTACCGGCGAGCCCGCCAAAAGGCGAACCCTGGGGATGACGACAGACCACCGGCTCATATTAATAGTAGTACTCCTGTGCGGCCCGATCCAGGATGAGTTATCTCTGAGACGTCTCTCCAGCGGCCCTGCGATATACCAGGTATAGGTTTGCGGCGAGTCCGACCGAGACTTCCGGACAAGCCCACGATGAACGACTCCAGGCAATGCGAAGCTCCGGCGGTCCATGATGATGAAGACGACGATTCCAGACGAATGCGATTTTGCTCCAACGATTCCAGTGAATTGCGCTCCTTGTTGCGTGTGTGAATGCCCGGCTTGTACCTGGAAGCCGCCACCGTCGAAGAAGTTGTTGGCCAGCTTGTTCTTTGTAAGATAGAGTGAACATCGAGGACAGTAGCGGATACCACCCCATCCTCTTTCGGTTGTGACACTCGCTGCTCGAAGCAGTCAGCGTCGTTATACGAAGTGGCCTGAAGCGAGCACAAACTAGTTGTGGTGGGTCCCTTGCCTTTCCTCCGGAAATTCTGCTCTTTCCCGAGTGGACGTTGTTCCGCGTATCGTTAGTCTTTCCGGGCACGGCACACCGGCTCTTAAATAGCCCCGCTATGCCACAGTGGCGGCAGATGATGTTGTTAGGGTCAGGTGCTGACTCCACCAACATCGCGACGCCACGGACCACGATAAGCCTGCCCTTCCCCTTGCTGCGCGAAAAGTCGAGGTAAACATGGCGCATGGCAGCCTGTGTTCGGAGAGTCCAAGCCTGGATGCCCTGACCACCACGTGGTCTGATGAGTTTCTTTATAATCGTTGTATTAGAGGACAGAGGAGGGGAGGGAGAGCGGAGCCTAGCTAGTAGCTCGGAGCAGAAAACGGAGCAGAGAACAGAGCAGAGAACGGAGTGCTCAAACTCTCCTCGTGAACACACGGCATAATTCATAATAACGCCTGCGAAGATATACGCAACCCTCTACAACTTGTAACCGTCGCTGCTGGAACGGTCCAAACGAACACCCTCCCTGGCTCTTCACCGCAGTGACGAGACCGACAAGACATTGAAAACTTGCTAGGACCTAAGAAAAGCCAACGACAGTCCCGCAGGAGGAAACCCGGCCACCGGGTCAAAACCCCCTGTATAACACATTTACTCCAAATCATTGCAATTGAAACAGCGGCCGCTTTCCAAACAACGACCATGGCCAGACAATAAAATGCCAAGCGGTGCCCTACTCCCCCATGTCCCTCAAAGTAGCGCAGGGTTGGCGACCTGACAAATTTTTCCTCGCATCACTCACACATGGTACTAATCGAATAATGCTTACTCACCCTCCAAAGGCAGATTCAACAAGAACCTACGGTGAGACTTAAAAGGGGTCGCAGCAAGGGAATTCGTCAAAATATCCGCGTGCTGCTCTTTCGAAGCTACGAACTGAATGCCGATCTTCTTAGCACGAAGTAGCTCTCTGACGAGATGAAAACGCACGTCGATATGCTTACTCCGAGCAGAACTAAGAGGGTTTTCAGACAACGCTATGGCCCCCTGATTATCCTCGAAAACCCGGACACATGATCCGCTTAGCTTAGGACAGATAAACGACAACACCGCGCCCGTAAACAAAGCTTCCTTCATCCTTTAACCCAGGGCGACATACTCTGCTTCTGCTGTCGGCAACGTAACACACCTCTGCGTGCTACTTGCCCAACTGACGGCAGCACCCCCCTAGGGTAATTACCGTCCCCCATACCGAGCGCCTATCGTTCGACTTATCCGCATAATCAGCATCACTCTATGCAGTCAAATCCAAACCCGAGCCCCGCACAAAAGTCAATCCCATAAACCTGGTCCCGTGGAGGTAAGCCATAATCTTTAAAACTGCCTTCCAGTGCCTCTCCGTTGGGTTGTGGGAGTGGCGCGCAACACCACGCACAGCGTTCGAAATGTCCGGCCTCGTCATGGTCGACAGCCACATCAAGCTGCTCACAGCTTCCCTGTACGGCCAGTCTCCTCCAAGTTCGCCCTCTTCTCTTGGACCTAGTTCCACACCGGGAGTCGCGGGGATATCAGAGGATGAGTTAACACCAAAACGATTCAGCATGCTCTCAATGAACGCCTTCTGCGTAATCTCCAATATCCCCAGTTCCCAGTCGCGTTTGAAAGCACAACCAGTGTACCAAGTCAGTTCGCCAAGGTTATTCGTGGGTAATGTCCCAGCTAGCGCGGCATGGAAATCTCTACATGTCTCATCCGATCCTGCGATCACGATGTCATCTACATGAACGGCCATGATCAGTTCTACCTTGCCGTCCACAACCATGCGAAACACACACGGGTCAGACCTACACTGCTCCATTCCGTACTCTACCACGGTCTCTACCAATAATCCGGCCCACTGCCGTCCGCTCTGCTTTAGACCATACAGTGATCTGTTTAGGCGGACGATCTTTCCTGACATGTCACCACACCCACCGGGCAGTTTCACGTATATCTCGGCGTCGAGTTTCGCGCGAACAAAAGCTTGTGCGACGTCAAGATGAAAAATCTTTAAAGCATGTTCATTTGCAACAGTCGCCAGAATTTTAACTGACCTGACGAGGGAGTTGGTGCAAACATTTGAAAATAATTTACATTCTGCACGTGGCTAAAACCCTTAGCCACAAGTCTGGCCTTTGTCTTTACTATCAAGCCATCCTTATCCGTCTTGTAGGTAAACACCCACTTCGTACCTACCAATTTTCGCCCTTTTGGCGGTGTCGCGGCTTCGTACGTACCGGTCGTTTTGTGACCGTCCAACTCAGTTTTCATGGCCTCGTGCCACGAAGCGTTGAATTGAGAACGCTCTACATCTGCTACGGACTGTGGGGGCGGTTCTACGTCTTCCGGGAAACCACTCGGCATGCACACGCTCAACTCCCCTTTGTTCTCCACAGCAGGTCCTCTGGCCATCAAAGCCACTGCGTCCTCCGTCGTCCAAGACGTACGATCCAGCATACTCCCAGGCTTCGTCCACGACTCGTACGCTGCCGCAAGCAGCGCGTCTGCGGCTCCTTTATCCATCCTTTCCTGGTGCACGGCAGTTTTACCCTTCAGGCGTTGGCTCTGACCCCGGGTCCGGCCCCGTACCGTCGGGGAGAGCCGGCCCCAGCTGCTGAGCTCGTGTGCGGTCCTCCCCGACGGGACCGCGGGGGGATCCTCACCGTTCCCTTGGACGGTGTCGGAGGCTGATGCTGAATCCGGGTCGCTTCCGAACCTCCCTGTTGGGACCGAGGAGGCGTCCACGGCGCCCCCTTGAGACGAATCCATCGTCTCCGCTGTTTCGGCCCTCCCTGCCGGGACCGAGGAGGCGTCCACGGCGCCCCCTTGAGACGAACCCATCGTCTCGGGTGTTTCGGCCCTTCCTGCTCGGACCGAGGAGGCGTGCGTCCACGGTGCCCACCTTGAGACGAACCCATCTTCTCGGGTGTTTCGGCCCTCCCTGCCGGGACCGAGGAGGCGTCCACGGCGCCCCCTTGAGACGAACGCATCGTCTCGGGTGTTTTGCCGCCGGCCTCGCCGGCGGCAGGTGCCTGCTGTGCGCACTCCTGCATAAACGCGTCCAGGTCAAACCCCACGTGCCGGAAGCGAGGAGGCGTCCACGGCGCCCCCTTGAGACGAACCGATCGTCTCGGGTGTTTCGGCCCTCCCTGCCGGGACCGAGGAGGCGTCCACGGCGCCCCCTTGAGACGAACCCATCGTCTCGGGTGTTTCGGCCCTCCCTGCCGGGACCGAGAAGGCGTCCACGGCGCCCCCTTTTGGGTGTTTCGCCGCCGGCCTCGCCGGCGACAGGTGCCTGCTGTGCGCGCTCCAGCATAAAAACGCGTCCAGGTCAAAACCCCACGTCACGTCGAGGTCGTTCAAGTGAGCCAGACCATCGTCCAGCTCATCCACCACCCCCCCCCCACCATCTCGATCCGACGTGCTCACGTCGTCTGCCTCTGACCCCTCTTTTCCGTAGACAGGGAGTCATTCGCCTCGGCAAGTACAGGTGGTGCAGGTGACACGCGTTGCCAGGTGACATTGCGCGCAATTAGCACAGTGCGTTTCTTCGTCAGCACTCGTACTGAGTCTCGGGGGTTGTTTGTTGCAGGGCCAAGGTAAAAGCACTCTTGTGCTTTCGCCTGTGACTTGTTTTCCCTCTTCACCTTGCAGTAGCCAGGGTTGAGGAATGGCAGTAGTACTACCGGGGGGGGGGGGCTGCCATGCCACATCTCATGCGACGACTTGCTCTGCGGGTTAACTGTTGTTGCTGTGCGGTTCAAGGCGTCACACGCCCAATGGGACGCTTCCGCCCACAACGACGTCGTGGCCGGGAGTTTCGCGCCAGGAAAAAGCTCTTCTTTCGATGAGGGGCAGACATCAGCAGCGTGCCCCAGCCCGTTGCATCGACTGCATCGATCCGTCGACGTGGGACAGGCATCGGCAGAGTGCCGCGTCCCTGGCATCGACTGCATAGCTTCGCCGTACACTCGCTCCTCCAATGGCCCTTCTTGCCACACCTATGACACTTGCCCACTGGAGTACTTCCGCTAGCACCGTCCTCGTTGGAGCCTCTACCGCCTCGTCCGTCACCCCGTCGTCCACCATTTTCTTTGCCATTTCCTCCACCTTTCCGGCGACCACCGCCACCGCCGCCGCCGCCGGCGTACATAGCATGGCCTGCGTGGCCAGCGTTGGACCCCTTCTTCCTGTTTCCAGAAAGTCGGTGATGCCGTTCTCGAACAGCCTTGATGACGTCATCACGGCCGATGCCGTCACGTGATGCCAGGTTCCGAGCCTCCACTTCGTATTCGGCAGGCAGAGCGTCAATAAAGATGGTGTACAGCATGTGGTCGTCTACTGACATTCCTGCTGTTCGCATTTCCGCGGCAAGATCCTAGATCCTGCCCATCTCCTCGAGCGGGTTGCCCCCCGGCGCCATCTTAAAACTGTTAAGGCGTCGAGAGAGGTCTGATTTGGCCCCCGTCGTCTGAGGGCCGTACCACACAAGGAGAGCGTCCCATGCTTGCCTCGGCGAGGTACACCGGCGCAAAATGCTTTTGTCGCTCTTGCTCTTGAGGGCCGTCGACAGGCAATTCCATGCCAGTGTATGTCTGTGCACACTTTCGCGGCTAAGCCCCCCGGCGACAAGCATCGAGTTTCGGCTTCTAATTCCCCTACGGGAATGTACTGTGGTGGATCCGACACGAAAGCAGACAAGAAACCAACTCCTTTGGCGTAATACCGAGCGTCTCTTATCCAGGGGTTGAACTCAGATTTTAGCCCACTAAACGATGGTACAGGAGTGTGTTTGAAGGCCAAATGGCGCGATAGAGGCAGATCAAATCTACCACCCAACTTACCGCCGGGGTATGCTCCCCATCCTCCTGTCCTCCCGTGCTGGTCAGGCTCACCCCTCGGTGGGCCAACCTCGACAGGCAACGCAGTTCCTCCGCGTCCAGTTGCTCCCAAATCTGGCGAGGCGCCCTCACGCAAATTTGTCTCTTCTTCAGCTGGAATCTCTCTTACAGCAGTGGGTACTGCCCCTTGTGGGCTCTCCCCTACAGCAGCGCTACTCACAGCGCTGCCGGACTCCGATCGGCCGTTGTTCCTCATGAACTCGGCCATCATGTCCCTCATGGCGTTCAGCATCGACGCCTCTCTGTTCTCCATCGCCAGTTCGACATCGCGTCGCAGCGTTTCAACGTCACTTGGAGAGTCGCGCTCTTCTTGAGCCGATCCCTTCGAGGGCATCGTGGGCTTCTGGTACCAGACCTCAAACGCTCAAGAACACTAGTGTGTTCGTAGAGTCCAAGCCTGGATGCCCTGACCACCACGTGGTCTGATGAGTTTCTTTATAATCGTTGTATTAGAGGACAGAGGAGGGGAGAGAGAGCGGAGCCTAGCTCGTAGCTCGGAGCAGAGAACGGAGCAGAGAACAGAGCAGAGAACGGAGTGCTCAAACTCTCCTCGTGAACACACGGCATAATTCATAATAACGCCTGCGAAGATAACAAATCTTTAGATCTCGCGTGGGGGGGGCAGTCGGCGCTCGAGAATTTCCGAGCATGAGTGTTGAGAATTGGGTATATTCCTTCTCCGTCAGGTATCGATCGTGTGGGCGTTGGGTATGTTGGTATATTGTTTCGGGTCTCATCTACGAGTCTCATCTGGTTCTCCGGTTCGGGTCTTGTATCTTTGGGTGAGGTGGTCGTCCTAATAGTGCGAGATTCCTGTGCACGACGTCCAGAACTGCTGGACTGTCGTCCACCGCTACAGCGTCTAGATACTGGGCCAATCTAGAAGAACGCTCGGATTCTATGACGTCGAAGAAAGCTAACCCCGCGGTACTACTCAGGAACGGTCCGGTTCAACTACCGTCGAAGGCTGTTTTTATTCTGATTTAATTGCGTTTTACCCTGGCTGGGTTGCTATCCATACGGTATCTTGAACACAGAAACTCTGCTGCTCACTGTCGCTACTCCGTCTAAAAGCGACTTCTTGTAGTTGACGTCGAATACATCCAGGCTACACAGCCGACACTCCACATGATGCCTGAAAGTCAACGCGCACTGATCGTGAAGTAATGTGTAAGGCGGGGAGCTTTACCTTCAACAGTTGGTATACATAACTTATGGAGGCGGTGTTCTGACATTGCACTATTACGGGGGTCCATAGTTAATAGGAGTTTGGTATACACAAAAACCTATATATTGACCTATTTTTACTCACAAAATTTGGTCTCGTTAACTACGGACCCCCGTAATAAAACACGTGTAAAGGCCCAGAATCATGGATGCGGGAACGGATACCGTATGACTCAAAATATGTATATTCGTATGAGTCTAGGAAACAGGGTAAAGGGCGAGGCCAAACCGAGTCTGCTATATGGAGGCCTTCAATCAAAACCCCAAACATCACGATTCGTGAGATTTTTGTCGTGAATCGTGATTTTTATTATGGAATCACGACACAAAAATCACCATTCATGACGCCAATTATTTTTAGCTTTTCCCTAACAAAACCAAATCACGATTCGCGACATTTGTCGTGTCTCAAAATAGGCCTGACCAAGGCACTACGCAACCCACGCGCACCAACGATATCCGAAGGTCGGTATCGGGGCATGGCAGACTCTGCTTGATACGTCGCTTGTGGACAACGGGTGGCTACCCAAAGACACCGCTGGGCGCGGGCTAACGAGGAGGTTGTGGCCTCCCAATTTTCAGGAGGAGGGGCCACTGCTGGAAGACAAACGCGAAAATGACCTGAGGATGTCACAGGCCAGGCCGGGCAGACGGCCTGCGAGATGTAATCTCGCGAACCGAGCCTGGCCGACGGTCGGTGAAATCGGAATCTCGCAGGCTGGGTCAAGCTTCGGCCCGTGATTCGAATATATCACGGGCTGGGGCAGGTTCAAGCTTCGGCCCGTGATTCGAATATATCACGGCCTGGGCCAGGCGCGGACGGCCCACCCCGGCGTGGCCGTGCCCCACTCTCGAGAGTCGGCTCCACCCCCAAAAAACGTTGGGTTCGAAATATCGGAATCTGTACTATTGGAAATTATCACGACACGAAACGCGACGTTTTTCGGCTTTTTTCGTTAGAACTGAAATGTCACGGATCGTGATCTTTAGGCATGCCAAAACGTCGCGAATCGTGATTTTTTTCGGTTCGTTAGGAGCGGCGCTAACAAACCGCCCACGACATGTAAGCGATAAAGTTGGGCCTCAAGGGAGACATGACGTGTGTCTCTTGAGCAAGTATTTTGACAGCAGCGTACTTCCTACATTGAGGCACCAATACCGTGGACAGGGGGTTTGAAGCAAAACCCCAAAACACTTACGTAGCACCAAGTCCTGTCGTATCCAGCCCCTTGGGTGAGGTCGAGCTTGTACTTGACGTGCGCGCCGCACCCTGTAAAGGAGTAACCCTTGTACCTGCATGCCAGCCAACCCGTGACACGAGAAATATCAAACAGACTAATTTTAAACGCAATTTCGTCGGACGGAGCGGTTGCCGTCAGTTTGCCGCGGCCAGCCGAGTGACGACACTGCTGGCAAGAACGGTGGAGTCTAGGTAGGCTACCCCCGGTCTTTGAAGAAGGAGTTATGCCGCTTCTTTCGAGCACAGGCAACTTTATTGTACGTATTTTGACGCAGTGACGTCGGAATGCATACATTTATATTGACGAAGAGATTTCATTGGGCTGGCTACTTTGTCTGAAAATTCCTCTCAATAGCCATGTTTCCGTAGTCGTGTGCCGCTTATTTTCGCTTGATCCTTAAAAGTGCGAGGGCATTTACATTGGGCTACGGCTTAGCAAGCAAACAAGAATGAAGCCGACAGCGTCTGACAATGGTGTAAATGAAAATTGGTGTATCAAAGCCGAGGACACAGAGCGGGTTCATCGCCAACCGATTTCAAACGAGGTCCACATGTTGTTCCCCAGCTGAAAAACAGCAATCCTCATGGTTTCGAACGCCCCACGAGGAAATCGACCATACAGTCTCACGAATAATCGGTCATACGGTATGGTGTTGTAAGACGATGCTCTGCTCATGCTGCGCTGCCGTCGGAAAACTGTTACAGCAGTTGAACCCTACAAACAAATCGGTGATCCCGCTGTCGTTTACTTCTCGTAGTCGTATGTACAGCATACAGTGGTGCTGATGCCTACCTTGTGCGCATCAAATATGCCAGGTACCAGCAGTTGAAACGCAATTCGTCGGAGGAATCGGAGATTCATGCCTTGTCTGTCGTCCTGCGTTGGTAGCAACTAGTAGTAGTACATCGCGTCGTAGTAACATTAAACTAAAGAATGAGGAATCCTCCGAGTGCAGAATACGAACGCACAGGGAAAGCATCACCCTAAACACCGAGCAGACCAGGGGAGACGGACGCGGTCAACCCGTCTGTACGCGTCGTCTGTGTGGTATTGCTCTCCTTTGTTGAAAACAGCAACAAAGCAACGACCACACTGAAGTAAGTACCCTGTACTATACCTTGTGTCGGCGTGGCCGGATATTCCATCGACGGTGCAAGTACAAGCTGACGTAATGGATGTCATGCTTCGCTCGGGTGGCAATCCGTGTTTACAGCTGCCACCACCACCACCACCACCACCACCGGTGAAACAGAGAGAGTAGGGAGAGAGAAGGGTCACAGAAGGAACGCATGCACACACAGCATTAAAATGGCGACCAATTTTGTCCTACCGTCAATACAGTAATTAGTATACCGACGCGTGCTACGACAGCAGTTGGAAGCACTTTTTTTACTGAAACAAATCTGAATGTCGAGGAGCTGCTCAACCCAAAATCGTCGGAATTTATTTCTTGCGTTGCTTTCGTTGTACACTGACTGAGGCCACCGCATTGTTCGTCGGTTAGCACAGAGGCCATGGTACTATTACTATAGGCAACTTGTAATGTCGTTCAAAATCAGTTTTTCGGTGAGCTACAGTATTCCTTTTAGAACTCCACTCAGTCCTCAGTCCCATGTCTTCGGGACACACCACTCAAATTCGAAGTAGTTAGTCCACTAAACGGGACTGCGGTCCAAGTTGTAGAGCTACTCGAGTGAAAGCCTCAGAAAGTACTTACTTGGTGCACCTCTACCGGGCGTGTGTCCACCTACTGTTGTGCACTGCTGTGACATTCCATACCATCCCAGTGGAACAGTAAAATACCGTGATTATATCGTTGTTTTTTCCACGCGGCAGCGGCAGAGAGGGGTCCTTGATTCTACAGCTGCTTAGCAGTAGTAACCACGCAGTGGGTTAATTAAAGGCTCACGACGTATATTGGCAGACCGCTTCGTTCAGCGGGTGTGGCCTAAAGGGGAGCCGCTGTTTTTTAGAATGACCTATACGAGACCGCTTGCAGTAGGGGACTCGGCCTTCGGCGGAGGTAGTACTCGGAATTTCGCACCTGGAATTTTGGCTGGGATCGTCTTTCTTTGCAGTATAAAATGTGGCAAGAGGTTGATGACCCATTTTCGGCCCAGGTACAAACACACCAAAACATTGATAAGATAGACGTGAGACGCACACTGACAGACAGATATGTTTTGGTATTCTACATTTCACAAATAATTGGCGCTCCGACAATGAATTGTATATGTTTCAGTCAGGCTCTTGAATCGAACATCCTCCGTTAACTGTAATACTGCAACACGACGACAGCAGTATAATCAGGTAGCAAGTACTCAATTCAACCACTCTGAACCAAAACAATCCCCCACTTCCTGTTTGTACCAAAAAGAGCCATGCGGGTTGTTCGAATGTGCTTGTTCAGTTTTTGACGATTTCATGACTATTCGGTATATTGGCTTATTATGAGATTATTTGGTGGTTACTTCTGTGGGTGTACGTGATACCCACCAGGGCCACTTCCATCTGTATCTACTCTGCCGGGAGAATAATACTAAAACCTGAAACATCATCTTTCTTCGCCTGGGACTTATCAACACTCTAGAGTTTTTCAACGTTGACAACCTAGGCTCATGGGTGACGAAGTAGAAGATCTTCGGGGTATGGTATTAGAGCAGGGCCTCACCCTCGAGGGGCTGCAGCGGGCGGCCGCCGACGCAGAGGAGCGTCGAAAGGCGAATCACGCCGAGATCCTCGAGATGATGGCACAGATGGGGTCCGGTAGACAGCAACAGCTATCTACTGCGGTTGGAGTAGGGATAGATGCTTCAACGCCAACGTCGGAACACTCCGACGTTGGTAACGGGAGCCGGGAGGGTAAACGCGTTTCCGCGGAAGATGGCCACCTCGGTGGAAAAGGGAGCGGAAGCTGTGTTGGTGCTCTTGGAGTGGGCCGGAGATACGACGGCGTGCTAAATGAAGAAGAAAAAGCCCTGCGGTGGGAGCAACAAACCGTAGGCGCCTCCGTGGGGAGTGGCACGGAGGATAACAAGTCGTGCGAAACTTTACGTGCGCACCCCACCCAGGGAGATTGTGGTGGGGCTGGGAGCTGTGGGGATGGGAGACATATCTGCACATTTTCGCGTGAAGTCGCAAGGTGAGCCAGGCCGTGTGCACCCGGCCACCCATGTGGCATGGTCGGGAAAGCCGCGTACGTGATACGCGCACTCGACTACGGTGTGGTAATGGTCGAGGGAGCGGACGTGGGGGGAATCGGGTGCTGCTGCAGCAGTACTAGTAACGAAGGAGGGCACGTCTGCATCGGCAACAAGTCGCGTGACACAGCAGTCGCGTGCACATGACGACAGCAGGAGCAGCAGCAGCGGGAGGTCAGGAACAGCAGCAGCAGCAGCCGCGGAAGGTCAGCAGCAGCAGCAGCAGCGGGAAGTCGTGGACGGGGCAGGCGTGGTTGGATCGTCCGCTGGATCCTTTTATGGGTCCAGCAACACGCGGGGCGAGGGGATAGCGTCTGCACTCGTAGTGGTAGGTCTTCGATCCACTATTACCTTGTGAAGTTTGTTTCTTTTCACGACGAGGGTAGAAATTTCGTTAATTGATTCGTAGTACGTACGAGTACGTATGAAATGTGCGATAATACTAGATGATAAGTACGGAAGTATTGTTTGGACTTCTTTTTCTGGAAGATATACGTGATGAGTACCCCCCCCGTCCCCCACCTGGTAGTTGAAAAGTCGTATTTTCGTGTTTTGGTTAGAAATATTACTGCCGAATACGACATCCACTGCGCTTCGATGCGCTCCGTGTTCGATGTGGGCAGGCCCAGAAGAGCAGCTGGACTATTAATAATACCATACGTTAATATCGCATATTTCAAAGGTTTGGAGGGAGTCTGTGGGCAAGTGCGTATTTATGTTGCGGGAAGGTCGTGAAGTGGACAGACAGGTATCTCGCCAGCCGGAGCTTTTTAGTAATTCGGCTACTTAGCGGGCGGGAGGTTATGTCTAGTACTTCTGGTGGGTATTCGGAGGAGTAGTTTTCTCTTGCGATTGGATACACCTGTCGGTCGAAATACGTTTTTGATCGTACAAATGGAGATATGTCTTTTTCGACAGGATTTGGATTCGTTCCGGTTAAAGGAAAGTCGATACATACCGTTTACGATGTGTTAGGGAATACTAAATTATATGGTAGTTATCGTTCTTTCCGGGTAAGTGCTGGATGATATATAGGATATGTATCGTTTATTACCGGTTACGGAGATCTGAGTGGTGTGCGATCTATTTTGTATCCCGGGAAAGTCGTGAATTGTACGAAGAAGGTATAGTATCGTCTACTGTAGGTTCGTCAAATGGAGATGTGTCATTTTCGACTGGGTGTGGATTCGTTCCGGTTATTAAGTCGTATATGATAAAAACCATTTGCGACGTGTTAGGGATAAAATTATGTGGTAGTCATCGTTCTTCCCGTCGGGTACGTGGTGGATGATATGTGGGATATGTATTGTTTACCACTGATGAGGGATCTCTGAATGTTACGGAATATATTTTTTATCCCGGGAAAGTCGCAAGTGGTACGGAGGTATACTATCGTCTACTCGACGGTATACGTAGCCTTTTATTTTGCCTGGAGTTTTGAAATAAATAAATTTTCATGTTCAAATCAAACAGTCTTTGTGGTATAGACAGGACCAGAAGGTGACTGGTGGGACGGATATTTATTAGTTGACGGATTGGCGAATTAAGAGTACGTGGTGCACCTTGAGAGGTGTATTGCATATGCAGCGGAATCGGTGGATACTGATTTCATTGAGTTTGGCAGGGATTTGTCTTTGTACTGCGGTCTATTGGTTGCAGAACAAGGGAGGGTATGCTTATTCTTGATGGGTTGTTCTACCACCAATATTGTATTTCCGAACTTGACGGGTGATTGAAATCTTGTTCGCGAGTTGGAAGATGAAATATTGTGGATATGATTACTCATGATTAAGGGTGAACATCTCGGTTCACGAGTGGGAAGGTGAAGTATTTCAGGGAACAAGGATAGCTAGTGCACTGAACCAGAAACAGGGAGTGTTTTTCTTTTTGGTTCTGACACAAAACGGATATTGTTTCGGGAATAGTAAGCGCCGGGCAAACTCTATAGGGAAACATAGTTGGTATCTCGCGTCAGCTACGATCTGAGAATTTGTGGCGGGAGTAGGGGGCACAGGGAGACGTGTGTCTCGGGGAATGGGGTTCCTCGCGAGTTCTATCATTTATTAATAGCTATCCCTACGATTTTTTTGTTTCTACGGCATTGAGCTGTTGCAAACGAGATCTGCAAAAGTTTTATACGGGAGGAAGAGTTTTTTGCTTGTAAGGTACAGGTTTCCTCTTGAAATATTTTAGTTGGTTTTTGATCATGGAGATGAGTTTTGTTCTGTTATCTTGAATTGTCATTGCTGTTTTGCTGAAAAAGCGGGGAGTGTGTTCGAATGTGCTTGTTCAGTATTTGACGGTTTCATGACTATTCTGTATATTCGCTTATTACGAGATTATTTGGTGGTTACTTCTGTGGGTGTACGTGATACCCACCAGGGCCACTTCCATCTGTATCTACTCTGCCGAGAGAATAATACTAAAACCTGAAACATCATCTTTCTTTCCTGGGACTTATCAACACAGGTGACTTTTGTGGGACAACTTTTTTTGTGACCGACGGAGTGGTCCGCACACAACGGAGGGGGCGCCCCCGACATGTTTTCGTTCCGAGACTGATTGTGTTCTTAGTTTGCCTGTTTGCTGCGATTCCACAGCAGTGATTTAGAACATGAGTCGAAGGGGCGACTCCTCAAAACCCACTCCCACACCTCTGAACGTCAACGTAACGAAGCCGGCAAGGTACGTCAAACAAAGAAGAAAGAAAGGAAGGCCTAGGCTTAAGGTGCAGGAATAAATCGTCAACCAAAGCCATCGCCATGCCACCCGCAACGTGGGTAGGGCGAGAAAGTGTCTACGGAAAGGCGAAATGATAACACGAAAAACGTGACGGTCCTGTTCTCTAGTAGTAGGTATTGTCAATTTTATCCAGGTTGCCCCCCGCTCCCGAGCAGGGGGGCATGGGTAAGACGAGAAAGGTAACAAGGAATACGTCAGAAACCATCTAAACCCAGCCCACAACTCCGGAAACGTGTCTTGTGCCACAAATGAGTGGCCCGATTCCCAAGCCCAGCCCCGGCACTGAGCGGGGGGGTAGGCAGGACAAAATACGCAAAAACCCTCCGCAACCGAGCCCAAGAAAAACAAACCAGGAACAAGCAATACCATAACACTCCCCGAGACCTAGTATGTTGCGACGGAGTAGCACTTCTATTGTTATAGGAAGAATATACCCGTACGCGGATTTTTGTATGGTTGCACATAGCTCTTTGCAGATACCAGACACACTTGTAGACCGATAGGATATGATTGTATGTGTAGACACGTAGGGATATATCTGCAGGCGAATATTATATAGTTATACATAGCTCTTGGGGAATATTCGGTGGAGCGGTTTAGACATCACCGTAGCCCACAGAACATTATGATACAAGTCAGGGGACCTCCTGTATGACAACGTCCCGGTAGAGAACATTCTGTTAGAGTTGGGAATCTTCACTATGCCAACGTCCCAATAGACTCTACCTGCACATAAGTTGGTTTTGGTCGACGTCTGGGCTGAGCTGTGCTCTTGGCGAAGCCCACTATCGCTCACTGGAGTTCTTTCCCCTTCTCTCAACTCACTTGAGGAGCAGTAAGAAGAAGTTCCGTGAACAAGCAGCGTGCTCTACCCAGCACCGACTTTCCTGTGCCCATTACCAGCTTATATCTCTGCACCCCATTTCACAATGTATAGTAGTGGTGGTAGCAGAAAAGGGAGGCACCCGTGCATACAGTAAAACCAAGCTTTAAAAATCGTACAGAATTACCCCCCCCCCCCAGGCTGGCTTGCTTTTGAGCAGTGGCCAAAATCGGGTATACCCGATGCATTTGTGAACAAAATCGGGTACCTCTCTATTTCAGTGACCGCGACGGCCTCAGCAAGCTATTTCATTGGCCAACGCCGGTCTCCACCCGTTGCTGGTCCCATTGGCGCCGGGTATGCCCGGGTTTGGCTACTTACCCCCCAAGAGGTACCCGATTATTGTACCCACCTGTCCGAAAAGGACCAGACTATCCGACCACAACGACAAACCACCCACCTCGGGATTCATGCCTCTATGCCTCTCGTATCGACGAAGACGGGCAACACCCATCTCCGTGATGTCCATGATTACGTTCATTCTAGACGACTACTAATAGCTCATTCGCTCGCTGTTTCGCTCTCTCATTCGCTCTGACGATAAGAGCTCCGTACTATTAATATATGGTCTTCTTCTTCACTTCTGTCTCAACCCTTCTTTGCCTCTGTCTTCCCCGTTCAACCAAACTGAAGCCGTCGTCAACTCTATGACCCTCTTGCCTATCCCCTCTTTTCAACGGTTCAATACCTTTCCCCTTGAGTATCTCGTGTGGCGTATTTAATATTATTTTTATTTAAACCTTCTATTCCCCTCGGTTCAATCTTCCACCTTGCCCGAAGTCGCCTTTCTCATACACCACCTCGCCAATCGCCAATCGATTGCGCGTGCTGGTTTTTCTAGGGGTGGTAGAACTGCACATTGCAACCATCAAAGCAAAAATCGGCGCCGCAAGAAAGGCTACTGCACTGCTCCACCGGGTCGAAAAACTGAATTTTGAACGAAATATGAGCCGGGACGGGCCAACGACTTTTTTTTGCGTTTTTTTACTTCGCAAATATATATTAATAGAGTGTCTGCGCACAGTGTTTTTGTTAGAATGTACAATAGAGCTGTCTATTGTTCCGATTTTGACAGATCTACGACATTATGAGACAAGATTATCAGTCGGGGAAACAATAAGAGTACTCGTAGTATATCGTATCATAGGGTATTGGTACATGGAATATTGAGGGTATGACACATGATCAGATCATGAGGGTCATGTAGACATGTAGGACATGTAGAGTAAGTTGTGACCAACTTCCTAGGGTGATCGCACCATGTGATCACACAAGTGTTGTGAGCCACAGCGAGCTCACTCCCCAACACACCACGGCTCTCTAGAGCACGGCCACATAAGCGCCACCTTTCAAACCACCTTTCTTTTCTGTTCTATTGAACAGCAGTGAACCTCACGGTCGCTAGGTGCCACCAAGTTTTCGTGTATCAGGGATTTCCGTCGCAAAGATAATCATAATGAGGCGCGCGAAGCGCGCAGCGCGACCTTTTTTTTTTTTGGAAAGCCTCTTCATAACGGCTCCGATACGAGGGTAGGGTGCCTTGCTTTGTGTTGTTGTTGTTGTTGTTGTTGTTGTTGTCGTTTTCTTCACGTTAAACCGTTCTTTCTACCCGTCGACATCCAGCACAACCAGTGTCCGTGCCGATCCTTCAATACTAGAGAGATACAAGTGCTGTGGTCACAAAGCTACACCACCAGTCGGGCAATGTTCGGGGCGATGGCTGCTGGGAAAAACCCGAGACCAGGGGGACAGGTTAAGACATGGCATAGATGCATAACCGAAGACCTTAGGGAGTTCCGAGCCACCGAAGGGTCAACGGAACTTGCTCTCTTAATGTTTGGAGTTGAGACCGCGCTGCGGCCGACTGCTGCAAAAAAATGCGGGGAAGTGGTACCGGGGGATCCTCGAAGCAGCCGAACGGTTCATGGTGAGGTGGCACGAGGCTAAGGCTGAGCTGAGTAGGCAGCGCCGCGCATCCGCCGTGGGTGGTGTCCATGGGAATGGGGGGAGGAGGAGCAACAACAAGAGGAGTAGCAGAAAACCCGAGCAAGGGAATGCGGAGAGGGGGGGGAACAAGAGTAGAAGGGAAACTGCAGTGGACGAAAGTAGGAAGGAGATGGCAGACAGGGTAGAACAAGATACCGGGCAGACTAAGAAGTAGAACATGCCTATACTACTCGTACCACCAACTGGTGCAGCTGGTTCGAACGTGGTCTTCCTTTGTCTTCCTGTTGTTTTTGTTTGTTCTTGTTTCATTTTCTTTTCTTTTTGCGCTGACCCTATGTGATTTTTATTATCCTTTCTTTCTCCTCTTTTCTCCGATTGATGAGCCTTATTGAAGGAGTCGTGTGTGGCTTGAGTGGATGACGAGCGTGCTTCGCGTGTTTCGTAGTGTCTGACGCCGAGGGGCCGGGCATAGATGACCAACGCTGGACGAAGGAGGCAGACAGGGTAGCAAGGTAACACGCGGACCAGCAGGGAGACCCTGGCTGTGGTACTCGTACCATGAACTGCTGCCGCTACCTGGAGGATGCTTTGTGCTTTGGTTTGCCTGTTACTTTCCCTTGGTTCTTAGTCTTACTCTGTTGACGACTAGTGGTGTGTTCTTTTTCCTATTCTTTTCCAGCTCCTTCCTTTCAAGTGTCTGCCAGATCTCCTGCAGCGGGGGCACGATGGTTTGTTTTTATATATATATATATATTTTTTTTTTGTCTAGTTTTTTTTCTCGTTCGAATTGTGTTCTTTGTATATATATACTTTTCTTTGTTTCGTTTCGTTTGTCTAGGTCATGGAATGTGTATGTCGTGCCTACCGTACGCAGCATGATGACATGGCATTGCATTGCATACGTGGCAACGTAGTATCTCTGTGGCGTAGCTTTGTGACCACAGAACTTGTATCTCTCTAGGATTGAAGAATCGGCACGGACATTGGTTGTGCTGGATGTCGACGGGTAGAAAGAACGGAATAATGTGAAGAAAACAACAACAACAACAACAACAACAACAGATATACCACGTTGCCACGTATGCAATGCAATCCCCCGGTGGCTTGGTAGTTGGTCCGCGTGCCTGTCAAGATCAATTTCGTGGGTTCAAGTCCCACCGAGTGCATGCTCATAGGGACTTTTTCTTGCATAAAAAATTGATAAGCGGAAAGCGCGAAAGCGTGAGTTGGCTACATTCGATGAAAATCGACGAGCAGTGGGAATGCTGAACCCTATGCGCGACAAAAATAAAGGCACGTACCGGGGGGGAGAAGGGACGACACCGGTGACCACGGCTTGTCCAGAAGATCGTCGAGAGTAAAACCTCCTACGAGTGGGCTGGGAAGTAAAAGTGATGGATAAAAAAAAAAAAAAAAAAAAAAAAAAAATCCCACGTCATCGTACAGCGTACGACAGGACGACCTACACATTACATGACCCAGAGAAACGAAACGATACAAAGCGAAAACACAAAAAACGAAGAAGACAATTCGAAAGAGAAAAAGAAACAAGAAAAAAAAACGAATAAAAAAATAGTGAAAAAATACATGAAGAAACCATCGTGCCTCCCCCCGCAGGGGATCTGGCAGACACTTGAAAAGAACGAGCTGGGAAAAAAAAGAAATAGAAGAAAAACACCACTATTAACAGTCGTCGTCAAAAGAGTAAGCGTAAGACTAAGAACCAAGCGAAAATCACAGGCAAATAAAACAAAGCACAAAGCATCCTCCAGACAGCGGCAGCAGTTTATGGGCAATTGTTTAGTAGTGGGGCCTGGGGGAGGCGAAAGAAGAGGAGAGGGAAACATTTCTAAGGCTTGCGCAGGCATTCTCGATACGGGTCGCTAAAGTTTGCGAGGTTTGTGTTGTTGTTGCCGGTGACATGTATGTGCTCTCTGCCGCGACGCCACCACGAGCGCTGTAGTTGGAACCTCGCCGTGAAAATTGACACATTCGAACGAGCTTGTGCAGAGCGGCATCATAGGCATTAAAATCACCTCAATTCGTCGGAGAATGTGGGATGTTTATAAATGGCCCCAGCCATCCACGACGCCGAATGATACGCACGTGCCATTCTCATGCAATAATGTAACGACCGTTTGGTCTTTATATTTATGCCCCAACGGTCCTAACAATTCCGCCACGCTCTTCCCAAAGCCCCTACACTGCCACTTCTCGCCAATCGACGTTCGGATTTAGGGGAGTAGGCACTCTCTCTTTACGACTTGAACCGCACGCACGCTGCAATAACAGCAGCAACGTCATAGCTTGTCCCCGTTATCGTACGAGTTCCAACAGATGCATATGCTTGCTGTCAGGGTGTCCAGGTGGCTCTGCCTATGGCTTTATACGTTTCGGAGTTTGTGGTTCTCGCTCTCAATCGCTTGTCAAGTTTGCTATTGCACCCTTCTTCCTCTACTGCTGCTGCTGCATGCTGTGGTTCGTGTCTCCAGTCTTGGAGTTGTCCGGTGGCATAATAACACGAACGATTGGGGGGCGTGCTTGCTGCGCGTTTGTCAGATGTGCCTCCTCCATCGAGAGCTTTCTACTTGCCGTGAGGTGGTCTTTTTCTGCTGCAGGCGCTGTGCGCCGTGCTGCGATCGGCGGCGGAATTGACAAGCTAGGTTCACCTCTACCTCGTCCAATCAGAGTTCGATTTTTGTCACAATTTGGTGGGTTTTGGTGTGTGTGATTGGCCTACGTCACGAATTTTCAGGCCCCAACACTGCGAAATTGCCTTTATGGTAGTACGAGTAGCATAGGCAGCGTCTCCCTGCTGGTTCACCTGGTACCTTGCTATCCTTTCTGCCGCCCCCGTCCAGCGTTCGTCAACTATGCCCGGCCCTTCAGCGTCAGACAATACGAAACAAGCAAAGGAGGTTCGTCATCCACCCACGCCACACGACTCCTTCAACTAGGCTTATCAATGGGAGAAAGCAAGAGAAAGAAATGAATGGAAATCACATGGGGTCAGCGCAAAAAGAAGAAATATAACGAAATAACAATTAACAAAAAAAAACAAAAGGAAG
This sequence comes from Macrocystis pyrifera, assembly GCA_031763025.1. Lineage (NCBI taxonomy): Eukaryota > Phaeophyceae > Laminariales > Laminariaceae > Macrocystis > Macrocystis pyrifera. The sequence continues at coordinate 10,721,756 of JASSKH010000020.1, read as the reverse complement.
CTTTGATTTTCTCTGTATGTGTGTGTTCAACATTTTTTTGGTCCACGTTTGACCACCGCGCTCAACGCACACGACACCAATTTCAGTCCCGGCGGGCCCTGTGCACGCACGCACAAACGAAACCTTTTCGTGCTGGTGCAATGGTAAGTCGTTCTCATATGGTCTACCTAGGTACGGCAACGTGTGTAGGCACATGTTTGTGCTGGGCCATGTTGAGAAACACAGAACCAACAACACTGTCAAATATTTTAACGATTTTTGCTTTTTGAGTTCTACCTAGTAATGAAACCCAGCTCTACGAGTACTCGTGGGCAGACTGTGCCTGTCCACAGCAACGACCGTTCGGGCCATGTCCCCGAGACATGCTGCAGGTGGTATTATCAGGCCCACTCTCCTACTGATGAGGGGACGGAGAAGCAGGAGAAGATCTGCTGTAGTTGTTGTACAGAAGTGAGTAGTAGTGGTGGCACTGCTAGAAGCTCTGTTGGACACACGTCAGGTTGTAGATTTTCCGTCTTCGAATTATGAGTTTGGAACCAGGAAACACATGTACGTAGGGTTCACACACAAGTCGAGCGTACAGCGACGCTGACCTTGGTCTCGTGTGTCCTACTACTGCTGCTGCTGCTGTTTTGCTGCTGGAGAAGCTCTGCTGTTGATGTTGTACATCAGTAGAAGCGGTGGCACCTGCGGCCTGCTACGAGAAGTTCTCTCTTGGACAGAGCATGTCGGGTGCAGATTTTTCGTCTTCAAATTATTATGCCGAATTTCGAGTTCAAAACCAACACAGGATAAAATCGAGTACGTGCACAAAGGGTTCAAGGGTTAGATTGACAAACCGAGCGTACAGCGACGCTGACCCTGGCCTCCTGCGTCCTACTGCTACTGCTGCTGCTGCTTTGATGCTGGAAAAGCTCTGTTGTTGATGTCGTACATCAGTAGGAGCGGTGGCACCTGCTGCCTGCTACGAGAAGTTCTCTCTCTTCGACAGAGCATGTCCGGTGCAGATTTTTCGTCTTCAAATTATTGCGCCGAATTTCGAGTTCAAAACCAACACAGGGAAAAATCGAGTACGTGTACAAAGGGTTCAAGGGTTAGATTGACATGCCGAGCGTACAGCGACGCTGACCTCGGCCTCGTACGTCCTACTGCTACAGCTGCTGCTGTTTTGTTAATGGAGAAACACTGCTGCTGTAGATGTATAAAATTGATAGTGGTACTAAAAGAATGAAGAAGCTCTTTCTGATGGACAAAACATTTCAGATGCAGATTTTTTGTCTTCAAACTATGCTGAATTTCAACCAGAAAACACTGTTGGAAAAAACATGTTCGTTCGTGTTGATTCAGCACAAAACAGAATAAATCCGTATTCGCCCAGCATGGTGCATCACAGATATGGCTATTGCAGGTATTACTGAGGTCGCGCCCCATTGCCACCAATTTCTATAAATAGTAAACGGAGGACTTCCGGCATGCGCGAAAAATCGGAGACGAAAAAAAGCTAAATATCGGATTCTTCTGTTGGAACAACGAACACTTGCAGCAGCGGCAACACTTTTGCTGGACCAAACGAGTCGAACAGAAGTCTTGAAAGCAGCAGCAGTAGCAATACTTTCCTGCAGCAGCAGCAGCAGCAGCAGCAGCAGCAGAAGCACAGCAGCTGCAGTAATCTGCAGGAGCAGTAAGCAGCAGCAAGCACCAACAGACAGAAGTGCAGCAATCTATCTTGCGCTCCTCGACACTCGTTGTGCTAGCAACGCAGCCACAAGGAAAAGATCGCCCTCCTTCGTTGTCGTCTCTGCCCGAAAATCGATCGTAGCGGCGAAGATCAGGTGGAGCATGACAGCAAGGGTGCACGCGCTCGCAGCAACAGCCGCCGCAAGCAGCAGTAGCGCTTGCAACAGCGCTTTCTGCAGCGCATGCTTGAGGTGGCTTTCTTGCTTGCAGCAGCAGCGCTTGCTTGCAGCAGATCTTGCTCTTGCAATCGCGCTCATCGCATTAGAGCAGCGCTCTTGTTTGCAGCAGCAGCAGGGCCTGCCCACCGCAGTCCGCTCTGGCCCCCGCGCTTGCAGCAACAATAGCACTGCAGCGAGCAGCACACTTACTTGTAGCAGCAGCAGCAACAGCAGCTGCTGAGCACAGTACATGCAGTAGTAGCAGTAGTCCGTGACGTACAGCAGAAGCAGCTACCTATCTGCTGCAGCAGCAGGCAGCAGAGGCATGCAGCACCAGCGCCAGCAATTATTGTCGCAAAACCCCGCCGGTAGCAGACACGGTCCGGGGGATCTCTCGGGGCAAGCTTGGCCAATCCAAAGCGTCCGGAAAGATTTCGGTGAACAGAATGCAGCGGTCGAATCTCATATCACACAAATATGGCTCTATTATAAGTAAAATATGCTATAAAAAAATGCCTAACTTCGTCGTTTTTATGCAAATTTGATCAGGCGTTTTTGAGTAGTCGTCGGTAACGGGGGCAGAGATATTAAGCATAATTCGAAACATTTTTTCTTTGCGCAGACTCTACAATACTGGAGGGTAGCCAAAATCAGGTAAAATATCCCTGGTCACTTTTGGGCTAAAACCAGTCTTGTACTAAAAACAAGTAAAAACCAGTCTCATACTAAAAACAAGTACAAACCACACGCGAGGAGCCCTGCTATATTTTCGACCAGATTGACATCGTACCTGATTTTGGCTCGAAAAGCATGGTAAGCACGAGAAAATGCGAGTTTTACACGTACGGAAGAAGTTTGGGCTACCAATCAGATCAACGCGGGTTAAATGTACGTACCAATTGGCTAGCTTTGAGACACACCTTGCCTAATTCGTAGTTGCTGACCAGCGAGCTACACACGTTGTCAAGCAGACTCAGAGCTGCAAGAGTAAAGATGTGATACAGATTATTAGTTTGAGTTGAAGATAGTTCTGTGTTGAGCGTTCGATCTGATCTGTTCGAACGCCGAGCGGGCAGGGTTTTCGCCAGCCAGACATTTTATATTTTATATTCTTCTTGATCGAAGGACCTTCCTTGGAGAGACTCGTTCGTGGTGTCTTGTGAGCACGTGTACGAGAGCAGCTACCTCCGAGTGTGGACGGAAAACCTTGGGGACCATGTCGGAGGGCATGGCAAGCGTGGCCGGACAAGCCAACACAGGAGCGAATCACCAAGATCGGTACCTCTGGTATGTCGTAGCACAGTAAGACGTTACAGGGGATGTGTACCGCAGAACAGTGTGGCGTTACCCGGGATGTCGCGCCCTCGGTGGTATCATTACGGTCGCTACTTCCAAAGGTGCGTACAGCAGTGATGGGCCGGTAGTGTGCGCTTGCGGGAATATACCAGACGCGAGTATGCTTACTCTCGTACTTTTGCTTGGTACCAAACTCGAGGAAAGGAACGTAATAAGCATGGCGTGTTCAGCAAAAGTGCGGATACACAGCAGAGTTCGTGCAGCAACGGTCGTACGATCTTTCAAGTGCTCGTACTGTTGCTGCGAAATATCATACCTCATGCCAGACTTTTATCGGTGGTACCAAACTCGAGAAAAGGATAAATGAGTATGCCTGGTACAGCCATGCGTATACAGCAGTGTTCGTGCAGCAGTGGTCGTAATACGATATGTCAAATGCTCGGGTCTAACTGGTACCGGTTGCTCCACTGCAGCTCAACTACCTACGAGTATGGTGGTACAATTTGCTGGTCGCAATTCGGGGGGGGGTCGCGCGCGGAAGTTTGTAAAAGGCCAATCACAGGGCAGGGGCCGAAATTGCCCCATCCATTGCTGTTCTTCTAGTATGTTGCTTCCCCCGGCATGTCCCGTGTCGTTCATTCGTGGGAAATTCTGTCGGGCCGGCTAGTGGCCTCCGTGGGTGCGCCGCGGATCGTCGCCGAAGCGGCTTGCATTGGTACTCGTTTCTTGATGTGCGTAGCACCTATCCACAGTAGGGGACGGTGTCCCGTGGCAGTGCTCGCGTCTGTTTCAGCGAAGCAGGTGTCGCAACTCTTTGATTCCCTTGTCCGTGTTTCGCGTGGCGTTCATCCGGTTAAGCATGTGCCACAATTTGCAGCGTGTGCGTCTGCTTCAGCACTACAGGTGTCGCGACTCGTCGGCTTCCTCGTGCATATTGCGTTAGCCGTTAATCCGGGGGAATTTTTCACGAGCGGGTTCGTGACCTCCGTGGGTACACCACGTATCGCCGCCGAAGCGGACTTCGTCGGTTCTCGTTTCTTCGTCTGCGTAGCACCCGTTGACAGGGGAACGGTGTGCTGTCGCAGTGGGTGCGCCTGCTTCAGCGAAGCAGGTGTCGCATCTCGTTGACTTCCTCGTCCATATTTCGTGTGCGGTTTATTCGGGGAAGCGTGTGCCATAAGTTGGACTATGTGCTATTGTAGTGCGCGCGTCTGTTTCTGCGAAGCAGGTGTCGCAACAACTCCGTGACTCATATGGCCGTGGCTCGTGTGCCGTTTATCCGGGGAAGCATGTGCCACAAGTTGGACTGTGTGGTGTTGCAGCATGTGCGTCTGCTTCAGCACTACATGTGTCGCGACTCGTCGGCTTTCTTGTGCATACCACCAGTCGACAGGGGGACGGTGTGCTGTCGCAGTGGGCGCGCCTGCTTCAGCGAAGCAGGTGTCGCATCTTGTTGACTTCCTTGTCCATGTTTTGTGTGGCGTTCATCCGGGGAAGCGTGTGCCACAAGCTGGACCGTGTGCTATTGCAGTGCGAACGCCTGTTTCAGCGAAGCAGGTGTCACTCTTTGGCACTCTTCGGCTCCCCGTCCATGTTTCGTGTGCCGTTCATCCGGGGAAGCACGTGTCACAAGTTGGACAGTGTGCTGATGCAGCAGGTGCATCAGCTCCAGCGCTACGCATCCATGTTTCGTGTGAGTTTGGCGTTCATCCGGGGGAGCGTGTGCCACAAGTTGGACCGTGTGCTATTGCAGTGCGTACGTCTGTTTCAGCGAAGCAGGTGTCACTCTTTGGCTCCTCGTCCATGTTCCGTGTGCCGATCATCCGGGGAAGCACTTGTCACAAGTTGGACAGTGTGCTGATGCAGCATGTGCATCTGCTCCAGCGCTACGCGTTCATGTTTCGTGTGCGGTTCAAACGGGTGAGCGTGTGACACAAGTTGGACCGTGTGCTATGGTAGTGCGTACGCGTCTGTTTCAGCGAAGCAGGTGTCGCAAATCTTTGGCTGCCCCGTCCATGGTTCGTGTGCCGTTCATCCGGGGAAGCATGTGGCACAAGTTGGACTGTGTGTTGTTGCAGAATGTGCATCTGCTCCAGCGCTACAGGTGTCGCGACTCGTCGGCTTCCTCGTGCATGTTTCGTTAGCTGTTCATCCGGGGGGAGTTTTTCGCGATATGACTGGTGGCCTCCGCGGGCACCCCGCGTATCGCCGCCAAAGCGAAGGGGGGACGGTGTGCTGTCGCAGCGTGTGTGCCTTCTTCAGCGATGCAGGCGTCGCGTTCTGAAGGCGCCCTCGTCTCTGTTTCGTGCGACGTTCGTGCGCGGAAGCGGGTGCGACAGGTTGGACCGTGTGCTGTTGCAGTGTGTGGGTGTGCATCAGCGCTGCATGTCAGATATTTGCAGGCGTCGCAACTCGTCGGCTACCTCGCGCATGTCCGTGTGCCGTTCGTCTTGGGGGGTTCTTCGCAAGGCGTTTCGTCGTGTCGGTGGGTACGCCCCGTACCTCCACCGTCGCGGATTTCATGGGTACCTGTTTCTTCATATACGTAACAGGCGCCTAGAGGGGGGGACGGTGTGCTGTTGCAGTGTGTTCGTCTGCTTCAGCGAAGCAGGTGTCACATCTTGGTGCTTGTTTGTATTCGTAGCACCTGTCCACAGGGGGAGGCAGTGTCGTGTTGCGGTGTGTGCATCTGCTTCAGCGAAGCAAGTGTCGCAACTCGTTGGCTTCCTCGCGCATGTTCGTTTGCCGTTCAGGGGAAGTTTTTTATTTTCGCGAGACGCTTCGTGGTTTCCGTGTGTGCTGCATAGCGCCTGTCCACAGGGGGAGGCGATGTCCTGTTGCAGTGTGTGCGTCTGCTTCAGCGAAGCAGGTGTCGTAACTCGCAGACTTCCTCATCCATGTTCGTGTGGCGTTCATCCGAGAAAGCGTGAGCCACACGTTGGAGTGTGTGCTGTTACAGTGAATGCGTTGGTTTCCGCGCTGCAGGTGTTGCAACTTGTCGGCTTCCTCGCGCATGTTCGTCAGCCGCTACTCCGGGGAAATTGTTCGCGATACTCTTCATGGTGTCCGTGGGTGCGCTGCGTGTCTCCACCGAAGCGAACTGCGTGGGTACTTGTTTCTTCGTATGCGTAGCAGCCGTCTACAGGGGGGAGTGTGCCGTAGCAGTGTGTGCGGATGCTTCAGCGAAGCAGGTCTCGCATCGAGTTGACTTCGTCGTCCTTGTTTCGTGTGTCGTTCATCTGGGGAAGTATGAGCCACACGTTGGTTTGTGTGCTGTTGCAGTGCGTGTGCGCAGCACCCGTCCATAGGCGGGGAGGGTGTGCTTTCCAGTCAGTGATTTTCTGTCCTGATTCGCGAGTATTCTTGGGCAATATTTTTCCCAGGTGGCTTTTCTTTTTTTTTCCACCTGGTTGCTTTTTCCCCGTGTGTTTTGCGAGTTGGGCTGTTTATCCCGTCCGTGCGCGACGGACTGATGTTGACCTCAACCGTTCAGCTTGCAGCGCAGTGCAGCCCGCGTTGAGGTGCGGTTTTGTGAGTAAAAAGGTGACCTGCTTGGGAAAGGGACAGTTTCTACGTGTGTTTGGGTGTGCGTTCGTTGCGCCGGTGGCGATGCCACCTTCGCACGTTCGCGTGTATGTCTTGTTACTACCTTTGTTTTCCTCGCCGGATCCCTCGTTACGCGCTGCGTCTGCAGCGGCGGATGCTCTATGTGGACTCGGCTTCAACGGAAAAGGCTAAGGCCAGGGTATACCTGACTTTATCTACTCTGTCCATCTTTCAACTGATTTGGGCCAAATATGAACCAATCAGAGGGGCTATACGTATACAAACAACTGTTTTATGGAGAGGCCACAGCCCTTGATATGTATACGTATGTTTGTTGTGAAATGTTCGTACTTTATACCAACTTTTCTCTTCGTGCAAAGCACGTTTCGGCATAACACCAAGTGCTCGGACATAGGAATCCCGGCCGGACACATTGGCCGAGGTCTCGGCGCGATCCGTGCACTCTGGAGCACGTGGCGGGCGCCCAAAGATTTTTTCCGGCGGGAGTGGATAAGGCGATTTCCCCGGTTTCAGTACCAGAGGCCATATTTTGTACGTATGTATCGGCTCATGCTGTCTGTTTTCTCGTTTTCTCCCCCAGGCTCTCATGAGCTGTGAGCACACAGCTCAGGCATATACCAGGTACACAACAGACAACAGGCACATATCCCGTCATTCCAACGCTGTCGCCCACACGCCGTGCGTGTTCGACACACCCATATGCGCAGTGTTGCTTTGGTTTGTTGTGTTTGTCGGATACTCCCGTCCTCATTCCATGTCTGCCATATGTTATTTTATCCGTATGTACCCGGATGACGTATCATATATCTGTGCATTTTTTTGGGTTGTTGCACGAAGCATGGACCACCGCCTAGAGAACAATACCCACAGCAGCGCACAGAGCGCGCTTACCTCTAGCTTCCTACACCACCACAACCCTGGTGCCCAGCAGCAGCAGCAATGGGCACACCTTGCACGTATGGATGATCGTACTGCGGCTATCAAAGTTGGTTTATCGGACATTTCGATCGATAACCACGTCAGGGTGTGTCTTGACCCCCCCCAGAGAGCATGGGAACGAGCGGAACGGAACGAGGCTGTTCGTGGTCATTCGTTCCGTGCCGGTGTAAAAAAACGTGTTTGGGTCCATGCAGAATGCTGGGCCTCGCCAGCCGAATCAGCACGAATGGTATATTTTGCACATGCCTAGAGCACATTGGTGTCCACAATAATCTTCCGTGGTGTACATCTACATCAAATAAGATCCTGTATGTTCCCGTTCGGTCGGGCCGTTCGGTCCTGCCAAACAAGAAAAAGGGGTGCAACACTTACTCCTGTTCCTAGATATACAGTTTCTCTCGGGTTGCACTGAATCTATTCGTTTCCCACAACCAATCAGCATCAATTCATGCAGCAAATAATATTCCATCCGGTTCGTTCAAATGCTCTCTGGGGGGGGTTAAGACACACCCTCACGACCACACCACCAGCACCACCTCTCTCCCTGCTTCTTCTGCTTATTGTGTGATGCAACATTGCCACTGCTCCAGCTGTGCTCAGCACTGTGCGCCAACAGCAGCAGCAGGCAGGGTACTATGCGCATGTGGAAGATCCGCGCTGTACGCTCAGTACTATAGTGTTCGTTGTTGTTGTCATCCGCACATTAGGCCAAATGCAGGTACCTTCCGCAATGTGTGACCGGCATTTCTTGCTCGGTACCGATTATCCCCGGATCGATATATTCGTCGACTTGAGTACAACAAAAACAAATCGCTCGTACTACTGCTGTACAACACTGCTGTACAACAAATCGTTGGTAGAGCAGCGTTCGTACAAAAAAAACTTTACAGCAGTAGTTCTGATTGCTGTTTGTCCTACACTGCTGACCGATAGATCCTAGAGCCAGCTGAAAGGGGATCAGTACACGTACGTTCCTCACGTGGCACTTTAAAGCAGTTCTGCTGTATGTGCAGTCATACCTGTACAACCTACTCTACAGTAGTAACTGGTGTAGGAGATCGTGTAAATTACAATGTGTTTTAGATTGCGTGAAAAACACGACGTGCCAGTTGTACGAGCACTGCTCATACTGCGCTCGATAAAAAATTGTTTCCGAGGTTCGTCTCGCACCATGTACTCTTTTTTTCAGTACTACAACAGCAGTGCATTCATTATTATTATGCTTGCCTTAGCGAAGATGCCGTTCCTATATAAACCCAATATCCTTCATTTAATCAGTAGCATCCATCGTACGCTTCTCTTCCAGTCGTTTCCCAATTTCCATTCCCTATGTTGTGAGGCTTTGATTGGGTAGGCGATTGGTTAACCTTTTACCTTTAGCCCAACGGACAAAGACCTTACTTAACAAATGGCGACGACGGCAGGACATGGGTCGTAGGTCGTGAGTTCGAATCTCACGTCCACCATGAAATCGCTTTTCAAAGAAAAGTGAGTTTCCTCATGTCAAGAATCTGAAAAAAATACTTCTGGATCCCCAGAAATTGGAACCGCGTGTTGGTGTCACGCGTCGACCCGTATATCCGGTCCGTTCCAGTGGGGGAAAGTGTTATGAGGCTTAGATTGGGTAGGCGATTGGTTAACCTTTTACCTTTAGCCTAACGGACTAAGACCTTAACAAGTACATCATTTCATTTTAGCTACAGGCATTCATCCACCTTGCTTTTCTGACTGACGTTTAGTATTATTTAATACAAGGTGCGTTGTGTTTTCCACCTGCGACTTTTTTCGTTCCAGTACATTCATCCACCTTGCTTTTCTGAACGTAAAATATGTTGTAGTACAAGTTACTTGTGTGTTTTTACCCAAGGTAGTGAGTTTGGGCGCGCTTAGGTGTCGCGTGCGTTGATACCTCAACATTTCCCAGCTACTCCTAATACTTGGGAGTAAAGCAAAGCATGTTCGAGAAAATACTGCTCTTATGGGTACTTTGTAAACTCGCAGTATTTTAGGGGCTTTGTACTCAAGATACTGCGAGTACTGGCAGTATTTTGAGGTTCTGTATACTACTTCAGATACTCCTGCGTATATATTCGGGCTCGCACTAATGTGGGGTTCGCTACTTCTGCTGTGCTGCTGTCGTGGATACTCCCTGTTGTGCTTCAAGTATGTCGGGGTTCTGTTCCGCGGGTACTACGATTATACTACAAGTCAAGCAGTATTTTCGTCCGTTGGTAGTGTTCGTACTGCTGCGAGACTCAGTACTCGCAGTACCGAAATACCCTCAATATGCCCAGTATACTTCGAGTATGAAGTATACTTCAACCGTCCGTGTACCGTGTCGACAAATCTCAGACCCACCGTTCGGCACAAAACACTCCCAGACAGTCCCACACGAGTGGGAGTTGGAGCAAACTACTTTCGCTAGAGACAACTCGAGTACCAAAAGCAGTCTGGCAGTATTTCGAGATACGCATTCGCGAGGAATGTATACGAGCGTACTGCGAATATTCTTATTTATAGTATCTCGAGGTTCTGTACTGCGCATATTGTCTTTCCTCCAAGTATTTCGTGTTTCGATACAATACTGCGGGTACATACTTACCTGTGTTCTCGGGGTTCGTTCTGCTCATACTGTCATTACTCTCAGTTGGGTCTTCTCAGTACCCGCAATATTTTCGCCGCCAGTACTCCAATACTCAGTACTCGGACTACGTTTTGTTCTGGAACATTTTTCTGTGAAGGCGTGATGTTGCCCTGAGCACCAAGAAACATTTATTTTGGGGGTATATAAATAAATACAACTATAATTACGATTTTCGAGGTCGTTGTCACTTGCTAGCTCTTGGCAGACGGACCGACTGATAGACAGCTCTTCGCGAACAGCCCTTCTTCTTTGAAACACCCGAACAGCCAAACAACCTATCTTCTTTCTTACTTCGCCAAACAGCCAAACAACCTTTCTTCTTTCTTCTTCCGCAAACTGCCAACCAATCGACAGTTCTTCGCACGGCGCCTAAAAGAGGCGTCTCGCCTTCGACGAACGGCATAGATAGGTGCAGCTGTCGGTGGCGAACCTGCTGGTGCTGCAACCCCCACCTCTCCCTTCTCCACGCCCCCTAAGCTCACCTCCCCCTCGTCGAGAGGCGCGTGGTCCTCGCCCTCTGGCAAGAGAGCGGCAACGACAAAGACCGACCTGGTGCCGGCTGTTGTTTGCGACCAGTGCACGGACCAGCACTTGGTCAAGAACTCCGCGCCCGGTGGCAAAAACGTGGCCTTTGCCACTTGCAAGGATCTCACGTGCGTGGTGGCGGGATCATCCTGACAGGGCAACCGACTGCGAGTTCTCTGTTCGCCCGATCAAGGAAGGGACTGTCACGTACTCCCTCGAGACTGCTGACAGTGGTGAGTGTCTTATGTGTATTGTGCATGCTGTATGTTGCCAGTACGATTTTTTGGGGTTTTCAATTGCCTTTTTGCACGCAAACCTACGTCAAAGCGTTTTTTTTTTTTTTACTCATCCATGCTCGTTCTTTCCCCTTCGTGCGTTGGGTCGGCTCCTCTTACACACAGTGCACGCGAACGCGCACATGCACAACTGTTCGCGGGACGTGAAGCACACGATTTCTGTGTGTACATGTTTTGGTGACCCAACGTACTTAGTTTGCTCGTTTTCGGCTGCCGCTGCTGCTGCTGCTGCTGTCAGCGCCACGCCATGAGTGCTGCTGCTGCTGTGCACCTGCTTCTCCTGTGCACTCGCTGCTGCTGTAGTGCTGCTGCGTTGTTGCCGTGCTGTGCACCTGCTGCTTCTGTGCACTTGCTGCTGCTGTATGTAGTGCTGCTGCGTTGTTGCTGTGCATCATGCTGGAAGCGTACGTATTTTTGGATCGTCAATTCCGTAGGTTTTGCGATGGCGGCATACCAGGGTACATGCTTTTTTTCTTTCTTATTTTCATGTCGTTGCTATGCTGCTGCTGCTGCTGCTGCTGCCAACGCTGCGGCGATTCGTTGCAGCTTCTGCCGCTGCTAATGCTGTAGCTGCTGCTGCTGCTGCTGCGGCTGCTGCTGCCAACGCTGCGGCGATTCGTTGCAGCTTCTGCTGCTGCTAATGCTGTAGCTGCTTCTGCTGCTGCTGCTGCTAATGCTGCCGCAATACCCACTGAATGTTCGTATGTACTCGGATCACTGTTTTTCTTGGTCGTTTTTGTACCCAAATGGTTCCTTTTGATACGTGAAAAAATATTTTTGTCGTTTTGCTCCTGCATTTTGCGTACACACTGCAATTTCTCGTTTTTGGCTTGGTTATTTTCATATATATCGTTGCTATGCTGCTGCTGATATATCGTTGCTATGCTGCTGCTGTAGTGCTGCTGCGTTGTTGCCGTACATCATGCTGCACTTGTGTATGTACATATTTCGGTATCGTCAATGAAATTCCGTAGGTTTTGCGATTGCGGCATATCAGGGTACATACTTGTTTTCTTCCTTATTTTCATATCGTTGCTATGCTGCTGCTGCCAACGCGGAATATGGTTTTTATTGGCCGTTTTTGTACCCAAATGGTTTTTTTGATACGTAAAAAAAAATATTTTGGTCGTTTTGCTCCTGCATTTTGCGTACGTACGGTACTTTTTCTCGTATTTCGTATTGTTGCTCGTATGCTGCTGCGTTGTTGCCGTACAGCATGCGGAGGTGGGTCTATAGTGAGGTACCAAAAATACTTTTCGGACGGCCTCGGGGTAAATACTTTTTTTCTCCCTTCTTTTCATATCGTTGCTATGCTGCTGCTGCCAACGCTGTGGCGATCCGTTGCTGCTTCTGCTGCTGCTGCTGCTGCTGCTGCTGCTCTGCTTTTAGTGCTGCCGCAATATTCACTGAATGTTTGTATGCACTCGGATAATGGGGTTTCCTGGTCGTTTTGTGGCGCTGCTGCGTTGTTGCCGTGCATCATGCTGGACATGATTTGTGTGTGTCTATTACACTTAAACTTGTGCGTGTGTACATATTTTTGTATCGTCAATGATTTTTTTTGTGGCGCTGCTGCGTTGTTGCCGTACATCATGCTGCACGGGATTTGTGTGTGTACTGTACTACACTTATGTGTGTACATATTTCTGTATCGTCAAGGAAATTACGTACTTGCTGCTTCTGCTGCTGCTGCTGCTGCTGCCGTCGTATAGCAATCGATTACGTACTGCTGTTGTGCCGCTGTAGAGTAGTACAAATAATGAACTCTGCCCCCCCCCTCCCCCCCCCCCCCCCCCCCCGCCATTCCCTGCACGCCACTCCCGCCCCGCGCACCCTATATGTTTACTTCGACCAGGTCCGTGGCAAGTGCTAAAACTGCCGCCTGACGGACTCCACCATCAAAGACGGAGACATCATCATCAAGCGCAAAAAGACTCCCTTCCATTTCGCCTGCTCCAGGGCTTCGCGGAATTCCGAAGCAGTACGCCAAGCAGATTGTCTCCATCCAGGACGAACGACAGGAAACAAATTGTTTCCCACATTTCCCAAAAGCACGATTATTTCTTCCTACACATATCCAACGGGTTCAACGGCGAACAGATCCACATTCTGGGCCTCCCGCCTCGTTACTACAGCAGCCTGGAAGACTATTTACATATCATGTCTCATCCAAACTCCTATGCTGGCTACATCGAAATCGCGGCCGCCCAGCAACCATACAACATTTCCATAACCGTTGTCGTTGCCGGCACTGCTGCTTTCTCTCCTGTCCCAAACCTTCTTTTAAACAACAGCCTGTATGTTGTATATCATCCACATCCCTTGCACTACTCTACTCTCTCCCCGCACTGATGAAATATCTTATTCTTTTTATTAGACGAATGTCATTCTTACTCTCGCGTCACCCGATCTTACGTTTCACATTACATTTATAAATAAACGCAAATATTACACCCCTCACCGTTTCTTACACAAATACATTTAGTTTGGTTGTCTTTGGGCTATGTAGCCAGTCGCCAATTAACTGCAGTTATATGTACACGAAACGACGGGATACCCACTCCGAAGGAAAGCCTTGTAATAAATACAACTATAATTACGATTTTTGAGGTCGTTGTCACTTGCTAGCTCTTGGTAGACAGACCGACTGATAGACAGCTCTTCGCAAACAGCCCTTCTTCTTTGAAACAGCCGAACAGCCAAACAGCCAAACAACCTTTCTTCTATCTTCTTCGCAAAGTGCAACCAATAGACAGCTCTTCGCACAACGCCTAGAAGAGGCGTCTCGCCTTCGGCGAACGGCATCTAGATGCAGCTGTAGGCGGCCAAGCTGCTTGCTGCTGTCGGTGGCGAACCTGCTGGTGCTGCAACCCCCGCCTCTCCCTTTTCCACGCCCCCTAAGCTCACCTCCCCCTCGTCGAGAGGCGCGTGGTCCTCGCCCTCTGGCAAGAGAGCGGCAACGACAAAGACCGACCTGGTGCCGGCTGTTGTTGTTTGCGACCGGTGCACGGACCAGCACTTACTTGGTCAAGAACTCCGCGCCTGGTGGCAAAAACGTGGTATTCGCCACCTGCAAGGATCTCACGTGCGCAGGTGGCGGGATCATCCTGTACTGGGCCACCGACTGCGAGTTCTGTGCTCGCCCGATGAAGGAAGGGACTGTCTCGTACTCCCTCGAGACTGCTGACGGTGGTGAGTGTCATAGGTCTATTGTTGCACGCTGTCTGTTGCCAGTACTTTTTTTTGAGGTGTTCAATTGCCTTTGTGCATACAAACGTACCTGAAAGCGTTTATTTTTTTTTTGACTCATCCATGCTCGTTCTTTCCCCTTCGTGCGTTGCGTCGGCTCCTCTTACATAACAGTGCACGCGAACGCGCACATGTACAACTGTTTGCGGGACGTGAACGAAGGAACAGAGGATTCAGCTGTCACCGTCACCGCTGCACCGAACGACGTGAGTGCTGCTGCTACTGTGGTGCATTTTTGGTGCACACGATTTCTGTGTGTACATGTTTTGGTGACCCTACGTACTCCTTTTGCTCGTTTTCGGCTGCTGCTGCTGCTGCTGCTGCTGCTGCTGTCAGCGCCACGCCATGAGTGCTGCTGCTGTGCACCTGCTGCTGCTGTGCACTTGCTGCTGCTGTAGTGCTGCTGCGTTGTTGCCGTGCATCATGCTGGAAGTGTACATATTTCCGGATCGTCAATAAAATTCCGTAGGTTTTGCGATGGTGGCGTGCCAGGGTACATGCTTTTTTTCTTCCTTATTTTCATATCGTTGCGATGCTGCTGCTGCTGCTGCTGCTGCTGCTGCTGCTGCTGCTGCTGCTGCCAACTGGCGATTCGTTGCCAACGCTGCGGCGATTCGTTGCAGCTTCTGCTGCTGCTAATGCTGTAGCTGCTGCTGCTGCTGCTAATGCTGCTGCTGTTGCTGCTGCTGCTAATGCTGCCGCAATATCCACTGAATGTTCGTAAGTACTCGGATTACTGTTTTTCTTGGTCGTTTTTGTACCCAAATGGTTCTTTTGATACGTGAAAAAATATGTCTGTCGTTTTGCTCCTGCATTTTGCGTACGTACTGCTTTTTCTCGTTTTTGGCTTGGTTATTTTCATATCGTTGCTATGCTGCTGCTGTGGTGCTGCTGCGTTGTTGCCGTACATCATGCTGCACTTGTGTGGGTACATATTTCTGTATCGTCAATGGAATTCCGTAGGTTTTGCGATTGCGGCATACCAGGGTACATAGTTTTTTTCTTCCTTATTTTCACATCGTTGCTATGCTGCTGCTGCCAACGCAGATTATTGTTTTTATTGGCCGTTTTTGTACCCAAATGTTTTTTTTGATACGTAGAAAAAAATATTTTGGTCGTTTTGCTCCTGCATTTTGCGTACGTACGGTACTTTTTCTCGTATTTAGCTTGGTTCTTTTCGTTTTTATTGTTGCTAAGCTGCTGCTGCTGCTGCGTTGTTGTCGTACAGCAAGCGAGGGTGGGTCTATAGTGAGGTATCTTCGGACGGCCTCGGGGTACATACTTTTTTTCTTCCTTCTTTTCATATTGTTGCTATGCTGCCGCTGCTGCTGCCAACGCTGTGGCGATCCGTTGCTGCTTCTGCTGCTGCTGCTGCCGCTAGTGCTGCCGCAATTTCACTGAATATTCGTATGTACTCGGATAATTGTGTTTCTTGGTCGTTTTGTGGCGATGCTGCGTTGTTGCCGTACATCATGCTGGACATGATTTGTGTGTCTACGTATTACACTTGCGCGTGCGTACATATTTCTGTATCTTCAATGTTTTTTTTGTGGTGCTGCTGCGTTGTTGCCGTACATCATGCTGGACGTGATTTGTGTGTGTATTACACTTGTGTGTGTACATATTTATTTCTGTATCGTCAATGAAATGAAATTCCGTAGGTTTTGCGATTGCGGCAGCAGACCAGGGTACATAGTTTTTTTCTTCCTTCTTTTCATATCGTGGCTATGCTGCTGATGCCAACGTTGCGGTGATCCGTTGCTGCTTCTGCTTCTGCTGCTGTTGCTAATGCTAAGGCTGCCGCAATATTCACTGAATGTTCGTATGTACTCGGATTAGTGTTTTTCTTGATCGTTTTTGTACCTAAATGGTCGTTTTGGTACGTGATTTTTTTTTTTTGGTCATAATGCTTTTTTTCTCGTTTTGGACTTCGTTCTTTTCATATCGCTGCTATGCTGCTGCTGTAGTGCTGCTGCTGCGTTGTTGTCGTACATCATGCTGGTCATTTGCGTTCACATATTTTTGTTCCGCCAATGAAATTCCGTAGTTTTTGCGGTCGTGGCATACCAGGGTACATATTTTTTTTTCTCTTTTTTTTCATGTCGTTGCTATCCCGCTACACTGCTGCCAACGCTGCGGCGATTCACTGCTGCTTCTGCTGCTGCTAATGTTGCTGCTAATGTTGCTAACGCTGCCGCAACAACTGCTCGAAGCCGTTGCTCCTGCTGCTGCTGCTGCTGCTGCTAATACTGCTGATGCTGCCTCAATATCCACTGATTGTTCGTATGTATTCGGATGACTGTTTTTCTTGTTCGTTTTTGCACCCAAATGGTCGTTTTGGTACGTTAAAAAAATATTTTGGCCGTTTTCCTACTGCGTTTTACGCACGTACTTGCTGCTTCTGCTCCTTCTGCTGCCGTCGTATAGCAATCGATTACGTACTGCTGTTGTGCCGCTGTCGAGCAGAACAAATAACGAACTCTACACCCCCCCCCCTCTTCCCCCTCCCCCGCGATTCCCTGCACGCCACTCCCGCCCCGCGCACCCTATGTTTACTTCGCCAGGTCGGTGGCAAGTGCTAAAACTGCCGCCTGACGGACTCCACCATCAAAGACGGAGACATCATCATCAAGCGCAAGAAGACTCCCTTCCATTTCGCCTGCTCCAGGGCTTCGCGGAATTCCGAAGCAGTACGCCGAGCAGATTGTCGCCATCCAGAACGAACGAAAGAAAACAAATTGTTTCCCACATTTCCCAAAAGCACGATTATTTCTTCCTACACATATCCAACGGGTTCAACGGCGAACAGATCCACATTCTGGGCCTCCCGCCTCGTTACTACAGCAGCCTGGAAGACTATTTACATATCATGTCTCATCCAAACTCCTATGCTGGCTACATCGAAATCGCGGCCGCCCAGCAACCATACAACATTTCCATAACCGTTGTCGTTGCCGGCACTGCTGCTTTCTCTCCTGTCCCAAACCTTCTTTTAAGCAACAGCCTGTATGTTGTATATCATCCACATCCCTTGCACTACTCTACTCTCTCCCCGCACTGATGAAATATCTTATTCTTTTTATTAGACGAATGTCATTCTTACTCTTGCGTCACCCGATCTTACGTTTCACATTACATTTATAAATAAACGCAAATATTACACCCTTCACCGTTTCTTACACAAATACATTTAGTTTGGTTGTCTTTGGGCTATTACCCCAATTGCAACATATTTATAACTGCAATTGGCGTCATAGCCCAAAGCCAACCAAACTAAATGTATTTGTACAAGAAACGACGGAATACCCTCTCCGAAGGAACGCCTTGTATACAGTTCATATATACATTGTACCAGTATGCATGTGCTGCACCTTACCCAGCCGGTCACAAAGCATTATGGCGCAACCTCGACCCCACGCAACCTTTTTATACATATAAAATAGTCATCTTGTCATCTGGATCAATATATCCACTTGCCGATACCCTATTTTATGTTATTGTAGTATTGACCCCACACTAACTCCGCAAACAGTAGTGCAATAAAACCGTAGTACGTCCTCAACATTTTGTGTGTTCTTCACGTTAAAATGATGGGTGGATGCAGCAGGTATAATACTACTTCTAAACAGGTGCGCAGGCTTTCATATACGAGTATTATTTCGCTCTTGCGCCACTCCCCTAGGCACCTCCCGGAGGGGAATCTTGTAGTTAATAATGAGACGATCAAAGCGCGCAGAGCGCAGCCTTTTTTTTCTTGGATTTTTCCAAGAAAATTAAGCCTCTTCATAGCGGCTCGGATACGAGGGTGGGGTGCCTTGTTTTGGGTTTTCCTGCATGTGTGTGTCTGATTCAACATTTTTTTGGTCGACGTTGGACTACCGCGCTCAACGCACACAGCACCAATTCTTTCCCGGCGTGCTCTGTGCACGCACTCACACAAATGAAACATTCTCGTGCTGGTGCGGTGGTGAGTCGTTCACGGTTGGTCGAGCTAGGTGCGGCAATGTGTGTAGGCACATGTTTGTGCTGAGCCATGTTGATAAAACACAGAACCAACCAAACACCAATATTGTGCTTTTCGAGTTCTACCTAACGAGACCCAACTCTACGAGTCCTCGTAGGCAGACTGTGCCTGTCCACAGCAACGAGCGTTCGGGCCATGTCCCCGAGACATGCTGGAGGTGGCATTGTCAGGCCCACCCCCCTACTGATGAGGGGACGGAGAAGAAGCAGGAGAAGATCTGCTGTAGTTATTGTACAGCAGCGAGTAGTAGTGGTGGCACTGCCAGAAGCTCTGTTGGAACATGTCAGGTTGTAGAGTTTTCGTCTTCAAATTATGAGTTTGGAACCAGGAAACACATGTACGAAGGGTTCACACACAAGCCGAGCATACTGCGACGCTGACCCTGGCCTCGTGTGTCCTATTGCTACTGCGTTGCTGCTGTTTTGCGGCTGGAGAAGATCTGCTGTACATGTCGTACATCAGTAATAGCAGTGACACACTATTCGTTGTGCCTCTTTAGTTTGACAGTTACGTGCCGGTTCGGGATATTGGCATATTGCGTAATATTTGATTCTTGACATCTGGGTGTTATGGGATGAAGCACAATGTCACTTCTGCTGTCTCTACCACTGCTTGGAGATAATTATACACGATCTGAATCATCAAATCATCGATTGTCTGGGTGTCTTGACTACCTGTGCTTGGGGCTGACGAACACTCTAGAGTCGTTGGTACCGACGCAGCCTCATCATGGGTGTTGAACTTGATGATCTTACGGCCGAGTATCGGAGCAGGGCCTTGCTTTCCAAGCTTTACAACAAGCAACCGCAGACGCGGAGGAGCGTCAAAAATCGTCTCATGCTTAACTGCTTGAGATGATGGCGACTCTATTGAGAACCAGTCGAGAGAGTGAGGCATAACGGAAGTCCGGCAGGGAGCAGGGGCTACCTGCCGTAGATACAGCAGGGAGGGATGCTGTGTCACCATCGTTGGATCGCTCCGACGATGGCACCGGGACCAGGAAGGCAACGGCAACGCCAGTTCGAACGGTGGAACCGGGAAAGCGAAGGGCTCGAAGGGGAGGTGTTTCCGGTGCAAGGCTGCGGGCCACTACAGCGACAGTTGCACCGCAAAGCTCTGCCAAAGGTGTGGTGGGAGAGGACACGAGAGCGGTAAGTGTGCATCGCCGGCGGACATGGATGAATCGCCGGCGGAGGCCGTGTTTGCGATGGTGGGGGATCCCGGAGATGATGATGTGGAGACGACGGCGTTTTAGGGGCACAGCAGCCAAAAGCCCTACGGCGGACAACCGTAGGTACCTCCGCCGTGTGTTGCGAGCGGGGGACTCCAAGTCGTATATGCGATTTTTTCTGCGCACTCCATTTCAGAAGTTGTGGAGGCAGCAGACATGGGGCTATCGCTGAGCGAGGGTACATGTCTGCATGCGAATTCCGCGAGAAGCCACACGGCCGCCAGCCGTGTGCAACCCTACCGGGGGGTGTTGGGTGGGGCAAAGTCGCGCGGCAATATAGCCGCGTGCATTCTGCTGCTGTTTAAAAATCGGTGGCAGGAAACGGGCGTGGGGTAATCGTGGACTGTCTGCAGCAGTACCAAATAACGATGGGGTTTCGTCCGGGTGGCAGCAAGCGAGCAGATCTGGGTGTTTCGTCAGCCTGAGCTTTGTGCGAGGTCCGGCAACATCGCGGGGCGGAGGAGGCAGGTCTGGTGATCATAGTTTCATTTCGTAGGAATGAATGGTGAAATAAATCTTACGATGGATACACCTATCGATCATTTTTGTTGTTTTTGGTCAAACGTGAGGTCTATTTATTTGCGGCCAGAGTGGACAAACCGTAGATAGTAGACGATGTATCATCTGGGATTCGTTCTGGATGGTATACGTAGCCTTTTTCGCCTGGTAGCTTCGAAATGTATTTTCATGTCCAAATCAAACAGTCTTTGTAAATCCGAAAAACTTGTAGTGTTTTTCTGGTGTAGACAAGACGAGATGGGGCCTGGTAGAAATGAAATGTATACTCGTAGCGGTATGGAGAAATAAGGGTACGCTGATACACCCAAGGGAGGTGAGGGGTATTGCTGGTATTGGTAGCTACTGATTTTGGTGAATTTTGCGGGTATCTTTTATTTTTGGCAGTAGTCCACTGTTTGCAAAACATAGGAGAGTGAGCACATATTCATGGTGGATAGGTTGTTCTGCCAACAGCAGTATCATTTTGCGAATACTTGTTCGCAACGGAGAAAATTGGAATATATAATATTTCTGCGAGTGATCGAATAGTTTTCGTAGATGGGAGGGCTTAGGCTGTTCGTGTCGACAGTAGCAGCATTTTATTGTTTCTTTATTCGATTATCAGGAGCTACTGGGCAGCGATTATAGTGTTGGATATCGAAACCATGAACGTTTCGGTACGATAAGGCCAAAATAACTTCGATAACGACAGCGATAACGATAATATTTATAATTATCGTTATCGTACCGATGATCCAGAAAAGTCGATAACGATAACGATAACGATAATGGAGGCGAAAACCGGCGCAAAAGGCTTTTTTTCTTCAGTTTTGAGGTCGCGTCATCACCACGAGGACCCGTAATACAAGTGAATACAACACCAGCAAAGAGCTCCCAGCATCAACGCCGTACTAACAGGTTGTTGTTCTCGCATTAACTCATCCCCACAAGACAATGCAGACAAGTTCCCATAACTCTGGAGTGGAAGAATATCCCCGGTAAAAAGAGCTTAAGCTTTATTTTTACCAATCCGCCGGAGGATAAAAACAAACAAAAAAAAAAAAGGTAAAAATAAAAAACAACCGAAAAAAAGTACACATGATAATTGAAGCACATGTGATGTACACCTCAGACAAAAATAAAAGTTAGGTCCGCGCACGTACGTATCAGATACATGCGGTAGGCTGTACAAGTCGCCACAGAAACTGAGAGAACCGCATACTACCCAGAGGAAATGGACAGGATGAAAAAAACAACTCGACGTCGAAAAATCGAAATCAAAATCGGGGAAAAAAAAAAAAAAATCGAATAGGGACGAGAGATAAAAAAGATAAAAATTCCAAGAAAGCAAGAAATCAAGAAAGGAAACACACGGGAGAATGCGCATGTTTTCGCAGATTGCTGGCTCGCACACTACGCGAGGGGTGTAAAACAGAATTAAGAACGAAAAGACAAACATACGTACTCCGCTACCAAGAACACCAGCGAGGAAGCAAAAAAAAGACCAATAGACAAAAAACAAAAAGGAAGACAGGTATTGGCTATCAGGTGTGCCGGGTATTGTGTACCATGAACATGAAAACAGAAAAATTACACCTGATGAGGTTTATTAATCTGTATTACTATTGCGGGGGACCATACATAGTAAATATGACATACGGTAGACACAAAAACCTATACATTTCCCGATTTTTACTGACAATATTTGTTCCTATTCTATGCCCCCCCGTAATAGTAGTAGAAGATATGTAGCTGTTGAGTACCAGGGCGCAACGACAACCACAGCTCAACACCAAATGTATATAATGCCGCACAATGCTATTCGGAAGAACTTGTGTATGTACTCACGAACCCAACCGTCGCCGCCACACACAAAAAACAAAAACACACTTGTCCTTCCTGCCGAGCGCCTCCTGTGAGATTCCGCTTGACCACGCCAATCCGTGCGAAGCGTCCCAAAACACGAGGGCATCGACATTAGTAAAAAAAAGAAAAAAAAAATCGAAACACCGAACTTTTTTCGGTTCGATAAAAATATATATATATATCGAACGATATATCGAAAGTTTCGGTACGTCTAACACTAAGCGACTATTATTTCTCGGGTAACTTTAGCGCCAGATAAATTCTATGATGATACAAGTGAAAAAGGACGCATGCTATCTCGCGCTACCGTTACGATCTGAAAATTTATGACGGGAGTAGGGGGCAAAAGGAGACTTTTGTCCGGGGGAACGGGGTTCTCCACGATCTCTGGCATTTTACATTTCACCTTATTATAGTTTTTATCATTTTGGCGTGGATATATATATTTTTTTATAATTTTTTAAATACGTCAGCTGTGAAGGCCAGATCTTATGCAATTTTTTTTTAGGTGATTATATGGCTGTTTACGGAGGCTTCGGGGTATCTAGTCCCGTTTCTGATCAGATTCTATCAAAATCACGTCTTATGGGGCCTGTTTGGTGGAAAAAATGTTCCTCCGAGATTTTATCACTCATGAAATTCCAGGAAGTGATTTTTTTTGACAGCCTTTTCTGATCAACTCTGAAAGTGATAAAATTTGCTTTTGCACAAGACCTCGGAGGCATTGTACAATTTTGTATAGGTTACAGACAGGGCTCATGATGGGTCACGACGCTACATGCTTGGTTACTCTTGTACACAGCTGGGCTCCAGCACCTGTGCATCGGCCACTACGGAGAGAGAGGGCATCAATACCTTGGCCACCATCGCGTCCCTTGCGGTCGCCCAACTGCAGCTGCTCTAGGCAAACCAACTTTGGATACGAATAGGACGAGACTACAGCAGTATCAAAACAATCTAACGTTCTTCTTTTCTGACTACGACGGCCGCAAGCAGCTCATGCTCCGCGAGAGCGACAGCTCCTTGCTGGTCCAGCGACCCCTTACGCAGCTCCCCAGGAGGTTCCACGTTCCGTTCCTTCCTTGGAGGAGCTGGTGGTGAAGGTTGATCACCCAACCCGGCGTGAACGACTCGTTCGTGTCGTGGTCCACGTACGTAGAGTTCAAGGAAACTTCAAGATCTCGGTTCTGTTCTTTTTTTTTTGTTCTCCCATGAAATAAAACCAAAAACACCATAAGACGGCACATGGGCGCACCGATCTGGTGTGGCTTTTTGCCGCAGGAAAATCCGACTTCCTGCCTTTTTCAATCACTCAAAAAATATTGCATAAGATCTGGCCTGAGTGCGACTGATTAAATAGTTGATACTCAACTTGGCAAGCTGCGTAATACGCCTCGTCTATTGTTATTTCGTCTACAATTGCAATGTTTCTCTGTGGGGAGAGTGGGAGGTTTTCGCTCACAGGGGTGGGTCTCCTCTTTCTTAACATTTCTTTTTTTGTTTTTTGTTGGTTTTTTAGGTCACGGAGTTGTGGTTGTTGTCTTGGTTCGTCAATGTTATGCAAAACAGAGTCAGGGAGGGTATTCGTTGTGCCTCTGTAGTTTGACAGTTACGTGCCGGTTCGGGATATTGACACATTTTCTATTTTGTATGTGATTCTTGATGATGTAATATCTGGGTGCTATGGGATAACGCACAAAATTGATGTCACTTCTGCTGCCGTCTTTACCACTGCTGGGAGATAATAGTAAACGACCTGAATCATCAAATCATCGATTGTCTGGGTGTCTTGGCTACCTGTGCTTGGGGCGAACACACACCTCTGCTACCTGCTACGAGAAGTTCTCTCTCTTGGACAGAGCATGTCGGGTGCAGATTTTTCGTCTTTTAGTTATTATTACGAATTTCTTGTTCCAAACCAACACAGGACAAAATCGAGTACGTGCACAAAGGGTCCAAGGGTTAGATTGACAAGCCGAGCGTACAGCGACGCTGACCCTGGCCTCGTGCGTCCTACTACTACTGCTGCTGCTGCTGCTGCAGCTGCTGTTTTGTTGCTGGAGAAATACTGCTGCTGTAGATGTCGTACATCAGTACAAGCAAGTAGTAGTGGTGGCACCTGCTACCTGCTGCGAGAAGTTCTCTCTTGGACAGAGCATGTCGGGCGCAGATTTTCTTCTTCAAATTACCACGCCGAATTTTGAGTTCAAAACCAACACCTGACAAAATCGAGTACGTGCACAAAGGGTTCAAGGGTTAGATTGACACGCCGAGCCGCCGAGCGTACAACGACGCTGACCCTGGCCTCGTGCGTCCTACTGCTACTGCTGCTGCTGTTTTGTTGCTGGAGAAATACTGCTGCTGCTGTAGATGTCGTACATCAGTACAAGCAAGTATTAATAGTAGTGGTGGCACCTGCTACGAAAAAGAAGCCCTTTCAGTTGAACAAAGCATTTCAGTTGAAGATTTTTCGTCTTCAAATAATGACCAATTTCAACCAGAAAACACTGCTGCTGGAAAAAAGAAAAAAACATGTCAGGTGTGTGTTTACACCCTGGGCAATAGACAATAGTCCAATAGTATAAGAATAGCTTCCTATTGCAATTGACTGTCTATTGTGGTCCCTAATTCCAGTGAATTGAAAGGCGTCGAGCTCTATTATCCAGACAATTTCTATTGAGTGACCCCTACCTGACCCTGTTGTCCGGACAATTTCACTCTATAGGTAGTCTCCGTAATCAATGGTCTGGCCAGTTCCAATTAATGGACCTTCTCCTAAATAAATTGTCCGGCCAATTCCAATTGACAGACTGTCTCCTGAATCACTTGTCCCGACAATTCCAATTGATAGTCGGCCCCCCGAAATAGTTGTCCGGACCATTTCAATTAGTAGACTGACGCCAAAAGTATTTGTCCCGACAACTCCAATAAATAGACAGTCTCCCAGATCAATTGGCCCGACAATTCCAATTTATACAGTCTCCAGAATCAATTACCCGGACAATTTTAATTAGCAGACTGCTTTCTAAATCGATTATCTCGACCATTTCGACTAATAGGAAATCTCCAAAACTGCTTCAGACAATGCTATCATCGGTGGGCAATCTCCTGAATTAACTACCCGTGCATTTCAAAACAACAGTGCATACGGATTACTTTGTTTCGGTATTGTGTTTTTTAATGATCACACCTGAGCACATGGGCTAAGCGGTATCAAAACTTCCTACCCGCGGACAAAAAATACAGAGCTAACGTTGAGGTGTCCCGCCCTTTTCTGCTTATGCCTGGGATAATAGACATAGCAATAGACTATTGCCCCTACAGCAGAGTCACGAAGTTGTCTATTAATTGGAATTGTCCGGGCAAGTGATGTCATAGACTGTCTAGCAATTGAAATTGTTTAGACAATTGATCTTGGATACTGTTTAACACTTGGACTTATTCGGACAATTGATATCGGGCACTGTTTAACAATTGGAATTGTCCGGACAAATAATTTTGGAGACTCTCGATCAATTGAAATTGCCCTGACAATTGCTTTCCGAAACTGCCCATTAATTGGAATTGTGTGAACAATTAATGTTTGGTGCTTTTCAATAATTGGAATTGTCCCGACAAATGAGCTCGGAGACTGCTTATCAATTGAAATTGTGCTGGCAAATGATTTCACAGGCTGTCTATTAATTGGAATTGCTTGAACGATTGATTTCGGGTGATTTACATTAATTGGACTCGCCGTCGGGGCAACTGCTTTGAGATACCGTCTATTAATTGGAATTGTCCGGACAAGGGGATTCGGAAGCGATCTACTAGTTGGAACTGTCATGACTATCGACTTTAGGAGGGCTCTGTTATTTGAAAGTCGGCAGCTGCTTGTAGAACTACATTTGATTTGGTCAGTACACAACAACAGTACCACCATGCTAGTATTGCCTCTACAACAGGATCGGGAACTTTCCTCAATACGCAGTCATTTGCAAGGTCCTTTACTGTGCCATATTACGAGTAGTATCAATTCAATGGGGAGTGTGTATCATAATACAATAACTACTATGTAGGTACACGGCCATGACATTCATCGAACAATTGATTTATTGGGCGGCATCTACAATGAATTGTGCAGACAATTCCAACTACTTTCCAGTCGCCGAAGTCCATTTGGACAATTCCATTTAATTGGCAGCACCGGAAATCAATTGTGCAGATAATTTCAGTCAATAAGCAGCAGCCGAAATTAAATGTTCAGACAAATCTAATTAGTAGACAGCCCCCGAAATCAATTGTCTGAACAATTTCGGTTAGTGGACAACACCCGAAATCAATTGTCTGGACAATTCCAATTATTGAATAGCCCCCGAAATCAATTTGGTGAATAATTCCAATTAATTGGCAGTCTCCGCAACCAATTGTTTGGACAATTCCAATTCATAAACACTCGAAACCTATTGCTCACACAATTCCAACTAGTAGATGGTATTCGAAATCAATTGCCTGGACAATTCCAATTCATAGACAATCGCCGAAAACAATTACGTAATACCTGGCCAATTTCAATTAATGGGCAATCGGGCCAATTTCAATTAGTGGGCATCGCCGAAATCAATTGTATTGACAATTTCAATTAATAGACAGTCACAAAAACAATTTCAAGGCAAATCCAATTAACACACATCCTGCTGAATCAATTGTAGACACCATTGAAATAGTAATTGTCCCCCCTTCCTACAGGACCCTCCCAGACCTCCTGTTTTTTTGTCTTCTTGTTGTTCTTTCTACCCGTCGACATCCGGCACAACAACCAGTCAGTGTCCGTGCCGATTCTTGAATTCCCGAGAGATACGATACGAATACAAGCAATGAGTTTTGTGGACACAGCAGTAGATGTGTTTTTCATATATATTTTATATATATCAAGAGCAGGAGAGGCCTACAGTAGCAGTAGCACATTTACGATATTGAGATTCACCAACGACGGCGTATACGTACGTATTAATAGTAGGTAGTAGTAGATGTTCGTTCGTGTTGGTTCAGCACAAAACAGAATACCAGGTATTCCGTATTCGCCCAGCATGATGCATCGCAGATATGACCAGTGAAGGTATTACTGAGGTCGCACCTCATTAGCACAAATTACAGATTACTATATTTTTTCCATTGGTTCTGAGTCTTACTCTGTGTTGACGACTAGTGGTGCTTTCTTCTTTTTCCTTTTTTTTTTAGCTCCTTCTTTTCAAGTGTCTGCCAGATCCCCTGCGGAGGAGGTACGATGGTTTGTTACTATATATACATATACCAGGTATATATTTGTTTCATTTTTCTTGTTTCTTTTTCCCTTGCGAATTGTCTTTGTTTTAGTTTTTTTTCTCTTTTCTTCGTTTTATTAATAGTTTCTCTAGGTCATGGAATGGGTATGTCGTGCCTGTCGTATGATGACATGGCATTGCATTGCATACGTGGCAACGTAGTATCTCTGTGGCGTAGCTTTGTGACCACAGAACTTGTATCTCTCTAGGATTGAAGAATCGGCACGGACACTGGTTGTGCTGGATGTCGACGGGTAGAAAGAACGGTTTAATGCATTGTGAAGAAAACAACAACACCAACAACAACAACAATTTAAGGAGGACTATAATATATAGACCCACGGAATTTATTTTTTCGTTTCAAAATTATGAATTTGCGACATACACTCAGTACATATTTTACGAAGTAACGAACTTACAGCTGGACTAATTCGCAGCCACAGAGACACACACAGCGTTGCTTAAAGCATGGGTAGCATGAAGACTCCAGCTTTCCAATGCATGCTACTTATAGCCGAAGGTTTATGGTTGAGGGTGAGGTAGAGGTCGGTGAAAAGAGGTCCTCACAATCTACTGGTTTTGAAGGGGGGAGCAGTTTTCAAGCCGAGGTCTCATACGAATGAGGAATATTTGGCATTGCTTACAATACGGGGGGCAGAACAAACAAACAAAATTGCCGAGACTGCTGGTAGTTGCTGAGATACACGCGTCCAAAGACGGACTCCACTGCCCACTAAGCCTACCTCTGCCTCGTGCCCAGCTAACTCCACACTTTCGCCTACAAGTAGCATCGTTGGAAAGCAGAAGTCCTTAGCTTTCCGTGGAACCTCACCACGCATTTGTAGCATCCCTGCGTAAATCTTTACAGGTGAAATAGTCCAGATGCCGATATATCTCCTCAATAAAACTAAGGTCAAAATAGGCCCGGAGACAAAATTCTGGAACGACATAAATCAAAAGGAAATCCGCTGGGTCCATTTGATATGGGTCCTCCGTAATAGTATATACCTCGTACATGGTATGCCGTTTTTTCAGTGCCAAAGGACCGAGATATAACATACCGCCGTCTACCGCGGACGGCGCCTATTCACTCATCACTTTTACTTTCCAGCCTTATAACTCGTAGGAGGTTTTACCCTCGACGATCTTCTGGACAAACCGTGGTCACAGGTGTCGTCCCTTCACCCTCCCGGTACGTGCCTTCATTTTTTGTCGCGCATAGGGTTCAGCATTCCCACTGCTCGTCGATTTTCATCGAATGTAGCTAACTCACGCTTTCGCGCTTTCCGCTAATCAATTTTTTATGCTAGAAAAAGTCCCTATCTATGAGCATGCACTCGGTGAGACTTGAACCCACGAAATTGATCTTGACAGGCACGCGGACCACCTGCCAAGCCACCGGGGACGCCGGCCTATAGCGTTGTGCAACTCACCTGTGGTGTTTAGTGTGATTATAGAAAGAAGCACCAGGTGCCCCTGGTCAAAGAGCAGATTGCCTCTAATCCCGCGTCCAGACCGCACGCACGTACTACGCGGTGTGGCCCTGCTGTTCCCCGGTATGGCCCGTGGAGGCGACGGAGACGAAGTCGCTCCCACACCGCCAGAAGAACGCAGCCAGTCAGTGATGGCCGTCAACGGGGGACCCCAGGCAAATGCAAAGCAATAAATAATAATGAAAGTGTTGTACGATGAGAGGCGGACGAATGGGGAGAGTCGGAAGGGGGCGGGGGGGGGAGGAGGCAACCAGTCTCGGAACAAAAAACTCTACCTGACTGAGCTGCTGCCGCGGAATTATATCTGGTCTGAGGAGTGGTCTGAGGTTCGTTCTCACGCTTCCACTACACACCACCAATATTCTTATTCTGCAGATAGGCGGGAAAAAGATAGGCAGCGTCCAACTTGCCATTTTTATACCAGCGGCTGCTCCGCTACGAAACTTCGTAGCGTGTGCGTGCGTATAATAAATAATACGCGCGCTCGTACAAGCACTTTTTTTTTTTTTTTTTTTTTTTTTCTTCATCACTTTTACTTTCCAGCCCACTCGTAGGAGGTTTTACCCTCGACGATCTTCTGGTGTCATCCCTTCTCCCCCCCCCGGTACGTGCCTTCATTTTTTGTCGCGCAATGGGTTCAGCATTCCCACTGCTCGTCGATTTTCATCGAATGTAGCCAACTCACGCTTTCGCGCTTTCCGCCTATCAATTTTTTATGCAAGAAAAAGTCCCTATGAGCATGCACTCGGTGAGACTTGAACCCACGAAATTGATCTTGACAGGCACGTGGACCACCTACCAAGCCACCGGGGACACTGCGCAGGTTGGACAGACGAGTAAAACTTGAGAGTATGTATCCGGAAGTTCGCATTCACAGGAATTTTCTCCGAGCATACCTGGTACCAGGTATGCAGGAGTTGGTATTATACGTGGGACAAAATCGTTTACCAGGTATAATTTAGGTTCTGTTCTAGGCAATTTTTTAGTAGTGGGGCTTGGGGTAGTAGGCCCAATCTTCTAAGACGTTTTAAATACGTCTTAATCCGTTTCTGAGAAAGAGGCACGTCTTTCTCGCTATATCGCGTCTTGGCAAGTCTTAGATTCGTCTTGGCACATTTAGGTTCGTCTTGGCACGATAGAGTCGTGTTAGAACGCACCAGGCGCCGGCCGAGGGGTCTTAGGGGGTCGACACGACCCCAGCGAGCTGTGGAAATAGGTGGGAAACACACAGCAGTTGAATCGACTATATACTCCAACTTGCTTCTTTCGAACCTTCTTTTTTCGGGCCTCCGTGCGTTTTTCCCTGTCACCGGGGACATCGAACCCGGTTGCCCGGATTTTCGAGGATGGCACTTTTATTAAAAACAAAACATGACGACAGATGATCTCTCCTCTCTCCCCACCTACTACAACTGGGCAGTTGGTTAGGTTTGGTGAAGGCCCACACCAATTTATATTGACATGCTACCTCACGATTATTACTACTGTTTCCTCTGTTATGTTACGCGTTCGCGGTTTTGTTGGTCGTTAAAAGTTCGTCGTATTATATATTGCACAGACATTTGATCGGCATATAATAGTTCAGGGCGACTACTCGTACTCCTGTTTTCGCTTATTCTTTTCCTTTGCTGTTTATTGCTGCACCGTGGTACATCATCAGTACATCATCAGTGCCAGGTAACATAACGCGTTCTTTGGGACGCCCAATATTGGACAACTACTGCTGCTCTCGTTCTGTGTTCCGTGGGCAGTTTAGGTTTCGTTGGTGCTTTATTACAACACAAGCAAATACGCGGGCGGGCGGTACTTCATACCTGTAGTACGTAGCTTTATTATTTTTTTAATGGTTTGTGCAAAATACTTTTAAACCAGTATTTTTGTCCGTGGTACGTCAGTACCAGGTAGCAACGTATAGTTTAGGGCACCTGCAGCACTCTCTCTCTTGCTGTTTTCCGTGGGCGGTTTTGTAGGTTGGTTGGTATTATTAATAGTACACTATTGATACGCAAATACATATACTTGAGTGTGTTGGTTCCCACGGCTACCGACGGTATGATATTCAGTATGCTATTCGTACTCACTCATAAAAAAAAACGACACAACAATATAACCATGTACCTGGTACGCCTTTAATTCGCAATGCGACTTCGGAGCTTCCACGTAATATATATATATTTTTTTTTTTTTTTATTTTTTTTTTTAATTCATCACTTTTACTTTCCAGCCCACTCGTAGGAGGTTTTACCCTCGACGATCTTCTGGACAAGCCGTGGTCACAGGTGTCGTCCCTTCTCCCCCCCGGTACGTGCCTTTTATTTTTGTCGCGCATAGGGTTCAGCATTCCCACTGCTCGTCGATTTTCATCGAATGTAGCCAACTCACGCTTTCGCGCTTTCCGCTTATCAATTTTTTATGCAAGAAAAAGTCCCTATGAGCATGTGCACTCGGTGGGACTTGAAACCACGAAATTGATCTTGACAGGCACGCGGACCACCTACCAAGCCACCGGGGATGGGTACGTATGAACGAATGTACAAGAGGTACACATTCAAATATACCAGGTACTACCTCGTATCAACTATGTACTGCTGTAGGTGTCTCGTCAAATGCGAACAAAACAAGGAGCTATTACGGGGGTCCATAGTTAATAGGACCACATATTGTTAGTAAAAATAGGAAAATATATAGGTTTTTATGTATACCGTAGGTCATATTAACTATGGACCCCCGTAATACCACGAGTACGCAATAATACTGCGGTTCACCCATCATACGTAATAATCGCACACATCATCTGTAGCATTGCCGTTCTTACCGCCGCTTTACATTGTTGTGTGGTTGCTGCATTGCTGTATCCGTCCCTTGTTGAAGTCACATTGTTTGTCGATACAATCCTTGTTTCAGTACTGCGAAGACGAACCCAAGACGTGCCAAGACGCGTCCAAGACATGCCAAGACGCGTCTAAGACGTGCCAAGACGCGTCTGTCAAGACGCATCTAAGACGTGTCAAGACGCATCTAAGACGTGCCAAAACGCATCTAGGACGTGCCAAGACGAATCTAAGACGCGCTAAGACGAATCTAAGACGCGAAAAATGGATTTAGACGAATGGAATTCGCACGATTTATTCCAAATTTTTTCGGCCTGCGTTATAATCGAAGCGTCAAAATTTCCAAATTTTCCAAGTTCTTGATCTGGATTTCTTGAAAAATGCGATGGGCATTCTTATCGAGGGCGGAGTTGTTCTGTCGTGATTTTCCATATTTTTTTGAAAACGACCCCCACTACCACACAACACCAGCCGGCACTCTCGTCGTCACAGAGCAAGCATGAGCCAATCAACCCCAAGGACGCAGAGGAAAGCACCTAGGCCAAGTAGGTTTATGCAACCTAGCGATAACAGCGATGACAGGGCCACCGCGGGCCCAAGCCGAGCGGTGATGCCTGGTTTTTCAGGTGGAACCAGCGGGGCGAGTTTGGCACCAAGCAGTAGAAGTGAACACGACAGCAGTAACAACAGCTACGCAAGAACGAGCAACTCGTTAGCATGCCCATCTCTGGGGAAGGAGGAGGAAAAAAAAGTGGGCCAGGATATGCTGTCGGGCGGCGGTGCTGGGAGCGCGGGGAGCTTGGCTGACAGCAGCAGCAGCAGCAGCAGCAGCAGCAGCAGCAGCAGCAGCAGTACAGCAGCAGCAGCAGCAGCAGCAGCAGCAGCAGCAGCAGCAGCAGTACAGCAGCAGCAGCAGCAGTACAGCAACAGCAGCAGCAGTACAGCAGCAGCAGCAGCAGCAGCAGCAGCAACAGCAGTTGGGAGGATCGGCGGGCCGGGAGTAGAGATGTACTACGTGGGTTTTTCGATCGCAATCAAGCAACAGCAACAGAAAGGATACTGGTGCACACCTTTACCAGCTTCAAAATCGTTCACTGCAGCAGCAGTACTCGTCCCATTTCCCGGTTTGCCACGGATAATTGCTCTTGTATTGGCAAGCTAGATTTCTGTTGTAAAGCTGCTGCACATGCAGCTGCTAGAGCAGGTTCATTATTGTTGCTGCTATCCACGTACGGGTTCTAACGCTGCTGTCGTACGAGTACAGCTGGGTTCGAGCGACAGCGCGAAGGTTACACACGACTGACACACACCTGGTATACAGAAACGGGGTTTCATACCACGTGTACGTGTATCAGGTTTCACGACTTCTAGCTTTGCCGCACAACGTTTCACAGTGTCAGGTGGCGTGCAAGGTGCTAGTGCGTCCGGATTGTATACAGCACCAGTTGCGTTGCAAGATACCAGAGGCACCCAAACTACTACACACGGAGACTATGCTAGATGAAAGTCGACCCAAGACAGCGATAACGACGATAACTGAGAGGTGAGCAAGAAGTGGCGCCAGCGCGCTACAAGGAAAGCACAACACACACACGAAACAGTATCACGCTCACGTCCATAGTGCTCGTCTTTTTCAAGGACTGGGCGGACCAAGTCGGCGAGCTTCGCGAAACTCTCTTCAGGCATCCGAAAAGTCCTCCGGAAAGCTTTCCGGCGACGGAGGTCTTCCCTCAGCTCTGCCCACGAGAGCAGCAGCGATCGCCTGCAGCATGTTTATGCGCCTCGCTTCTGGAAAATTGTAGGGGTTGAATCGTTGTCTCGTACGACTCGATGACGAGTCCTCCGGAGACCCGGACCTCTTCCTTCTACCTTCCACAATATGTAACCTCCCTGGCCAACGTCTCAAGCTACCCGCTTGCCCCAGCGTCGAGCGACCGCGCGGGTTGGAACACTGCCTCGAATATCGTGAAAGGTGTGATAGGTTTTCCAAAATTTGGAACGGGAACACTTCGTGATTTTTCAGTGGGTGAAGAATTTCCAAAATTATACGACAGAACACCTCCGTATTTTTATACAGATTTCCAATATTTGGAAAATTTGGAAAAAAAAGTCATCGATTAGAACGGCCCATTTTGAAGATTAGGCCTAAGACGGTTCTAATTTTTCGGCTTCAGAGATTGCTGAAAAAAATCGAAACAACGTCGCAAAAAAATATATGAAAAAGTCAAGTAAATGTTGGTCAATAGTAATAATGCGAGTGAGACAAGATATTCAAAACTGAGAACTGAAACTCGGCATTACTTTTTTTCTACACCACATGGCATTGACCTGGTCATGTTCGTACTATTTACAGGGTTCCCCTCCGGGAGGTGCCGTATTAGTAGGGGAGTGGCGCAAGAGCGAAATAATACTCTTGTGAAACCCTGCACACTTCATTAAAAGTAACACCTGCATCCACCCATCATTTTAACGTGAACACAAACAACAGGTGTTTGAGGACAGACTATTATATATACTGTTCGCGGAATTAGTGTGGGATCGTTACTACAATAATATATAATAGGGTAACCGAGTCTCGGTCGAAGTGTTGAAAAAACCACGTGCCGGAGCTTGTGTCAGGTTGCTATGATCACGCTGGACTGCTGTGTGTAACAGTGCCGATTACGCTGAACTGCTGTGTGTAACAGTGATAATCACGCTGAACTGCTGTGTGTAACAGTGTCAGTGTTAAAAAGAAGCGCCCCCGAGTATGTGACGCTGAACTGCTGTGTGTAACAGTGATAAATCACGCTGAACTGCTGTGTGTAACAGTCAGCGTTAAAAAGAAGCGCTCTCGAGTATGTGCCGAGAGGCTGAATTTACGGAAACCGAGCTGGGTCGGGCCGCTGATAAAATAAACAAACCAAACCCCACCCTGAACTGCTGTGAGTGAAATCCTTAGCTGCTGCTATAAGGCTCCGGGTCCACGAAGGCTCCCGATGCGCGCACCACGCTTAAACCGAGGCTCATAAAACCTGTTAAAGATACCACCAGATGGTACTTCGCAGTAGGCTGCAAAGGCTGGTGCTGGTAGTCGTTCGACTGACCGAGCAGACACGCTGTGTCGAGGATGTGAGAAGTTGATAACGCTTAGAAGGTTCGCTTCACTTCACTTCATATAAATTAACTTGATGATACCAGCGATGACGCTCGTCCTGCGTCAATGCAGTAGAGCCGCTTGGTAGAGCTAGACGTCGCAACCAGGGAAGGGGTAGACAAACCACGTAGACAAACGTAGGGAAGCCAGACGAAGAACTGAGCTAGGATATCCGACTACGAACTCTGTACTCGTGGATATCCGGTAGGTACGTTACACAAAGAAATGCGGCGCAACCTGAAATAACGCGGTGGAACCCAAACCAACCAGCTTCAACACATGCAGATAGTCTGTACAAGCGTAACATTCCAACACACCCCACCAAGCACACTTGTCGTACCGATGAGCAACTCTGTAGGCTACCTGCTACTGCTGTGGCGCTGCAGCAAGTGCTAACATGGAGCTGTACATTCGCTACAGAACATTGATAATGCCAATACACTGATTTCGTCAACTTCTTAACAGTAAGTGGATAATATATTGATCCAGCTGACTCGCGGCGATTAATTCGTAAGTACAAAGTTGCGCGAGGTCGAGGTTGCGCCATAATACTTTGTGACCGGCTGAGTAAGGTACATCACATACATAATGGTACTACTGTACAACATATATATATTTGTTCCCCCAAAATAAATGTTTCTTGGCGCTCAGGGTAATATTAAGGTTTCGCAGGTAAATGTTCGGGAACAAATCGTAGCCGGAGTACTGAGAGAATTGGAGTACTGACGGCCAAATTATTGCGAGCACTGAGAAGGCCCAAATACTGAGAGTAATGAGAGTGTGAGCAGTACCGAACCCCGAGAATACAGGTAAGTATGTACCCGCAGTAGTATCGAAAAGCGAAACACTTGGGGTAAAGGCAATATGCGCAGTACAGAACCTCGAGATACTGAGAGTATTCGCAGTGCATACATACACGCATAGATATTCCTCGCAAATGCATATCTCGAAATATTGGCAGACTCCTTTAAGTGCTCATGTTGTCTCCAGCGAAAGTAGTTTTTGCTCCAACTCCCACTCGTGTGGGATTATCTGGGTGTGTTTTGTGCCGAACGCTGAGACTGTCGACACAGTGCATGGACGGTTTAAGTATACTTCATGCTCGAAGTATACTGGGCATATTGAGGATATGTAATTACCACTGCGAGTACTGAGTCTCGCAGCAGCAGCAGTACGAACTAGAGCCTGGTATCACCTAAAAATCGGGGGGGTATATGATATCTATATATACCCCCCTAAAAAACATGACTAAGTCATAAAAGTTGATATTTCTTAGTCATGTCCATATCACGGGCATTTTCTGATATATCGCTATGATATGTGATATATGCAGGGTATATGATGATACCATGTCATATATCGTGTGATATATCATATATATAGTGCAATATCGTAGATATAACGTTATATATCATGTACCTTGTATATTGTGATATGTCATTATTTATCTGCCCTATATATATCGTGATTTCGTGTGTTATTATCACCTCCCATCACACCTATATCTGTATGTCACCGCCGTGTCACATCGGTACTTGCTCGTGATTGGGGCCTGTGCCACACTGATGGTAAGGCACTGGCTTGGTACTTGGCGATCTGTGCCGGCTACGTACTAAAAACACACCCAAAAGCATGAATGATGATACAGCAACCCTTTCTCCGCGAGGATATATTGCATGTAGATGTGTGGCGGCATTTGACGATGTCGAAGGCGACTGCTGTAGCTGTGGCTTGCCTGTGGCCGCAGGCGATGGCGCGTTCGACTCGCTCATCGCGGATCAAACCCGCACGACAGGAAGAGAGTAGCGGGCACCAGCCCTTGTACGTCCCCTCTTGTGTGTGTGCGTCACGCTTCGTACTCGTATACTAGTCCATACGTACCAGGTATAATATACTGCACGTATATTCCGCCCAAAATGTACGCCCGAAAGACGCAAGATATATCGTCAAGATAGCAAGTAGTCATATTATGACACATATCGGATAGATATATCACGTATTTCACGTCACATAGGCCGATGTATCATCTTATATCACCTTATATAGGCCGATATACCCCTTCATAGCGGACGTATATATCATATACCAAATATCATATCACCTTTTAGTCACATCGTGCTGAAAGCCCTTATATATAGCGATGTAATACGATATGATATATATCGCACGTTCCGGCGAAAAAAAACATGACTAAGTACTATGGAAATATCATATCGTATAGGGGGTATATTTAGGGTAGCCCTATACTGATACCAGGCTCTAGTACGAACACTACCAACGGACGAAATACTGCTAGACTAGTATACTTGTAGTACCCGCGGTACAGAACCCCGAGATACTTGAAAAATAAAACAAGAATTAAAAAAAGCACAACAGGCGGTATCCATGCCAGCAGCAGTAGCGAGCCCCGCATTAGTGCGAGCCCGACAGTATATGCAGTAGTATCTACAGAACCTCAAATATTGCGAGTACTCGCAGTGTCTTGAGTGAGTACAAAACCCCCAAAATACTGCGCGTGTACGAAAAGTACCTGCGGACCTACGCCAATGGGAACGCGAAGTATTTTCTCGAACATACTATTGTATGCTTTACTCCCAAGTATCAGCAGTAGCTGTGAAATGCTGAGGTATGAACGCACACGCCACACGCAAGCGCGCCCAAACTATTTCATTTGGGCTACAACACACAAGTAGCATGTGCTACATGTTCGTTGTGCCTCTTTAGCTTGACAGTTACGTGCCGGTTCGGGATATTGGCATATTGTGCATTATGTGATTCTTGACATCTGGGTGTTATGGGATGACGCACAATGTCACTTCTGCTGTCCCTATGCCACTGCTGGGAGATAATAATAAACGACCTGAATCATCAACTCATCGATTTTGTCTTGGTGCCTTGACTACCTGTGCTTGGGGCTGACGAACACTCTAGAGAGTCGTTGGTACCGACGCAGCCTCATCATGGGGGATGAACTTGATGATCTTAGAGCCGTAGTCTCGGAGCAGGGCCTTGCTCTCCAAGTTCTACAACAAGCAGCCGCAGACGCGGAGGAGCGTCAAAAATCATCTCATACTGAGCTGCTTGAGATGATGGCGACTCTATTGAGAACGAGTCGAGAGAGTAAGGCACAGCGGAAGTCCGGCAGGGAGCAGGGGCTACCTGCCGTAGATACAGCAGGGAGGGATGCTGTGTCGCCATCGTTGGATCGCTCCGACGATGGCACGGTGGAGCCGGGAAAGCGAAGGGGAGGTGTTTCCCGGTGCAAGGCTGCGGGCCACTACAGCAACAGTTGCACTGCAAAGCTCTGCGAAAGGTGTGGTAGGAGAGGACACGAGAGCAGCAAGTGCGCATCGCCGGCGGACATGGATGGATCGCCGGCGGAGGCCGTGTTTGCGATTGTGGGGGATCCCGGAGATGATGAGGTGGAGACGACGGCGTTTTAGGGGCACTGCAGCTAAAAGCCCTACGGCGGACAACCGTAGGCACCTCTGCCGTGTGTTGCGAGCGGGGGACTTCAAGTCGTACGACATTTATTTGCCGTACGCACTCCACTTCAGAGGTTGTGGAGGCAGCAGATATGGGGTTATCGCTCAGCGAGGGTACATGTCTGCATGCGAATCCCGCGAGAAGCCGCACGGCCGCCAGCCGTGTGCAACCCTACCGGGGGGTGTTAGGTGGGGCAAAGTCGCGCGGCAAAATAGCTGCGTGCATTCTGCTGCTGTTAAAAAGCGGTGGCAGGAAACGGGCGTGGGGTAATCGTGGACTGTCTGCAGCAGTACCAAATAACGATGGGGTTTCGTCCGGGTGGCAACAAGCGAGCAGATCTGGGTATTTCGTCAGCCGGAGCTTCATGCAAGGTCCGGCAACATCGCGGGGCGGAGGGGGCAGGTCTGGTCATCATGGTGTGATTTCGTAGGAATGAATGGTGAATTTAGTTTTACGACTGATACACCAAAGATAGGTGAGGTGTATTGCTGGTATTGGCGGTGGCTACTGATTATATTGCAAGGGTGGAGAAACCGTAGATAGTAGACGATGTATCATCTGGGATTCTTCGTTCTGGGTGGTATACGTAACCTTTTCGCCTGGTAGCTTCGAAATGTATTATCATGTTCAAATCAAACAGTCTTTGTAAATCCGAAAAACTTGTAGTGTTTTTCTGGTGTAGACAGGACCAGATGGGGCCTGGTAGAAATGAAATGCATACTCGTAGCGGTATGGAGAAATAAGGGTACGCTGATACACCAAAGAGAGGTGAGGTGTATCGCTGGTATTGGCGGTGGCTACTGATTATATTGCAAGGGTGGAGAAACCGTAGATAGTAGACGATGTATCATCTGGGATTTGTTCTGGGTGGTATACGTAGCCTTTTTTCGCCTGGTAGCTTCGAAATGTATTTTCATGTTCAAATCAAACAGTCTTTGTAAATCCAAAAAAACTTGTAGTGTTTTTTTCTGGTGTAGACAGGACCAGATGGGGCCTGGTAGAAATGAAATGCATACTCGTAGCGGTATGGAGAAATAAGGGTACGCTGATACACCAAAGGGAGGTGAGGTGTATTGCTGGTATTGGCGGTGGCTACTGATTATATTGAATTTTGCGGGTATCTTTTATTTTTGGCAGTAGACTACTGCCTGCAAAATAAAGGAGGGTGAGCATATTCATGGTTGATTGGTTGTTCTGCCAACAGTATCATTTTGCGAATACTTGTTCACATCGGAGAAAAGTGGAACATAAAATATTTTCTGCGAATGATCGAATAGTTTTCGTAGCTGGGAGGGCTTAAGCTGTTCGTGTCGAAAGCAGTAGCGGCATTTTATTGTTTCTTTATTCGATTATTAGGAGCTACTGGGTAGCGACTATTATTTTTCGGGTGACTTTAGCGCCAGATAAATTCTAATTTTACAAGTGAAAAAGGACGTATGCTATCTCGCATTACCGTTACGATCTGAGAATTTATGACGGGAGTAGGGGGCAAAAGGAGGCTTTTGTCCGGGGGAACGGGGTTCTCCGCGATCTCTGGCATTGTACTTTTCACCTTAGTTTTTATTATTTTTTTGGCGTGGATATATTGTAATATCGTCTACAATTGCAATATTTCTCTGTGGGGAGAGTGAGAGGTTTTTGCTCACAGGGGTGGGTTTCCTCTTTCTTTTCGATTTTTTTGTTTGTGGGTGGTTTAGGTCATGGAGTTGTGTGTTGTTGTCTCGGTCCGTAAATGTTACGTAAAGAGTCAGGGAGGGTGTTCGTTGCGCCTCTTTAGCTTGACAGTTACGTGCCGGTTCGGGATATTGGCATATTGTGCATTATGTGATTCTTGACATCTGGGTGTTATGGGATGACGCACAATGTCACTTCTGCTGTCCCTACCACTGCTGGGAGATAATAATAAACGACCTGAATCATCAACTCGTCGATTGTATTGGTGTCTTGACTACCTGTGCTTGGGGCTGACGAACACTACATCATTTTGTACGTTCAGAAAAGCAAGGTGGATGAATGTACTGGCACAAAAAAAGTCAGAAGAAGTGGAAAATAAACACACACAACTTATTTTACAGCAGTATATCGCTATACGTTCACAAAAGCAAGGTGCGGACGAATGTATTATCACTGAGTGTAGTACGGTTGGAGTCCTGTGGTACAATACAAGTCAAAAGTGTAATAAGAAAAATGCGTGGATGGTGCGAGTCGAACCTCGGAAACGAAAATGTTATCAAGCGCAGTATAAACGTCTACGCTAGAACAGTGCTCGTACAACTGGCACGTCATGTTTTTTACGCAATCTAAAACACTTTGCACGATAATCTCCTACAGCAGTAGAGTAGCTTGTACAGGTACGGCTGCATATACAGCAGTACTGCTGTAAATTTCCACGCGAGAAACGTACATGTACTGATCCCCTTTCAGCTGCCTCTAGGATCTATCGGTCAGCAATGTAGGACACACTGCAATCAGAACTATTACTGCTGTGCTACAGCTGTATGTAAAAGTATGTTTTGTACGAACACTGCTGTACGAATGAGCCGCAGTACGATCATCCATACGCTCAAGGTGTGCCCACTGCTGCTGCTGGGCAGCAGGGTTCTGGTGTTGTAGGAATCTGGAGGTAAGCACGCTCTGTGCACTGCTGTGGGTGTTGTTC
The DNA here is from genome assembly GCA_031763025.1 of Macrocystis pyrifera. Classification (NCBI taxonomy): domain Eukaryota; class Phaeophyceae; order Laminariales; family Laminariaceae; genus Macrocystis; species Macrocystis pyrifera. Next base: position 10,680,818 of record JASSKH010000020.1, on the reverse strand, counting down.
AGGCGGTGGTCCGTGCTCCGTGCAACAACCGAAAAGAAATGTACAGGGATATTGTACGTCATCCTGGGTACATACGGATAAAAAAATATACGGCAGACTGTGGAATGCGGACGGCAGGCTTCGACAAACACAACAAACCACATCAGCACTGCGCATATGGGTGTGTCGAACACGCATGGCGTGTGGGCGGCAGCGTTGGAACGATGGGATCTGGGCATGTTGCCTGTTGTGTACCTGGTATATGCCTGAGCTGTTGTATGCTCACAGCTCATGAGAGCCGGGGAGAGAAAACAGAGAGCATGAACACTGTGCGGATACTTACGTAAAAAATAGGGCCTATCGTACTGAAACCACGGAAATCGTCGTATCCACTCCCGCCGGCAAAAAACTTTGGGCGCTCGCCACGTGCTCCAGAGTGCACGGATCGCTCCGAGACCTCCACCAATGTGCCCGGCCGGGCTTCCCGTGTCCGAGCAATTTGTGTTATGCCGAAAAGTGCTTTACACGAAGAGAAAAGTTGGCCAAAGTACGAAAATTTGACAGATATACGTATACATATCAGATCGAATAATGTATTTATTTGCTAAAAAAAGTAATCACAAATTGGCACTGAGGTATATTTCCCTATACGGAGCGTGGGTGCCGGCAGGCGCCCACGCGAAGCTCTTGTATTATAAACATATATACAATGATTCCCGACGCCTGAGAGCGCAGCAATCGCTTCCGATTTGGTCTTGAATTTAGGCTCGGATTCCACACGCCTTCGCTTTCCTGGCTTCGTGCTTGCTTTTTCGATCGCTTTCCTCGACGGTCGCGCGAGCCGGCCTCCGACCGGTGTTCTCCCGTGCGCGCATCTCGGAGTCTCGCGCCGTCGACGAGCACGGCGACCCCGAACTCGAGGGATATTTGCTGCGGAGAGGAGACACGGACATTCAATTTTCTTCCCTCCTGGAATTTGAGTTCCCTGTCGTTCTAAAAGATCCAAGGGTGGCACGCATGAACGCGTGAACAGCAGTCGTGTACTCAGGATCTATCTGAACGATTTTTTATTGGTTCAAACTGACAGTCCCGTTTTCGACCACGAACTCGAAGAATATGGAGAGGAGACACGGACGTTCTATTTTTCGCGGTCCTGGAGATTTGTTTCGCTGTTGTTGCTCCGCAAAGAGAGACAGACTTGATCTTACTGTATTGTAGTTCTTTCCTATCCGAGGTTCGATTCTCGGCCTTGCTGATGCTACTGCTTTATACTAACGACTCCTTTATTCTCCTGACTCCTTTGGTTTGCGGGCCGCCATCGGCCTGTTCGACCCCCTCGGTCTTGCCTTACTCGGTGGCTGTCTTCCCTTGCCCCTCTCTCTTCGCGAGTCGACTACATGCGCCTTCCCGGGGTATCGCGCCGCTCTTGCTACCAGATCGTTGGACAAAAATCGGCCCGTCATTTATTTGTTTTCGCCGGAGGAACGGGATGGAGGTTGCTGGAGAGTATCGAGTGTGGTCGATAAGAAAAACCGACCAATCACACCGGAGGATATCATACAGGTGGTCGTACATGCCCGGACTGTCTACTGCTGCTGCAAGGTCTGATCTCTGGAGGCGCGTTGAAGTACGAGTACCACTACGGCAGCAACAGTACAGCAGTATTGTAGTAGTTCAGAGGTATTCTACTTGGAAGATGTACAAAACAAAACCAAATATCCATAACGAGCGCGCCCGATGAGCGTGTCTGACGTATCACGCAATAACGCAGCTTCCAAAGTTGAGTTTCAACCACTCAATCAATCGGTCGTACCCACAGCAGACGGTTTTCACATTTTTCAATCATATCCAGCTGCCAGGTATCTACTGTTTGCTAGATAAAGATTTAGTACCGCAGTCCCGATTTGGGGACAAACCACTCTAAGTCCAAGTGGTTTGTCTCCAAAACGGGACTGCAGTGCTAAAAGGGTTAAGATACTATTTCATACAGTCCCGCCTTAAGATACGATCCTTCGTTACCAGGTACCGGTATACGACTACTGCAAGATAAAATGTTCGCCTTACCAATTTCTGGTGAAAACACGTCAAGTTACTTCGGCGAGCACTACTACTGGAGGTAATCGAGGGTTCGAGACTGTTTGCTTCCACTGCGAGTACTGGCAGTATATCGGGGTTGTGTGGTGCTGTGGATATTGTGCTGCGTGTGCTTCACGTGTATCCGACCTGAATTCGGGGTTCACACTCAGAATTCAGCCCATGTTAGCAGTGTATTTTGCGGTTGTCAGGTTGTTCTGTATTGCCGATCGATATCACGTACCAAGTATCAGGTATCAGGTGTTTGATACTGCTCCTACTAGCAGCATATCGGAATATATGCTGCGATTACTGCCTGCATTCATGATGGGAGTATTTCATACCAGTGTAGATAATGCGCGTATACTGGTTGGTAAAAAATACGCGTAACGCGTCCTGTACTCGCAGTAATTTGGGCGGTTGCTGCAAGCTGACATGTTGTCTGCTGATGCTGCTGCTGCTTCGGTAGTGCTGCTGCTGATGTTGCGGCTGCGTCTGCACACAGCAGCAGCAGCAATGGTGCTGCTGCTGCTGCTGCTGCTGCTGCTGCTGCTGCTACTGCTTGCTGCTATCGCTTTCATGTGCAAATGAGAGGCCATCTCTCCTGCACAAGCACCGTTGGCAGTAGGTACAACTCGCCGTAGATAGGTTGGTATGATACTTCGGCGTGGGTATGGGGAACTACTTGGCATCTGGGCAGACAAAGGTATGGTCCACAAAATGCTAGTAATCTCAGTTCTGAGAAATGTGATAAACCTCTCAGATCTGAGCTGGCTTCTGCCCCCTCCAGGACAAAGATCAATAGTATCGATGGTTTCCTGCCCCAAAATAGTAGACGGTTCTGATTTTTTTTCGGCTTCAGAGATCGCTGAAAACAAAACGAAACAACGTCACAAAAAAATATCCTGAAAGTCGAGAAAAAGTTGGTCAATAGTACTGCGAGTGAGACAAAGCTGAGGACTGAAAACTCGGCATTGCCTTTTTCCTACATCACTTGGCATTGACCTGATCAGGTCATCATGTCCGTACTATTTATAAGATCGAATGGCGTATTTATACTGCTAAAAAAAATAATCACGAATTGGCACTGAGGTATATTTCCCTATCCGGAGCATGGGTGCCGGCAGACACCACCCATGCGAAGCTCTTGACGAAGTATCATACCACAACCTATCTACGGCGAGTTGTATAAATATATATACAATGATTCCCGACGCCTGAGAGCGCAGCATTCGATTCCGATTTCGTCTTGAGTTTAGCCTGGGATTCCACACGCCTTCGCTTCCCTGGCTTCGTGCTTGCTTTTTCGACCGCTTTCCTCGACGGTCGCGCGAGCCGGCCTCCGACCGGTGTTCTCCCGTGCGCGCGTCTCGGAGTCTCGCGCCGTCGACGAGCGCGGCGACCCCGAACTCGAGGGATATTTGCTGCGGAGAGGAGTCACGGACGTTCTATTTTCTTCCCTCCTGGAATTTGAGTTCCCTATCGTTCAAAAAGGTCCAAGGGTGGCACGCATGAACGCGTGAACAGCAGTCGTGTACTCAGGATCTGAACGATTTTTTATTGGTTCAAACTGACAGTCCCGTTTTCGACCACGACCTCGAAGAATACGGAGAGGAGACACGGACGTTCTATTTTTCGCGGTCCTGGAGATTTGTTTCGCTGTTGTTGCTCCGCAAAGAGAGACAGACTTGATCTTATTATTGTAGTTCTTTCCTATCCGAGGTTCGGTTCTCGGCTTTGCTGATGCTACCGCTTCATTCTCCCGACTACTTTCGTTTGCGGGCCGCCATCGGCCTGTTCGACCACCTCGGTCTCGCCTTACTCGGTGGCTGTCTTCCCTTGCCCCTCTCTCTTCTCGAGTCGACTACACGCGCCTTCCCGGGGTATCGCGCCGCTCTTGCTACCAGATCGTTGGATAAAAATCGGCACGGCATTTGTTTTCGCCGGAGGAAGGGATGGAGGTTGTTGGAGAGTATGAGTTCGACCGAGTGTGGTCGATAAGAAAAACCGACCAATCACACCGGAGGATATCATACAGGTGGTCGTACATGCCCGGACTGTCTACTGCTGCTGCAAGGTCTGATCTCTGGAGGCGCATTGATAATCGAGTACCACTACGGCAGCAACAGTGCAGCAGTAGTAGTAGTTCAGAGGTATTCTACTTGGAAGAGGTACAAAGCAAATCCAAATATCCATAACGAGCGCGCCCGATGAGCGTGTCTGACGTATCACGCAATAACGCAGCTTCCAAAGTTGAGTTACAACCACTCAATCGGTCGTACACACGGTTTTACTTTTTTCAATCATATCCACCTGCAAGGTATCTACTGTTACTTAATAAAGAAATTTAAGATACTATTTCATACAGTCCCGCTTTAAGATACGATCCTTCGTCACCAGGTACCGGTATACTGCAAGATAAGATGTTCACCTTACCATTTTCTGCTGAAAACACGGCAAAATATTTCGGCGAACACTACTACTGGAGGTAATCGAGGGTTCGAGACTGTTTGCTTCCACTGCGAGTACTCGCAGTATATCGGGGTTGTGTGGTGCTGTAGATATTGTGCCGCGTTTGCTTCACGTGTATCCGACCTGAATAATTCGGGGTTCACACTGAGAATTCAGCCCATGTTAGCAGTGTACTTTGCGGTTGTCAGGTTGTTCTGTGCGGCCGATCGATATCAGGTACCAAGTATCAGGTATCAGGTATTTGATACTGCCCTTACTCGCAGCATATCGGAATATATGCTGCGATTACTGCCTATAGTCATGATGGAGTAGTTCATACCAGTCAGTGCAGATATTGCGCCTATACTGGTTGGTAAAAATATGCGTAACGCGTCCTGTACTCGCAGTAATTTGGGCGGATGCTGCAAGCTGACATGTTGTCAACTGCTGCTGCTGCTGCTTCGGTAGTGCTGCTGCTGGTGTTGCGGCTGCGTCTGCATACAGCAGCAGCAGCAGCAGCAATGGTGCTGTTGTGCTGCTGCTGCTACTGCTTGCTGCTACCGCTTTCATGTGCAAATGAGAGGCCATCTCTCCTGCACAAGCACCGTTGGCAGTAGGTACAGCTCGCCGTAGATTAGTGAGTATGATACTTCGGCGTGGGTATGGGGTACTACTTGGCAACTGGGCAGACAAAGGGCAGCAGTACTATGGTCCTCAAAATGCAAGTAATCTCAGTTCTGATAAATGTGATGAACCTCTCAGATCTGAGCTGACTTCTGCCCCCTCCAGGACAAAGATCAATACTATCGATGGTTTCCTGCCCCATAATAGTAGACGGTTCTGATTCTTCGGCTTCAGAGATCGCTGAAGGAAAAACGAAACAACCTCGCAAAAAAACCCATAGAAGTCAAGTAAAAGTTGGTCAATAGTAATGCGAGTGAGACAGAGATTCAAAAACTGAGAACGGAAACTCAGCATTCAATTGCCTGTTTCCCGCACCACTTGGCATTGACCTGATCATGTTCGTTCGTACTATTTATAAGATCAAATGGCGTATTTATATTGCTAAAAAACGTAATCACGAGTTGGCACTGAGATATATTTGCCTATCCGGAGCATGGGTGCCGGCAGGCACCCATGCGAAGCTCTTGTATTATACACATAATCCTTCTCCACCTTCTCGGTGCTGTGAGCGAACCTTGAAATTCCGCTTTTGTCTTCAACTTTGTCTGGGACCCCGGACGCCTTCGCTTCCTCGCCTTCGTGCTTGCTTTTTCGGCCGCTTTCCTCGACGGTCGCGCGAGCCGGCCTCCGCCGGGTGTTCTGTTGTGCGCGCGTCTCAGAGTCTCGCGCCGCCGACGAGCGCGGCGACCCCGAACTCGAGGGATATTTGCTGTGGAGAGGAGACACGGACGTTCTGTTTTTCGCTGTCCTGGAGATTTGTTTAACGGTTTTTTAAAATATCGGCACGTCTTTTGTTCTCCCCGGAAGAATGGAATGGAGATTGTTGAAGAGTATGAATTTGACCGAGTGTTGTGAGTTCGATAAGAAAAACCGACCAATCACATCGCAGGATATCTGATACAAAAAGCGTTCTCTGCGCAGGGGTGTTTACTTGCCAGCTAGGAGGCAGCTCGATACCAACCCATGCAGCTCGATACCACCCATGGTGGTGCTCCGTCCCACTTACCCTCGCGGCCTTCGTGGGCCCATTCTGCGCCTGCTCGCGCCACAACCCCCGCAACTCTACTGCACTGGTCTGACCTGTGGCAATGTTGGCTCCCACATGCTGGTTGTAATGCTGCTGGTCCATGCCAGCTTCTTTGCTCATCTCCGTTTCTCGACAGGCCAGGTGTTGAGGTTGTAAGGTGGGTCTCGGAGTATTTGGACTGCTCTTGGCCAGGGAAAAACTTGTGTATACATCCGCACTCCTTTCCGTCCGAGGTTTGACTTCCTGGAGGCGTGTTTCCCTGGGCATTTCTCATCATCGTCCCCTTTTTTAGGTCGACTGACAGCTCGGCATGGATCCTGTCTTTGCTCCGCATGTCAGCCTCCCTGGCAATCCTCTTCACGGCAACCCTCCTCGTTCGGCATCAATCCATTGTCTATCGGGCCTCTCGACGGCTACCTTAGCGATGCCCTGTTGCACCGAACCGCTGTAACATCCCCCCCAGCTTGGTGGCACAATCCAACAACGCGGCAAGACGGGCGGTGCGTACGCTAGAGCTTCGTATAGGGAAAACTTTGGTCCGTAAATACGGAGTTAAGATACCAACCAGGGCTTTTTATTCTCCACTTTCTAACAGAAACTGACTCTGCTCCTGCTGTATAGTTTGTACCACGGCTACTGTCATGGCAACGGGGCATACCTCTTTGGACTAGTTCAACTTGTCTGCCTCAACTCCTCGCTTTACCCCTTTCCTCATTTCCGAGACCGTCAGTTCTTCCCAGACATTGTCCGGGAACCTGACGCGCCAGTAGGGCGAGCAGAAGTCATAAACCTGTCCCACCCGGTCCATCTGCTTATCATCTGCCGCGTGGGATCTGGTCACTGTCGTTCCTATCGGATATAGGGTTAGCGCTTCGCTTCTACTGAGGAGCGTACGCTTCTTCGGGCGAGCGGTCGTCTGAGTTTTCTCCGCGTCGGGGGGGTTCAAGTTCCACAGGGCGTGAAAGGTGTCTAGCTGCAAAGGGGTCAAACTGTCTAGGGATTCTGCCTCCGTGACCCAGTCCGAGGAGACCCCGTCCAGGCATCTTCCCCGATATTCCCAACGGGCTGTCCCTGTTTTACTCACCACCTCCCTGCGGTCTATTAGAGTATACATCGGGGCCGCGGCGACCGAGTCTCATTTGAGCCCCAGGTCGGCACCCCAAGTTATTTGTGCGAATTCGTCCCCTATCGGGTGTCTCAAGTCTGATGAGCGCCTGCAGAAGGGTTTGAGCGATGCTACCGAGACCGTACGGGATCGTTTTTTTCTCTCCCCTCCATCTCTATGACAGCGCTAAGGCCCTTAAACACGACCTTGGTAACGGTCCACGGACCTGTCCATTTTTCGTGTACCAACTTCGGTCCCATACCTTGTCTGGAAAGCGAGCTGTCGCTCTACCGTGCCAGGACCAGGTCTCCGTCCGCTACATTTGTACTTGGGGAGGACCGTGACATCCTGGCATTGTGGCGCTGACGGGATGCTTCCTTATCTTCGTGGATCTTTCGCAGTGCTTCCGCTACCTCCGCATGTTATGCCTGTGGTTCTCGATGAAGTTATTGAGGCCGCCTGTGGTCTCTGTGTCATTCATCTGTGGGATCAGCATATCGAGGGTTGTGCGAGGGCTACGACCGAACAGAAGCTGGGAGGGAGTCATGGCGGAGGGTAGCGGCAGGTCTGGCGTAGTGCGTTTGATCCAACAAGCGGCGGCAACATACTCGTTGGCCAGGCCTTACACCGTTCGGATAGCATGTCTTGCATCCATGTTCCCACTCTTTCCACACTCCCCTGCCCCGAGGGGTGGTCTGCTGGCCCGAACTCTATTGGAAATTTATCCATCGACATAGGTGTCCCACTACTGCCGCTGTGAATTCTCCCCCACCGTCAGCGCGAATACACGAGGGCACCCCACATGCCATGCAAAGGTCTAAGACCAGACAAGCTACTCCGTGTGCTTTTCACGGCAAAGGTTAAGCGAAGGGGAATCTAGATGCTCTGTCTACAACGAGCAGTAGGTACCCGTTTCCCGCCTCCGACGTGTTGGGGAATTTCTGTAGGTCCACTTCTAGAACTTACTATGGCTCTAGGAATCTAGTGGGAAGCATCGCCACCTGTTGACTACGTGACCTCTTCCTGCGTCTACACCCACGCGATAATACGTACTCTCGTGTATCTCTACACATGCCTGGTCAGTGAAACCGGTCCCTTAGCACCGAGAGGGTTCTTGTGATTCCGGGGTGACCGTGTTGGCACTAGAGTAAGAAATGTCTGCGACAAGGCAACTCGGTATGGCTAGTACAGCTGCTCGCCTTACCAGTGATCCGTCCTGTTCAAACTCAAGCCACAGGAGACTCTGGTCGTCTAGAAGGTACCAGGTATCTGTTGGTATCTGCATCTTTCAACTCGTTCTGCTCGGCGACTTCTCCTTGACTACATAGTGCTCGCCTGACTTTGCTCAAGAAGGGGTCCGCCGCCTGGATCCTGACCAAGTGAGGCACGTCTTGTAGCGCCTGAAGGGCACGCTCTATCACCGTTGTCGCCAGTGGTTCCTTTTGGCGTGCCCACCCCTCCCCCCCCGCTGGAAGACTGCGCTCGACGGGGTCAGGTAATCGGAGGTTTCCCTTCACCGGCGGTGGCGGGTTCTCCGAAACCTGAGAGGAGCCGGGCTCTGACGCCTAGGCGGCCGTCTCGTCTCCTGCCAGTGTTCAGAGTTTTGACGACGAACGCGCAGTGCTCGCCGGGCGAGGGGGACGGGAGGGGAATTCCGGAGACGGATTTAGGCGCACGGATGGGGTACGAGGGCGGATATATCGCCTTACTAGCAGCCCGGAGCTGTCTGTATCCATACCTGCAACCCGGTCGTGGAGCGGCAAGGTGGCTGGCTATGCGCTCAAGTTTAGTTCGTCAGATTATCCGGGATGCTCTTCGAGCACGACTACGGTCCGCGGAATGTTAGCAGCAATTGCCCTAAGCACGGATGGCACTCATGTATTAGTTTAGTTGGCTTTTCCCTACTGACAACGTGTCGTTCGCGGATACTCCCCCGGGGCTACTAGTCCCTCTTTTGAGGAGTTCGAGGGCGTTCAATTGTTGCCCGTCTAGGACCGGGCTTCTGGGGTCGACGTAGTCGGTGGGTTTGCTGGATGTTGCGTCGTCCGAGAAGGAGTCGTCGATTTGAATCGCCTGTTGCCCTCAGGAGGGGCAAGCGAGATAGAACGTCAGGTAGTTGGTGTGACGGCCCCGCCCTCCACATCATGACTGTGTCGAATCTCATTAACCGAAGCGCCCACCTGTACAGCTTGGAGTCAAGGTCCGGGCAATGAAGCCCCTGCGGGTGTGCCGGGGGTTGCGCCGGCGCTATGGGCGTGTCTACAACAGGTGGTATATGGAGGGAGGGACGGTGTATGGTACTGGTCAACGTCTGACTACCAGAGGGGGGGTTTGGTCCAGTGTGTTCCTCCGTCTAGGGTCCAATCTCAACTGCTTGCCGGGCTAACATAACAGTTCGGAGTGCGTCAGCCTGGCGAAAAGTAGAGGAGTACAAGTGCAAGGGTAAGGGGTGTAGTGCGGAGTTTATTTGATCATGTAATTTTAGTTGAATGATATATTCGAAGCAGCAGTTGAAGGTCGTCGTGGATGGCACAAATACAAATCTTGTTGAGGAGGGGGCGTATACTGTGCCGGCGCTTTTCTTGATTTTATACTTCATTTGTGCATTTTAAAGTGCAGGTATGCAAGTCAGAAGATAGGGGGTCGTGTGGTGTGCCGTCTTACTGAATTTCAAAGCAGTAGTCACGCCTGAGAGAACTACTGGGGCGTTGGTTTTCTTCATGCACCGGTATTATACATAATGCTAGAGTCACGCCTGGGGGGGCTACTGAGTGTGTTAGGTTTCCGCATGTTGCTTTGTACCGCCTCTTCAGTAGCCGGGAAAACCTAAGCACGCTCTTCGTTATGTAACTGTCTTGTGGCTTGCTGAAATTTAGTGCATAGCAACTCTATTGAGATTGTAGAAAGTGAGAAAAGACAAGCAAAATTAAACAACATAATTGGAAATCGATTTCCGTCATATAGTCTGAATATCGCCAACAATGTGTACCCCGTACTAATTTGGTATAGAGCCACCCCTTTCGCTCCCGAGCTGGCAGTTACATCTTCATCGGCATATTGGACAGGCTGTTGCCATATGTGTTTTCCCTTCATCTGTCTGGTGTTTTGTAGTATTGCTTAAAGCTAAAAACGTTTATTACGGGGGGCCACAGTAAATGGGACCAATATTTATAGCGAAAATAAGAAAAATATAGATTTTGTGTTTACCGTAGGTTCTATTTACTATAGGCCCCCGTAATAGCGTGTTCTCGGTTCCTCGGTTATCTTTGCTTCTCCTTTCAGTAAAATGTGGGACCGGCCGATGGGCACGAAGCCGTTTGTTTTTACTTCATGCAAGAATGGTTATGCGTCCTTTTCATTCTGGCGTGCATGCAGGCTTTCGTATATTCAGGGAGATGCACAAAACAAGGGTCACATCCCCAAAACGCTGACTAATAAGGGGACACGGGGAGACCACTTTTCAGCAATGGTGACGTCCATATACTCCGCCAACTAAACCATAACTCCAAATCTGCAGCGTTGTCACAACCCACACGACTCTCATAAAACCAACCACAGCGTCTCTGTTTGCTCGTCTAGTTGGTAAACGGGAGAAATCAAAGCTCGTTTCACCATAGTCATACGTCAGGTACATGATGAGTGCATGTTATCGCCGGATTGAAAATCCGAGTGATCTCGGTGCTTGAAGGCCTTTCGGCGACGCGAAGTGGACCTTTTGGTTCGATTCATCAGTATGCCTCAACGTAACAATTTGAATGTTTTTTTTTCCATCAGCGTGTCCGCTGGCGTCAATTTCACAAGGGAGGTTTATTCTCGATGGTCTGACCGCTGTCTAAAGCAGGTGGCGTCAGACAGTGAAATGCCTAACTCGTCCTAATTGTCAAGGCGTGCCATGCGGAGGAAGGGCACGGGGAAACCAATGTTGGACACGGCACGCCTCGCCTTGGTGAAGACCTTAAAAAAATATATATCATGGAGAGCTCGATATGATACAAGAACAGAGTTTTGAACGCCAGGATCAGCGATGCCATCATCCTGCCGACGAGCCAAATGCCATTATGTATTTATCGTGGAGGGCACAGGGATGTCGATGCTGGTGACGGCAGACTCCTTCGCGGTAAAATTATTCGTTTTGCTGCGGAGCTCGATTAGGGTAGAAGGACAAAGTGAGATCGAACGAAGTCAGTCATGTACTACTGTAAGCTATCCCCTGAACCGTGAATCTTCGTACATGTACGACCCACAGAGACGTTTACGTTACCAGCATGTCGCGTGATGTCACACGAGTCGTACATATTACCCTATCTTCTCATACTGGCACGCATCCCCTTATAGCTACGTGATACCATCACATAATTGTACAGCAGCAGCTGTGTGTGCTTGTTTTTGGTAGCATCCATCATTCCTCTGTGGTACTTCCAACAGAGAAATTTATGTGTGGACAGCCACTCTAAATTTACATGATACCTCCACAGCCACTCTAAATTTACATGATACCTCCACGTCGTCGATACTCTACTGGTGTTTGTACCGTGAATCTATACGAAGTACGTGCATAGATATAAGTATGATTATTGATTGTACTCAGAAACACGAGATATAAGATCCATGGTAGATTGGGGAGTTCCACGCTGGAAAGGGATTCCGGCAGTAGGGTATTGGGGTATCGGGGTAATGTGCCCCCACAATGCCACTCGCCAGGTGCAACCCTACACTGCATGTGAGGCGAGACAACTCTACAGCGAGGATGTAATATAAGAGGAGTTCGTGTTTCATGTCTGGAGTCAGCCACGCGTTCCCGTGCGAGCTGCGCCTATACCTTTAGAGATCAATCAACACACTAGTGGGATACCGGTGATCTTCTATTGGCAAGCGTAGCCCAGGCCAGCCCAAAGAGGCGGGAACCTGCTTCCAGCATGTCTATTATTTTTAGATGATGTGTTTCGTGAGCGAGCCAGCGTGTGTGTGTATTTTGAAGATGAGATCGAGGTCCTGGAGGAGAGGACGTCTGTGTGAGAAGAGTGAGGAGATGCCGCACCAGGAGAGCGGCAGCGATCCCAGCGGGGCCAAGTTTGAGCCGGACCTGGTAGAATCGCTTGGCACTGGTGGCGAAGGCGCTGGAGAGTAGTAGTTGCAGGGACAGCAGCAGGTCCAGCAGCACCGTCACCAACGTCGGCAGTCAGAGGATTGCTGCACTTTTGTTGCGACGATGAAGCGCATGCAATAAGCACCATTACGGCCGCCGTCGTGTCAACCGCCGCGTAACCGTCGCTGCTGCAACACCCCGGGATAGCCAGGCATCTGCCTGATCCTGTGGGTTCGCTGCGCGCTGGCGACATAAATGTAGAACGTATATTATGATATGAAAGAGGGAGTTTGGCCGGCAGGAGCCGGGAGGGAAGGTGGAGACCGCGGGAGCGACGCTGTGAAGACGTTCTGGCAGAATCCGCCTGGACTGCTGAAGCACCACGCCCGCAGGTGGTTGATGGGGGGGACGTTGCCCCCGAGGAAGGAGTCGAGGGAGAGTCAAGGTGGGCGCAGGGGGAGGAGTCTGCGTCATCATCTGTTCGGGATGTGGTGCCCCAAGAGAAGGGATCGAAGCGCCACCGGCAAGGACTTACGTCCGCACCAGGCACGTTTGGCTTTGTTGCTGTGGTGATTTTCGTTTTTAAATGGATTGTGTATCGATTTGAGAGTAGGAGAGAATCTGCGAACATTAGATATTCAGATTTATTTGGGAATACTGAAAATGAAATGAGATGCACAGACGTATACGTATATGTATACGTATAGCTTCCCTCAATGAGATTTTTCTGTAGACGCACTGCTGTAGGACTATGACGTCTGTCTGTTTTATGGTTGATTGGTCGGGGCTCTGGTTGAGCATCGACACGAGTACAGCAGGAAGAGGTGTATGTGATGAACCCTTGTGCCCAACTACAGCAACACGTCCGTTTGCGGCATTTCACATATTTGCATCTTTTTATGCGGGTATCTATGGAGCCCCTACTTTCGTAGAGCCACAAAGATCCCAAGTGATGTGGTAGCTTTGACCCGCTACCGAGGGCTGCACTTTTACTTTCTTATATTTAGGGCAAGGAGAAAGCCCTCGACGTTGGGTTAGCAGCGTGGAGAAGAGAGAGATCGAGAGAGTAAAGTTCGGACGGGCAAACAAGGCCTGTCTCGACTTCAAGGAGGCTCGAGTTATTAAGCCGAGTTCTCCCGGTTCTCGGAAAGATTCCCAGATGTGATAACGCTTCTGATGTATCTTCCGTGGGTACATGTGCAACGACCAATCGACGAACCTTTCCCAAAACCTGTCCTCCACAGTACCCCCCCCTCTTCATGCGCTACAAATCCATCTCTGTAAAGATGAATTGTGGCGATCATTCAGTAAGGGAATGATACTTAATATGGAGGTAAAGGTATTGGGCGTAGAAGGTATTATTTTTGATCGTCCGCTAAACTTACTTGTGGTAGTTGTTCGTCTCCTCGCTGGTGTGTTTACAAACACAGATCAGTATAAGAACTCCACACACTAGTTAGTTGGCATGTTTACAGCTTCGTTTAGATTCGGAGTTTTTATGAGTGCCCCCATATATAACTCAATGTAAAACTAAGTGTGGCCGCACGAAGTTAACATTCCTATGATAGCTGATAGAGCATGGGCGAATCATTTTGTTGAAAGGAACGTCTGCTACCTTCAAATTGATTTGAGGTATGTTAGATGCGTACCAATTAATATCTCAGTTATACTTTGATCAATGCATAATCTGGATTTGTTGTCTTTTGAGTTAACTTGATTATCCTCGCTGGTATGTTAAAAAACACAAGCCAGTTCTTTAGAACGTTAGTTAACATCTTATAGACGTGAGGGTTAGGTTCGCGTGGACCGCACCGCTTGGGTATTGATCTGATACACCTACAATATTTCTCATTTTATGAGTTTTATTTATTTTTTTATCTAGTATGCCTTGATCAATGTCAGACTACGTAGCAAACGGTGATTGTGTGGTTAAGTTTGTCGCTTGTGATTGGTTTGCTAAACCAAATCCCAGTAACGATCTCATCACCTACACTTTTATGACTTGTCTCCCTGTCCACATACACCCAAACGTATGTTATTTTTTCACCGTGGTTAATCTTGGTGCCTTTCCAAGCATATACCTTAAATTTTGCTTTCGTGTCCCTTATATCTGCTGCTGAGCATCCAGTTTTATTTATTTATTTATTATTTTTTTTTTAGTGGTTTTGTAGAGCGCTCAACTGGATTGTTCCTCGTTTCCTGTTTTGACCATGCTTTCGTTACCAAAAGTTACAAGACGTGATCATTGTGGGAAGCGCGATTATTCAGACCATTAGCGGTTCTGTATGCAGCAATAAGTTCGTGACATTGTGGTACTTCGTCTGCTCGATATTCAATATCTGATTCAGGACCATAGCCTTGCAGACGTAAACGGTACCTGTAATTGTGGGTACTTTTTCTACCAGGACCACGTTTGAGGCTGACTACCCTGTCAACGATATATGACTCAATTCTGGGTAGAATTTGGTCTTGATGGTCCAGCGCAGGTAATGGGATTTGTTTTCCCAAAAGAAATTTGCCAGTTTGTCAAATTGAGGTGCTGGTGGTTTCTCCCGCGGATGGTAGGGCTTGATATGAGCAAGGTGTACTGACACTTCTCGTGTCTCCTTCGCGCGTCGTACTCGATACACTACTGGAGAAAGTTGAGAGCAAATAATACACGGTCCTCGCCATGGTAATAGTAGTTTTGGATTTGGACCATCTGTGTCCTGGAAGGGTCTGTATACCAGTACCTTCTGTCCAGGTTTGAATACAGGATACGGTGCAAGTTTATCATTGCTAGTCGCCTGTTTTGATGCACGTTCTGTTAAGTTACGACGCGCTAACTCAAATGCTATTTGTAAGTTATCTCGGGTATTTTGTGCAAACACTTCAGTATTTGCTGTACTTCCTACATGAGGAATACTGAGTATTATGTCAACTGGCAATCTGGCTTGTCTACCGAACATAAAAAAGAACGGTGTTTCATGCATTGTTGCACTAGAAGACGTATTGTGAGCCAGTTGGACAAATGGCAAGAGAGATGCCAAGTTATCTTGTTCAATCGAACTATGCATCGCTAACATTGCATGCATTGTGGAATGTATACGTTCAGACACAGAATTGCCCTGGGGTCGATAGAGTGTCGTCCGGGTTTTCTTGTATCCAAGTATACTTTGTAACTGGAAAATGATTTTATTCTCAAACTCCGGCCCTTGATCTGAGTGCAAAATTTCCGGTGGACCGAAAATGCTTATGATGCGATCAATAATGGCCTTTGCAACTGTGTCAGCTGATTTGTTTGGAATTGGTGTCAGTAATGTGAACCTTGTCAGGTGATCCATCATAGATAGGACTATTTTGCATTTGACACCGGCGGCCGATACAGATTCTGATTTATATTCGACTAAGTCGACAGATATTCTTTGGAACGGTCGCTCTACAGGTAGATGGCCTGTTGGTAATTTAGGTCTGTTGTGAGCTGTTTTTCGACGTTGGCATCCTTGACATTCTTGGCACCATTTATGTACGTCGCGACTCATAGTCGGCCACCAGTATTACTGGCGGATTTTATCGTATGTAGGTCGGAATGCAAGGTGTCCTCCTGATAGAGCATGGTCGTGGTAAGCATGTAACACTAGTCCAATAAGGGCATTAGGTAGTACTAGCTGATCACGGAACGTGCTTCTTTTGCGAAGGTGACCTGGTAAGTACGACTTGAACAACAATCCGTCTTGTACTGAGTAATACGACATAGTTGTCAGCGTTTCTTTTTCAGGTAGGTATGCATTAGAGTCAAGTATGTAGTCGATATACTCTCCGTATTCTTCTCGTTGCTTTTCTCGCAATCTTTCCTGATCAACCGATTCAAACAAGTTTGTCGCGCTTGTAAACACTGATGCGGTATTGAATAACTCGCGATCACTTCGGACGGGTTATAATTCGTCGAGTTTATCTGCGGACACTTGGTATGGTTGATAGGGAACTCCCGTTTGTAGTGTGGGATCTTCGGGGACGTTTCGGCATATCGGTGCTAATTTCGGCTCAGTCATTTCTTCTTGTTGTTCAAAAGCACCGTGATAGTGTGTCAGGAATGACGTGTAATTTCCCCGGTTTATGTTTGACTGTGAAGTCGTATGACTGTAAAGCTATTGCCCAACGTGTCAACATGTTTGATGTATCTTGCATCGAGTACAAGTTTCTTGGTGCCGCATGGTCAGTTACACAAACAAAGTGTTTTCCCCATAAATAAGGACGCCAATGTTGTATGGCTAACACTACTGCGTAGCATTCTTTGAGTGTGGCTGAGTAATGGCGTTGACTATCGTTGAATCGTCGGCTGAAATAAGCATAAATATTTATGTCGTCACCGTTCTGCTGAGCTAAGAATGCTCCTGCATCTGCATTACTGGCATCGACATGTATGACGAAGGTTTTCGAAAAAATTGGTAAATGCAAGACAGGTGCTTCAGTGAGTAATTGTTTCACTCTTGCAAATGCCTGGTCATGTTCAGGACCCAACGCTTAGTAATTTCATTGATTGCTTCTTTTTTCGTTAGAGCTACCAAAGGAGCTATCGTCGCTGCAAGATTGGGAATAAATTTCCTTACAAAGTTTACCATGCCTAACACTGATCACAATTGCTTGATATTAGTGGGTTTTGGTAAATAAATGATAGCTTTGATGCGGTCATCACCAATTCGAATACCATCTGATGTTAGTATATGACCTCAGTATTTAACTTCTTTTGGTCCGAATTGAATTTTGGATGGTTTAAGAGTGAGACCTGCTGCTTGTATCGCTTTGAAAGTGTTTTCCAAGAGGATTAAGTGACCTTCCCATGTTGATGAACAGCATATGCAGTCGTCCATATATACCAAGAGACCACTTTTCGGACCAAAGTGTGAAAAGGCTAGTGACATCATTCTTGAGAACAGGAAAGGGGCGTTTGCGATCCCAAAAGGGAGTCTTTAAAAAACCCATTTACCATTCTGTGTCACAAAAGCGGTTTTATCTTGTTCAGCTTCTGCTACTGGAATTTGGTGATACGCACTTTGTACGTCACAAACGGTAATAAATTTAGCGCCTGCAACTGTGTCAATGTGTGCTTCCATGTCCGGCATAGGTCAAAATTTCCGAATTAAGCTCTTGTTAATCGTAGATCGATAGTCTACACAAAACCGTGGAGAACCGTCGTATTTAGCTACGATTGTAACAGCCGAGCCCCAAGGACTCGGTCGTTGTTCTATTTTTCCATCTTTTTCCATTTGATTCACGCATTTGTCTATGACTGCTTGTGCGCGTGGATTCGTTCGGTATGGGTTTCTATCGACTGGGAGTGTGCCAGGTTGCAACGGAAAGTCCGCTTCCATAATAGTGCACTTCCCTAATTCACTAGAAGATGACGAGAAAATCGAACGATACTTCGCACATAGATCAAGTACTTGTGAACATTGGTCTGATGAAAATGTTGTTGATGTAAAAGTTTTCTTCAAAGCACCTCGGAGTTCCTCTCGAGTGGACACCGATGGTTGGTTATCACTTTGAAGTGTGCTGACATTAAATTCAGGGACGGCCTTAACCTTCGAGATGTAACCTAAAATTGTGTTCCTTTCAAGGTATACTCGGCGGTTTGACGGATTAGCTATTTGTACCATGGCAGTTTTGTTGATGGCTGACCAATGGCAAACGGTTCGTGCAATAACTAATCTGTGAAATGCCTTAGGTACGTCTGATGAGTGGACGTCTTGGGCAGTTACTATGCGAGGTTCAACTAACGCTGCTGATGTTTCGGCAGGTGCATTGATTGTTTCTACATGTACCGCCATTTCATGTTGTGGTGGTATACAGCATTTCTTGGTTAGGTATACTGGTACCGACTCTACATTGTTCTCCACTACTGCAACTACTGAGCATTGAGCTAATTGAGTTGGGTGTGTGGGAATTTTTATGCGATGCGTTGCTTTCACTTTGATGCGAGAATTGGCAATAGATAGTTCTTCTGTGTTCCAGTTTAAACTGGCTCCAAAAGCTCCCATTATACTGTTATCAAGCAGCATCTTGTCTGGTCCTAGGTTAGGCAAAACGAGCGCTTCTACTGGAAGGGCAATATCTCCAAGTGTAAGATTAAAACGAACGTATCCTAAGATTTCAAGGTGCGATCCATCTGCGCTGCGAAGGTTAATCGCATTCGGCGGAACTGCTAACAGTTCAGTGTTTTTCAAGGTTGGGTGTTGACGCAAAAAATCTGCGGCAACACATGGTATATCACTAGCGGAATCGATCGTTAGATCAAGTACTGGGTGATTATTAACTCTGGCGGGGACACGTACCCGTTTAGAGGTTGCATTCAATGCAGTTGGATACTTTGGATACTCACTTAACGACGATGCATTAAATGAAGCAAAGCATTGTTCAGGGTGCTCAGCACCACAGAACTTTGTTCTGTATGATAAATCATTAATCTGATTAATTACTCGGGTCACATGTGCTGCTTGAGGTGCTAAAGTTAGCGCTGACTGCGTCTTTCGACGTTGTCTACGTAATGCTTTGCTACCTTCGCTTAACACAGATGATCTCTTTGCTGCAATCTTAGCGTGCTTTGATACTGCTACAATAGCAGGCCTGATACTCAGGTCCTGTACAGCTTGAACAGCTCCGCTATCAGAAAAACGTACTCTCTTTACATTATCAAAGAAACGTACTACATTATCAGAGAAACGAACATTCTTTACGCTATTGAAAAAACGTACTCTCTTCTTACATATCCCTTTCAGAGTTCGAGGGCTCGTCATACGGCCACTCTTGTCCCTCTGATTACCATTCTGAGCTACTGGGTCGAGTGTGTTTGCAACATAAGTTGAACTGCCTCTCACTACTTCTGGCTCATTGGTTATCCTTTCCCTACCATTCTGAGTTACTGGGTGGAGTGTGTCTACAACATAAGTTGAACTACCTCTCACTTCTTCTGACTCAGTGGTTTTCTCTTTCCTACCGGGTGAGGGTACCCGGGACGGGCACCATCAACGAGAGTATTTCTCAAACCCGTGCCTGATGTGGGCCGCACGCAACCCACAATTCTCCCTGGTATGCGAGTCGGGATACTTGCATTTAGGGTAATTGCAGGGCGTATCAACTACTACAGCAGTAGACGTGTTGTCGTTGGCGTTGCTGTTGTTGCGGTTGTTGTTGATGTTGCGGTTGTTGCTGTTGTTGCGGTTGCTGTTCGTGTGCGTCTTCTTTTGTTGTTGACGACGAGCAGGGGTCGACGAGCGTTCCCTATTAGGGGTACTAGCAGTAGTGCGTCCTCTCTTAAGGTTATCCATTGAAGATGACAGACTGGCGATCGTCGTCTCCATAGCAGCCATTTTCTGGTCATACTGTGGTGTGGATAGCGCCGAAGTTTGAGCAACAACAGGGGTAGGATTGGGAATAGGATCGGGGGTGGGTTTTACTCGTCGTAAGTTGTTTGCTTCGTGTTTTTTAGCTCGCGCTCGAGATTCCTGGAAAGATACAGCTGGATCTTCCTGGACTAATTCAAGGCGGAGGTGAGGCAAAAGACCATTCTCAAAACTCGCCGTTGTAAAAACTGACCAAGCGTGTTCAAAGGGGGACATTCCAGCTGGTGCCAAGCGACGTGCTTCCGCCATTAGACGAGATCGTGCTTTATTCACTTTCAGAGCGTAGGTGTCTACCGATTGGTTGGCTTCTTGTTTCAGCGTGGCAAATTCTCGTGCTAGAAGTGACATGCGGTTTGCTGGGGCGAAAAGGGTAGTAAATGGGTTCACCCAATCTTCCCACGACTCTGGTGCTTTTACAGTCACATCCGATCCGTTGGCACGGAGTGTTGCCAGTTGTGCTTCGGTTCGCCATTCAAGACTGTTAGATAGCAATTGTTGCAAACTGTCTGCTGCTGCGTCACGTACTAACAGAGGTAGGTACTTGATTGCGCGCTGCGTTACTACTGCTTCAGAAGATGCATCAGTGGAGTTGAGCCTAACTCTTGCACGAAAGATAGTTAGCGTCTCTACGACATCTTCTGTATGTGCTCCAGTCAAAACCAGATCTTTTGGGAGATCTGATTGTTTGATGACAAAGTGTACTGGGTTTCTGGTGGGTACAGCAGTGGGGGGTGCAGCAGTAGTTTCAGCAGTTACGGTGGATACCTGAAGTTGAGCTCCGCTCGTCGTGTTGTTCGAACTGCTAGGGGTTACACTAGTATTGGTCGTTCGTTCAAGTGGGGTTGGAGTGGAGCTTTTGGTTCGAGAGGTAGAGCAGCTTTCAGTTCCTGACATGCGAAAATCATCAGCCAAATGGCGTGCATTCTCGTATCTACCATTGTCATGCTGGTTCGAAAATTGAGAATTGTAAGACAGATTTTCAGCATTCGTACCGGTAGCATGATCAGTGGGGAGCGAGCGATCAACAGAAGGTGGTTGATTGGCAGAGGACAGACGGTCGGTAGCAGAGGCAGCAGAGGCAGCAGATGCTGACTGAGTGAAGGGGTCTGCAGCGGTGTTAGTCGACGAGTGAGTTGAGTTCACTGGCAGTTGGTTTACTGCTGTAAGCTCGGAGTTGATCTCGGCATTGTGAAAATCACTCACTCGTTCGAATTGCTCCTCGGTGGAGTCCACATCCTTCATCACGAACCGGAGAAGCCAGGCGGGTGGTTCCTCCTTTCGGTCAAGGCACTTCTCCAACTGGACGTATGCCCAGCGAAGATTCCCATCAGGGAGGTGACCAGATATTAGTGACGTGTCTGAGTTTGAGTCGTCGTCATTTGTGGATTTTACACCAGCAGCAGCAGCAGCTCCTACGATATCCTCCGCAATCGAGGAGTTCTCCGCGTGCTCGAGGGTCTCCTCATGATCCTCGTCCTCTTCTTCGTCGTTTTCTTTTGGCTCGCTTACGCCGTCGGGACTTGGCGCATGGCCTACCATCTGCGGTTGAGCAGCCGGCGTACCCTTGGCCGCTTGTTTCTTCCTCTTCTTCTCCTTTTTCTTCAAGCTGGGCCGTTGAGCAGCAGTCATGCTGAACTCAGTCGAGTCCATTATATTATTTTATCTCTCTCTCTCTCTCTCTTCAAAATAAAAAATAAAAGAAAAATTACGTATTCGCTTTCAGCGTGAGTCGAATCAATCCAATCGAGGTCGCCAATATGGAGCCCCTGCTTTCGTAGAGCCACAAAGGTCCCAAGTGATGTGGTAGCTTTGACCCGCTACCGAGGGCTGCACTTTTACTTTCTTATATTTAGGGCAAGGAGAGAGCCCTCCACGTTGGGTTAGCAGCGTGGAGAAGAGAGAGATCGAGAGAGTAAAGTTCGGACGGGCAAACAAGGCCTGTCTCGACTTCAAGGAGGCTCGGGTTATTAAGCCGAGTTCTCCCGGTTCTCGGAAAGATTCCCAGATGTGATAACACTTCTGATGTATCTTCCGTGGGTACATGTGCGACGACCAATCTACGAACCTTTCCCAAAACCTGTCCTCCACATATCTCGTTTTTGAGTTGTTGGGGTGGTGTGTAGCACGACCCGCGCCACTTGTTTTTGCTGAAGGCAAGATGTTTATTTGCGGACGGAGTAATATACTACGAGTACAGCAGCAGCAGATTTAGTATGGTACTGTGAGCTGAGACGAAAACGGTTTACTTAGGAAGATCAAGTTTACTTGGCACTGCTTGCTGTATATGTTCATCAAGTATGTACTGCAGCATAGATAGTGGTCGAGGAATACATATGGGTTTGATGTGGGACCAGATATTCTCGTTTACGAGTAGCTGTTTATTTGCAGTAGCATTTGAGAACTTAACTATACCAAAGAGGAGTTCGCAAGCATTCGTGTGCCCGTAGACGGAAAATAAATAATTCTCTCTATTTCCAGTACGAAATAATTAAATTGAAATTGGGGTCAATTTATTTAATTGTTTTGGTCAGATAGCATTTCCGAATCGAAAAATAAATAATTACCGAAAGGTTCCTCGAAGATTTTATATATATATATTTATAAGAAACTAAGAAAGCACGTCAGCTGTGAGGCCAACCTATATATTTTTTTTTATAAAATTTTGAAATTTCCGTGTGCCCGAAGACGGAAAATAAATAATTCTCTCTATTTCCAGTACGAAATAATTAAATTGAAATTGGAGTCAATTTATTTAATTGTTTTGGTCAGATAGCATTTTCGAATCGAAAAATAAATAATTACCGAAAGGTTCCTCGAAGATTATATATATATATATATATTTTATAAGAAACTAAGAAAGCACGTCAGCTGTGAGGTCAACCTATATATATTTTTACCTTCCAGCTTAATTAACCCTTTATGCAGACCTAATCGCTCGAATGCACGTCCCATCCCTTCTGTATGCCGGATCAATGCTGCGGAGGCGACGTTTGATTTCACCCAGGAGGAATAGCTGGATGACCCGAGCTGCGGTGATGCCATGAGATCGAACGGAGAGGCAGCCGCGGCGGAGGCAACAGCAGTGGTGTTCGGGGCATCGGGGTGATTCTTACTGAAATGTGGTTGCCTTTAAATCTGGATGAATATTGGAATTGTTTTTCTCAGCCGCGGCGGAGGCAACAGCAGTGGTGTTCGGGGCATCGGGGTGATTCTTACTGAAATGTGGTTGCCTTTAAATCTGGATGAATATTGGAATTGTTTTTCTGGTCGATTTGGAATCCGCGAGAGTTACTGGAGTTTTCGAGTAGTTTCAATATCAAATAAAATTCAAGTGGAGGAATGTATGCTATCTGGCATTACCGTCGCGGTCTGTGTATCAATCGCGGGAGTAGGGGATAAGGGGAGACTCTTGTCCGGGGGAACGGGGTTCCTCGCGATCTCTGGCATTTAATTTCTTGGCATAATTTTATTTTTGATGAGTAGGACTACTGTGATATCTTATATGATTTGCATTAATTCCTCATGAAACAGAGGGGGATTTTTTTGATAAGGTTGACGAGAGACTATGAAGCGCCTGGGGGCGTGTGCGGTCCATAGAAAATGTTTTCTGGTTTGGAAGGTTTAGGTAGTATTTCGGAAATTGAGAGTTTGATTTTTTTTGGTTCTTGAAAAATTGTGCTTTTGTTCAAAGTCAGTACTGACTGAGTGGTCTAGCAGGTAGTGCTATATAATTTCCTAGGGTGGGTCGAGAGTTGAAGTCTCGCCGAATTCGTAAGTTGATCTTTTCGAGCGTGCGCGCTGGAGACAATACGAATGATTATGATAGTGTGCCCGTAGACACCAGTAGCGTTTGGCGAGGGGAGGGCCCCGGAGATCACTGTACTAAGTCGACGAGATTCCACTGAATATCTTTTGACCAATTCCGCGGAAAATGCCGTTTTACCTGACTGAATCCGAGATGAATGCCGTTTTACTTGGCATTGGATTTCGAGAGTTTTATTTGTTTGCAACAGAGAGGCTGGGGATTTGAGCATTTGAATACTGATTTGAGGATTTGAGTGTTGATTCAAGAATTTGATTTTTGAGTTACAGATTGGATTTTTGACTTTCTGAGTTTGATTCGAGTTGATATTTTTATTGAGATGTATCAGCCCTGCGATGTCGTACATTTTCATGTACAGAGCTGAGGGGAATATTGATCATGCACAGGAGCAGGGGGGATATGAGTGTGGTCGTGTATATTGAGTAGGGGGGATATTGATTGTACTCAGATACACGAGATATAAGATCCATGGTAGATTGGGGAGTTCCACGCTGGAAAGGGATTCCGGCAGTAGGGTATTGGGATATCGGGGTAATGTGTGCCCACCAATGCCACTCCCCAGGTGCAACCCTACACTGCATGTGAGGCGACACAACTCTACAGCGAGGATGTAATATAAGAGGAGTTCGTGTTTCATGTCTGGAGTCAGCCACGCGTTCCCGTGCCAGCTGCGCCTATACCTTTAGGGATCAATAAACAATGATACTGACTTGTTACGTATAGACGACAAACACGAATTATGAGTCATCTGCCCACTTGAAGCACCTTTGGTGGTCCCGAGCTGGACTTTTCGTTTATTTTCTTCGGCTGCCGTGCCCGCCTGTTCCGACCTCGCATGGGGCAGGCCTCTCCTTGTGGCTTGCTCCAGGGCCCCTGCGGCCGGCCTAAGAACCATGTACACATGTCGCGACGTCGGCCCGCTGGTCCTTTTTTCAAAACGAAACGCTCTTTCCCAAAGGCGTCATCATCGCATGTGAACAGCATACAGCGTACCGCACTGTATGCACTATAATGGCCCGCAGACCTGCTTCAAAAACACGAAATGTTCTTTGCAGCAAGCGCAACTAGCATACAGCATACTGCAGGTATTTCACGATGCATTTGTCGTGGGGGCGCGAGCATCGCGTGAGCTAGAAATGTGTCACATGATACCTGCTGTACCTAATAACTATGATACCTTTTATTCATTGGTTCTTGAAAAAGCTCCCATTGAAAGAGACCTCTATCAGGTTACCACATATCGGTATGAAAAGCAAGATCAGTTCATCCGCTTTTGACAAACATATTTTTGCCGTACACATGGTTAATTTTAGTATGGAGGACAGAAAATATCACAGGTAAGGCTTGTGCTAGAATCCTGCACGCTTGGGTTCAACAAACCATGTCCAGAGGTCTTCTAGTGTTCGTAGATTGATCATGACGTCGTATCGATTATGTACGTAATGTCACAAACGTTGGCAACACAACGAAATCACGTAGTAAACACGCATAGCACGCACTATGGATGCCATATTTTCAATCTAGATGATAGCAATCAAAACAACAACAAGTACTTGTACGAGGTACTACTACCGGGTAATGTGAGGCAACCGAGGAGGCATCTCCCGCCCTTTTCTGCTTATCCCTTGGACAATATTTATTTTCCGGATTCGGGGAGAACAAATGGATACCAGGAACCGGTACTATACCACGTGCTGTTGATGTGTGTTACGATTTTTGACTTATCAACACCATACTCTAGGCGTGATGGATGTGGTGTGGAGGTGTACCCCGGCGATTACCTGTCACAGATGTGTACTCGGATAAGTCTGAAACTGAAACCCGAATCGGTCGCGGATAACCCGGGTTCTCAGACCTAATCAAACGGATTCAGTGAGTACTCGGGTAAACTCGGGTACTCGGACGACCTGTTTGCATTTGAAGTGATCAGAGGCTCCCCAAGCGGATGACAGCGCGTACTATGAGGTGATGTCGAAATGACAAGTATACCCATCAAACCACAAGAATAACAGAGCGGCGACTATCGAAAAACGTGAATAAAGCTACAAAATACATGGAACCGGCATGCCATAGTTTTGTACGCGTGTTGCTTGTGTATACCTGACCCCGGTATATGCTATCAAGTATCTGGTACTGGTTTGCGCAGCTGCACTGCAAGATGGGCATGTACAGACAAGCAGGGACGCATGCTGTACGATTACTCGCGTGCAGCGTATGTATGATTGCAGGCGAAGAAGCAGACACCCACAACTATGCCCCTGAATTGAGCACATTAAGGCAGCTGAACACAGAAATACACTGCGTGTGCCATAGTAGGTGGCATCTCCAGGCCTCCGTGCCGGGCAGGTGTCATGGCTAAATGGACCTAAAATAATACCTATACATCGGTAGCAAGCCCAAAGAAAAGTATATCGAACATGTCAACATAACAGAGGACCGTTTCAATAACAAATAGCAGTAGAAACGTTCTGGGAAAACCGTACAGATGGGACTCGCCCCATACGTGCAGGGCGGGCCGGCACAACACTTGTGCAGGTTGGGGCTCATTTTGGTCAAGGCTGGCCTGTCGGCCGGCCGTTCTGAAATATTTGGGGAAAACGCCTTTAAAATACGGCGCGGAGCCGCGGGATTACCGCTGCCGATCTAGAGCCTCCGAACGGGTTGGGGTGAGGGTTGGGCAGGGGTCGGGTTGGTCTGGGCCGACGTGCAAGGTTCATGTTGACGGCACACGTCCTGCACAAAGTTTAGTGCCGAACAGTCCTGCCCTTGTGGAAGCTCTAGCAAAAGGCATGCATATTCCGCTGAGGCCAGCATCAGTCTCAAAGGGACAGAGGGAGTCCATTTACGGTCGATTTAAACGGTTTCTGGAGACGATGTGTCGCTAACTAAACAGGGGACATGTCAAACATACGCGTACTCGGGTACTCGAACCCGCACAGTACCCGAGGTTTGGTCCCCCAACGAAACGCGGGTTTTAAGTCGCACCCGAACCCTTCCCGGGCGTTGCCCGACCGGGTTGTGCTTGCCGGGTACCCGGGTTTCGATCATCCGCGGTACACCTCTTATGTGGTGGGCTTGGTGGTAAAACAATGTTTTCCGTCGGTCTTTTCCGTCGTACCTATACAAGCTGTGAACCTCAGGGGGTGCAAACCTATGTGGTGGATCCCGGTGGGTTGGTGCTTGGTGAGCGGTGTGTCACATATCTCAACGTATTCCTGATTCCCTGGCGTGTTAATGCGACAATGTTGTATCGAACTCAATCTGCAGAGGACTTTCTTCGGAATCGGACAGACGGAACATAGAACATTGTGTTTCTCCGCGATTCCGGTCCAAGTGCAACACTGGTAACACATGTTATATTCCGAAGCGTTTAAACCGGTATGGGCCCGTTTTCAAGCGAGAAACCATTTTAATGATGATCGAATAGGAAGTACTAATTTTTATTTGATGTTAGTAGAATTTCGTGAAAATTACGACTTTGGCTCTTATCGGAAATGACGGGCAGGGCCTACAATGCCGACAAATAGTCTACAACGCGAGCAAGGTGGGGAAACCCATCACGCGGTTGGAGAGGGAGAGTGTAGGTTGCTACGAGTCGGCGATGCTGCTGTTGCTGCTGGTGTTGCTGCTACTGCCGCAGCCGCATAGGCTGCTGGTGATGCCGGTGCTCGTCGGCGTTCAACTGACAGCACCGACGGGAGGCCTTCGTGCGCCAATAATAGTGGCATTTGCAGGCAATGCTGCCGCTGTTGTTGTCTTGTGTTTTTATCCGTAGGATCCATGGTGTGCTCTCTGCGATGGTTATCGTGGACTCTGGCACGTCTCCTTCGGCCTCGCGAAAGCATTGCGTCCCTTCAGATGCAGTTCTTGTATCTATGAACTCCCATTTGAATCACATAGTTTCGAGCAAAATAAGTCCAAAAAGACTTCCTATCGGATTTGATGTTTTGGTTTCTTCGTTTAAAACGCCTATTACGGGAGACCATAGTAAATAGGACCAATATTGTTATTAATAGTAAAAATAGGTATTGTAAATATATAGGTTTAGTAATGTTATCGATCATAGAGTCCGACACGGGAATGTAGCATCACTATGTTGCAGCAACGATAGGTCTAACCGTAGCGTAGTAAACGTAGTGTTGCGTCTAGTTGGTATTTATGGTAACGTGCTTACGTAACGTTATAGCCAGGTAGTCAATGCGATTAACATGTAGCACAATGCTACACATTCCTCGTCATTTCAGAAACATCACAACAAAGTGTTACATCGCAACCAGCTCCGGAGGTAACCTGCCGACTTGGGTTCAAGCGTTACGTTATCCATCCTTCAGGGATATTGATGGGGGCTTAAAAAGAGGTTCAAATACAAGAATGTTAGTGTCCTGAACTACACGATAGTCTTTAATAACGTTATGTTCAGGCGTTAAGCCTAACAATACACTGAACCCTAACATCACTTTGAGGTGCTATCCCTAGAGCCTCCTGCTTCACAGCTTTTTATGCCAGCAAGTTTGTGATTAGTAGATAGTGATCACAGCGCGTGTTAGGTTGGTAGCGTACTAGTCTGGACAACTCCTAAGACGGTTGTGATGTCCACCTACCGAACACTGCGTAACACCATGTTACCGTATCAGAGTCGCCGAGATGAAAAGAAACACAACTTCAATGCGTTATCGCAATCGCTGATATGCATCTAACGCTATGTTACCACGTTACGCTATTCGTCCTCCACTGCGAACACTATGTTAGGATGTTGCCATGCCGCTGTGTTGGACTCCATAACGTAAATAAGTGGTATCCAAGTGTTGCAATTTCTCGGGTGTGATAAATTCGCATTCCCTCGCCTGGCACATGTGTACAAACTGAATTAAGAAATTGCTTCCTCAGAGTTAGCCACGCAAATAAGCGACTTAACCGGTGCACATGTCCCCATAAAGTATTGTTCTCGTCTGTGTTTTTGCGTCTTGCCTTTTCGACCTGTTTCAAGATGCCATTGTTACGTGCAGAGCATGTTTATGCAGCAGCAGCAACAACCACCACTATTTATAAGAGAACATGCACTTGCGTATACCTACAGCATACCTGCTTGTATGATATGTATGATATGATACAACGTGACACATAAAACGTTGTGGTGAAGCACTCACCGTGGCAACGTAGCAAAACCATGGCGCCAGAAAATTGAACTGGGCTATAGTGCAGAGTCGGGAGGGGCGAGCAAGGCGAAGTACGTCCAGCAAACAGCGCACCGAGGGGTAGACGCAATGTACCGGAACAAATCGCGCTGTCGCACATGTCGGAGTTATCGCACACGGGTGCGTTAAAAATGGAAGAACAGAATGAAATAATTCGATTTCCGCACAGGTATCGGGGTTATCGCAGAGATACGCGAAAAATCTGGCAAACGCGCACTTTGGGGGTGAGATTGCGTGCTACCGCGTGTGGCCCCTGCACACCTATCGAGTTGCAATGGTTTGGCGCGGTGGTGGTGTACCGCGATATTGTAATGGCTCCACGTTTTAACGTATCTCACCGTTGCGTTGCACACGTAAATATGATGAAGCTAGTTTTATTGAATCGGCTCGCGGATCTCGCATGTAAGCAGTACCTCGGTAGTGCCAGGAACTGTGCTGTGCTCATAATTTATGTAGCATGTATCAGAGTTACCGCAGGCGGGTTTGTGTAAGCAGAACGAAACGTAGCGATTAAAGTACATATTCCGCGCAGGTATTGGAGTTATTGCGCGTATCGGAGTTATTGCCCAGAGGTGAGAAAACAAGACAACGAAAAAGTGTATGAAAATGATGCACCTCTGTGCGATAAATAGCTATCATACTATAGTAGCAGAAGTAGCACGAGTAGTGTACACAGTAATGTACACAGTAGTGTACGTAGTGTTTCCTTCCAGTATATGTGCTGTCACAACAATTTCGTTGGCTTCAGCAGGAACAGCGGCAGTGCCGTGTCGTGGGTGAGTGTCGAACGAATAATTAGATACTATAACGACGACGTCAGTGCGGCTGCGGTAGCTGTATCGTGCACATCACTGGTAAATCTCGAAATTTCTACTGGATGTGCCGCTGATTGTTTAGTGCGCTGCATTTATGGGGGGTCGATACACGATATTGTCGACTTTGCCTGCTACCGAGGGTTCATCACTACTGCTGTGTTATTCCGACTACTTGAATAATACGTTTTCAACCTCAGCAAAATGCCGTGAGCCCCTGGGCAGTACAGTCGCTTTCGGGGCCTTGGGTTGTGCTATCGTACTTATATACCAGGCACAAGATATTACCCATTGCGGGTATAAGCGTAGCAGTGGAGCCGCCCTAATGGAATGTTTTAGAGTGGTTATAGTTGTGTGTTTTGGACTTATTAACGGTTTACGGTGCTGGTGGTACGTCATGTATACTGGTGGTACGTATAAACACTCCTTGTGGTACTTCTACCATAGATTAATACGCGTAGATAGCATGCGGCTGTTGAGTTGCGGCACTCCGATTACTGCTTGCCCCTTAGCAGCACCGTCGCATTTGCGGCCTCGGCTTATTGTACCTTATCTACATATAGCGCCCCTTGCGAGCATATGCGGAACAGCGATGGTCATCAGCCCGCCGGACCGAGCCCCTTTTGAATTTAGCACTTGCTTTCTGTTGCGTACTCTAGTTTGTGGTTACGCACAGGCTCACATAGAATGATATTGAGCGAATACGAAAGGGGACCTCTTAAAAACGACACAGCAGCAGCCGCAGAGGGTGCCCCTAGCGTCCCCGTGTACCGGCGTACATCTGGGCCATGGTGTCGCCCAGCACTGGTTCTGTCCTGCTGTATATTATCGGTGTTGCTTTCTGATATTTGGTCGTTTGGTGTATGTCGTGCGCTTCAAGAAATGGGCTTCAGCCACCAACGAAACTGGCGCATATACATTATGGACGCTGCTGCTGCTGCTGTCATTGATACAACCAAGAGGTGTCCCCGCATATAGGCCTGCATGAAAAAATATTAAACACACCGTGGGGGGCAATGCAGCTATCGCTGGTCGCATTTGCGATCGAGCAGGCCCGCAGCGCCGCTGTGTGCTCCCTGTGGCCGACAAGACGTTAAGTGCGTGTGGTTGGGTAGTTGTCTGGTGATCGTGTCATATATGCGGGTTTGTGCACAAGCCAGACAACGGTATACTAGCTTTGGTAGACGTCGGATGCTTCATACATTAGGCGTCAGCCAGTTCGGAAAGCGTCCTTTTTTCAAGGCGTCGTCAATAATACATCACTCGCCATTATGTCGCACTAATTTTTTTGTCTTTTCGGGCAGTGCTACGTCAGAGCAGGTAGAAATGTTAAAAATGATACCGAATAGGCTCGCTGAGAAAGGTGCACATGAGCTCGTGTACTGATTCGCTTGGGTCCGCCAACTTTGAGCCTGGGAATCTCGAGCGCAAATCGCGCCAGCCCGGATGAGACCTCTGTGGCTCACTCGGGGACGACAGAGGGTACAGTAAAATATCTGGTATTTACGGCAGCGTAAAGCAAGCAGGCACGCCCCGCGAAACCGATCTTAACTGCCCTTCATAGAGCAAAATACTGGTTGTACTCTGTGCCATCGGCTGGAGCAGATAACCGTGCCTGCGTCTACGTCTGTTTCGAAAGGGTAGCCGACGACGCACTCATTCTTTAAAACCTTGGGGACGTTGATGTGAAACAGTATCATTCGTTTTTCACGCTGAAGATCCCCATTGTATCCACTATCATGTGGCGCCTCTTATTTCACCACTCATACTGCGTACTGGTGTCAGTTTGGGCTTTCACCATTCCGAACACGACCATACATTTGCAAACACGAACTTGAAAAGTCAAAACCATTTCATCTCAAGAAGCACAACATCTCCCCCCTGCGGTGTGCCGAGAACAAAATTTCGTTGTTTCACCGCCGCACATGACATGGCTCAGAACTCCTTTGTGATACTTGACGATTCCCATGCTCTTTTTCAGCAGTATGCCTGACGCCGCGTCTTAGGCAGGAGCATCTGGCTAGGAACATATCAGCCCTGGCTAGTGTGCGAGTATACACTATGGTGACGATTGATTCTTTGCAGAATGTGTGCGCGTCTTGTAGGCAAACTGTACAACTATTCTACAATCCCGGCCGCTTGTTCATTGGGTTCTGCCGGTGTAAGAGTGCTCGTCCAGCGTAATGTCTGGAATATTATTCCTGTAGATGTTCTCAGGACTAGTTGCAACAAAACAATGTTAAATACCGCCATATTTATTTTTAATAATGTCGCTGAAGACACAGCAACTTCACAGTTCGGAAGTTCCTGTTCTCACGCGAGATGCATAAGATAACTGGAACTTGACCTGGTTGGTTCATACGAAGTATGATGGTTGTTTGTTTTTTCGGGTCTCATGGGTTTATACACTGACGACATCGGTTGCGTTTGCGGAGTAGAGCGCAAAAATAATGTTCAGTTCATCGTTTTCGTGGGAACGTTGCAGAAGAAAGTCGTCCACTCGTTACATGCACCTGTGCCAAAGCGTTTCAAAGAATATATTCCATGGCGAGTTATGCCGTTGTCTGCCCGGTCGGTGCCTTACGTTTTGAATATCTCACTCGCATCCCCAACCGTACATATCTTCTATGCGCAGGACGCATAGGCAGAACAAGTCTCTGGCGTGAGTGCCACCATTCGAAACGGCGATGAAGGGACTGCGACAAGTTCGGCGAGGAGCGGTCCTTGCACTCTTGAGTTATTGGGGCAACGTTCCCCTGGCTGGAGCTCGACGCACCCCCGCTATTACTACGTCCGAACCTGTCGGCGACGAGTGTTGGGTATTCGCTCACCCCAACAAGGCCGGCGGATAACCGTGAAATCAATGCTTAAGAACATGCGGGGCCCACGATACGTCACCTATGGCGGCACGCAGTGGAACAATGGAGATATGTTCTCGCAATCGGAGGCAAAAGACCTTGTGCATGGGCACAACCTAAGTGTGGTCGGCGGTGGATACGTCGAAGCACTGCGGCGCTCGAGTGATGTCGATTCACAGTGCAAGTGGTTCACCGTGTTTCGGCGTCCGGTTTCGCGTTTGGTCTCCGCGTACTACTATTGCAAAGTGTCTAAGTCTTGTGCGTCGCAGCTATTGGATGCAAAAATTGTTGACATAACCACGTTCGCAAAGCATTGGAGCAACTATGCGGTCAGACAGTTTATGCTGAGTTTCGTATCCATCGACCATGTTTTGGAATACTCGAAAACCGATGCGGTCAAGCAAATATTGCCCGAAACGGTGAAGAGGCCGGGTGTCTTTCCCGGCTGGTTCTTTGTCAAACTGTACCTGGAGAATCATACTGAGGCGCCCATCAACAAGGATCTTCCGGACGGGGCCTTGTACGCCATGTTGCAGCCGGTGCAGGACTTGCTCCGCGATAATTATACCGCCGTCGGTATTTTGGAGGAATACAACACCACGCCTTCTGTTTTCAACGCGGCACTTGACATGCCTCGGGTCGATTGGCACGAAACGTCTAAGACCGTAGGTCACGTCAACGTCAACAACAAATACCAGGACGAAAAGACAGCAACGCTGGCAGAGGCGTGGACCAACTCCGAAATGAAGAAGTACCTGCAGCGCGACCTGTTGTTGTACGAGCATGCTGTCGTTCTTATCCACCAGCAGGCGCGTGCTTATGATATCTAGTGCCAGTATCTAGGGCGAGTTCACTGGCAGATATGAGTATGTTGAGACGGCGGTGAGGGGTCCATCTGGAGGACGAATATCGTAGTTTGATTGGGTCCTCGCGATCGTTCTCTTCGCCGATGGCATGTACCCACGATTCTAGCCACGACGTTCAAATCGGGTCATGCGGAAAAACAATGCATCAGACTAAGCCCTGGCTTCGACGCAAACCCAGCAGCTGTGTTTTTCACCCACGTGCGCCTGTGGTGGGGCCTGAGGTGCCAGGTTGATTGGCTTCTTTCATGTATTTTGTCCGTGGTTGTAACGATAACGTTTCAACGTTGGCATGACACCATTGAATGGTAGATGCATTGGAACGTACATTTGGCACGTGCTTCAGTTGTGTAAGGGTATAGTATGGCCAACTACCGGCCGTGTGATCAGAGCGGGTGTTTGAGGCGAATACGAGTCAGACTACTGATGCATTGAAGGTAGTCGATGTCTGCTATGTTTTCAGTTTTGGACACCGATAGCTCCTGCCGGCAGTGATGATGGGGAACAGTCAACAAACAGCTATTTATTGTTGATATTCTGTATTTCGTGCTTGGTATTAGTGCGTATCTCGGTGCGAATCATGTGACTTACTGAACTTCGGGTAAACTACGGAGATTTTCATAGTCTCGCGCACCGACGAGCGCAGCGACCCCGAACTGGAAGGGTCTTTGCTAGGGCGAGGAAACACGGAGGTTCTATATTATTCGTCCTGGCAATTTATTTCGCCGTTGTTGCTCCTCAAAGAGCTTATTGTGACAGACTCGATCATAGCTTTTTCCTCCCCGAGGTTCGATCTCTCGGCCTTGGTGATGTTACCGCGTTCTCCCGACTTCCTTGTTTTCCCGGTCGCCATTGTCCTGTTCGACCCCTTCGGTCTTGCCATACTCGGTGGTTGCCTTCCGTTGCCCCTCTGTCTTCGCGGCTCGACTACGCCCGCCTTCTCGGGGTATCGCGCCGTTCTTGGTACCAGATGGTTGGGTATCCCGGTGATACGGCGTTTCTCGGTATAATTCGGCACTTCGTTTTTTATCGCTGGTCGAAGTGAATGAGGGTTGTTGGAAAGTATGAATTCGGCTGAGTGTGGTGATATTGAAAATAATAACAGACCCAATGCATCGGAGGGCATCATGCACGTGGTCATACACGCTCGGACTGTCTACTGCTGCAAGGTCTGATCTCTGGAGGCGCATTGCGATACGAATACTACTACACCAGCGGGAGGTGTACAGTAGTTCAGACAGACGTGTTCTACTTGGAATATGTACCAGGCAAAGCCAAACATCCACAGCAAGCGCGCCCGACGAGCGTGCCTGACCCATCACGCATTTTCCGAAGTTGAGTCTCAACCACTCAATCTGTCGTACCCACAGTAGACGTGTTAAATTTCTTAAAATATACCTGGTATAATTTTATTCTTATTGTGCTTGCCTTCCGACAATTTAGCGTAGATGCCGTTCCTATATAAACCCAATATCATTCCGCGAATCAATATTAATAGTATCCCTTATACGCTTCTCTGCCAGCCGTTTCCCAATTTCCACACATCAATCAGTTCATTCTCGCTACCAGTATAGTATATCCTATTGCTCATCAACGTTCCACCCCCAATATCATACATATCCAGATGCCAGATATCAAGGTATCTACTGAAGAAATGGGAGATACGGTCCCGCTTTAAATATACCATCCTTCGTACCAGGTATAAGATAAGATGTTCGCCTTTACCACTTTCTGGTAATAAACGCCCCGAGGTGTTTCCGCGAGCACCACTGGAGGTCGTCGAGGGTCCGATGTTCCCACTGCGAGTATTCGCAATATATCGGGGTGTTGTGCTGCTGTGAACACTGCAGCATGTGCTTCACGTGCTTCGGGCTTCCCACTGAGAATACTGCCCATGTTAGCAGTACTTTGCGGTTGTTCTGTATAGCCGATGGATATCAGGTATCAGGTGTTCGATACTACTCATACTTGAAGCACCTCGGGTTATCTAGTGCGCTTACTGCCTGTACTCGTGATTGAACATTTCATGGTGCGATAATGCGCCAACAGTACGCGTCCTGTCCTCGCGGTAATTGGGGCGGATACTGCAAGTTGTCTGCTGTGTTGCTGCTACGGCTGCTGCTGTTATTGTGCTGCTGCTGGTGTCGGGGCTGCGACTGCACAGCAGCAGCAGCAGCAGCAGCAGCAGCAACCAACCGTAGAAGCAGCGGTGCCTACTACTACGACTACTGCTGCTGCGGCTGTTTTTGCTGTTGAGCTGCCGCTGCTGCTATCGCCTTCATGTGAGGGAGAGGCCATATCTGCTGCACAAGCGCCTTTGGCAGTAGATACAGCTCCCCGTTGAGAGGTGTGATACCTCGGCGTGGGTATTGGGTACTTGGCAGCTGCGTAGATAAAGGGCAGCAGTACCTTTTTACACAAAATCCAAGTAATCTCAGTTCTGAGGAATGTGATAAACCTCTCAGAACCAATCGGTTTTGTTCCCCCTCCAGGATCGAAAGTATCGATGGTTTACTGGCCCATAGTTAATAGACGGTTCTGACTGTTGGCCTTGAGAAATTACGCCGCAAAACACATGCCATGTTGTTTTCTTCACATTAAACCGTTCTTTCTACGCGTCGACATCCAGCACAACCAGTGTCCGTGCCGATTCTTCAAACCTAGAGAGATACAAGTTCTGTGGTCACAAAGCTACGCCACAGAGATACTACGTTGCCACGTATGTAATGCAATGCCATGTCATCATACTGCGTACGACAGGCACGACATACACATTCCATGACCTAGAGAAAAAAAAACGAAACAAAGAGAAAAAACAAAAACAAAAACAAAGACAATTCGAAAGAGAAAAGAAACAAAAAAAAGAAACTAAAAAATACCTGGTATATGTATGTACTTCAGTATAGCTGCAAACCATCGTACCCCCACGTAGGGGACGTGGCAGACACTTGAAAAGAACGAGCTGGAAAAAAAAGAAAAAGAAGAAAACACCACTAGTCGTCAACAGAGTAAGACTAAGAACCAAGGTAAAAATAACAGTCAAACCAAACAAAGCACAAGGCATGCTCCAGGTAACGGCAGCAGTTTATGGTACGAGTAGCACAGCCAGGGTCTCCCTGCTGGCCCGCCTGGTACCTTGCTACCCTGTCTGCCACCATCGTCCAGCGTTCGTCAACTATGCCCGGCCCCTCGGCGTCAGACAGTACGAAACAAGCAGAGCAGGCTCGTCATCCACCCACGCCACACGACTCCTTCAATAAGGCTTATCAATCGGAGAAAGGAAGAGAAAGGAAAATCACATAGGGTCACCGCAAAGAAGACAATAAAATGAAATAAAAATAAACAAAAACAACAGGAAGACAAAGGAAGACCACGTTCGAACCAGCTGCACCAGTTGGTGGTACGAGTAGTATAGGCATGTTCTACTTCTTAGTCTGCCCGGTACCTGGCTACCCTATCTGCCATCTCCTTCCTACTTTCGTCCACTGTAGTTTCCCTGCTTCTCCTCTTCCCCCCCCTCTCCGCATTCCCTTGGTCGGTTTTTCTGCTACTCCTCTTGTTGCCCCTCCTCCCCCCATTCCCTTGGACACCACCCACGGCGGATGCGCGGCGCTGCCTGCTCAGCTCAGCCTCAGCCTCGTGCCACCTCACCATGAACCGTTCGGCTGCTTCCAGGATCCCCCGGTACCACTTCCCCGCCTTTTTTGCAGCAGTGGGCCACAGTGCGGTCTCAACTCCAAACACCAAGGGAGCAAGTTCCGTTGACCCTTCGGTGGCGCGGAACTCCCTAAGGTCTTCGACTACGCATCTATGCCAAGTCTTAACCTGTCCGCCAGGTCTCGGGTTCTCCCCACCAGCAATCGTCCCGAACATCACCCGGCTGGGTAATCGATCCTTGCTTTGCCGTGCCACCCCCCCCCCGCGAAGAAGAGACGCCGTTTGCGGATGGTCGTTTCGATGCTCTCGCAACGTGTCATCTTGAGGGCCTTCGCGTACGAGAGGGTGGCATGGTCAGTACGAAGTCGGCGTTGGAAGCCAATGACTCGCAACAGGACTTGGTGGTGAGCCGTTCGAAGCTTGGCAAAGTGTTCCGCTCTGAGGGTCCACGTCACACACCCGTAGAGCAGGGTCTCAATCACCTCGGCCTTCAGCATTCGGACTTTCAGGCTAAGGGGGGCGGTCGTCCTATCATACAGCTCCGGGCCGAACCGTTTGCGGCATGCTCGCATGAGACGGATCCGTCGGTCGATTTCGAGCGAGAGGTCAGCATTTTCGTGGATAACGCCGCCTAGGTACAAGAACT
Source organism: Macrocystis pyrifera (assembly GCA_031763025.1). Lineage (NCBI taxonomy): Eukaryota > Phaeophyceae > Laminariales > Laminariaceae > Macrocystis > Macrocystis pyrifera. The sequence continues at coordinate 10,643,180 of JASSKH010000020.1, read as the reverse complement.
GGGCCGTCTGCTTATACCTCTGGCCTGCTGCTTCGATAACGAGCGGTGGTGCGAGGGTTTTCTGGTCTGGCGTTTGTAGAAGCATAGTCTCTGTCTTCATAAGAGTTGGTAGTTAATGCGAGAGAGACAGACACGAAAAACTGAGAACTGAAACTCGGCATTGCTTTTTTCCTGCACCCCTTGGTATTGACCTGATCCTGTTCGTAACAAGATCGAATGGTGTACATGCTTGTTGTATTTTAGTTAACGTGCATAGAAGTAACCACAGATTGGCACGATGATACAATATATTTCCCTATCCCGAGCATGGGTGCCTGCCGGCGAAAACGTATCTTGAGAGCTCTGCGCTATCGGTTGTGGTCGAATTACAGAGTAGTGCTGAGAGTGTGGCACGCTCAGGAATCCGATCCGGCCGGTAAAAGGACGACCCCGGGTTTTTAAAGGAACGGCGTGATTATTCCGACCGGTCTATTCGCCCAAAAAAAATAATACGTATCGCAAAAGTACTCCGCTAGAAATCAAGTAAAAAAATAAAATCGACTGGGAAATAGAGTTGGCGATTATGCACGATATACCTGGTTCGTACAGCAGTACAGCAGTACGAGAGCGAACACGATGCACGCCGTCCCCATCATACCCATAGAAACCACACACGGTGGCAAGAGATATACTCGTACTCGCACAGCGCTTTGAATCCACCAAGCAAATAGCCACTCTATCATCAGATTTCGTGACCATGGCCGATGGACAGCAGCCACCGTCTAAGCGCAGCAAGGTCGAGGATGGTCTCCCGGCTTCTCTTTCGGGTGAAGTTGCCTCTCCTGGAGCAGCAGATACGAGGATGCAAGGTCGAGAGAAGCGTACATGGTACTCGAAGCCATAGTCAGCGTGTTCACATCCAGCAAGGAGAGTGCCGATGAGTGGGATACCGGTCTCAACATTCTGGGAGGAGATGGCGGAGGAACACAAACAAGTGCCAAGGAACAAGCTGGCGACTGCCTTTGTGAGACGCCGCTGCAGAAGCAGAGGAAGGATTCCCGGCCGAGTGCCGGCACTTGCGGCCGCCAGCAGGTGGACATCATCTTTGGGGTAGCTAGACATTGAGGTGCGTGGTCGATGCCTCGTCGTACGTAGGTTCCGCCGTGGGGTGGGACGGAACAATGATCACACCACTGGTATTTGCTCACTGTCTTGTGTGGTGTTGGTTCTATTACGGGGGTCCATAGTAAACAGGACCAAATATTGTCAGAAAAAAATAGATCAATATGTAGGTTTTTGTCTGCACCACAGGTGCTATTTACTATGGTCGCCCGTAAATAATACCTGGTAGATTACCTGCCTTGCAGCAGAGAAAAATAATTATGACTGGGGAAATGTATATCGATCGACCTTGTTTTATTACGCGCTTTTTCCCCCAGCTTTTTTTTGTGTAGTGGTCTATTATACCAGGAGCAGAGACGTGTACGTACGCACGTACGCAAATGGCCCTAAACACAAGACACCGCCGTGTTGAAAACCGTGCTTGTACAAACACCTTGCACGGTGTGCAACAGCAGTAGTTCATGGTCTGCGGCAAATATTTGACTGACCTAACATTCCGTTGTAAGATGCTGTGCGGGATCTGTGTATACATTTTGTTTAGTTGGCGCAGATTTTACTAGTATCAGCAGTAGTCGTGTTATTACGAGGGACCCATAAAAAATAGGAACATATTTTCTTATTCAAAACAGGCAAATACATAAATTGTTGTGTGTACCGTTGGTCCTGTTTACTATGGCCCCCCGTATAATAGTTCATTCAGATTGCACGCCTCGTGGCTCCCTTGCAACGAGCTGCCGCGGACGTCATCTATACCATACAAGATTCGTAACAGATCAGTTCTCATGTATGTCGATCAGGAAGTAGGAATCGATTATCTGTCGTATTGTACAGCAGTAGTACACGCATGACACTACAAGAGGGGAGCATAGTGCGCCGCAGTGTCGAGTCAGTACGGGGGACCATAGTAAATAGAACGAAATATTATTAGTACAAAGATGAAAATATATAGTTTTTTGGGCGTACCGCAGGTCCTATTTGCTATAGTCTATCGAGGTGGCCACACCAGAAATTCCATAAATGCATTGATGCTGTGACCAATATGCAAGAAAATTCGCCTCTCAAGCGGTTGTTAGTAGGATGCAGCTCACCCTTCATGCGACTTGCCCAACACCTCACGGCGCTTGGCGCTTGGTGCAAGCACTGTCTGCCTGGTCGTTGGAAACCCGACGCGCTCCGTACCGGCATTGTAGGGATGCGAGGGTATATGGTCATACGACTACGGTCATGCATGATATTGAGTACCCCCCTCGTCATACGACTATGGCCATGCATGATAATGAGTGCACCCCCCTCCCCCACCCCCCTCCCCACCCCCCATCCGCCGTCCGGCCCGTGTGCAGGCCAATTTCGAGCACCAGAAAAAGCGCGGAGGTGATGACGCTGTGCCCTACATCCTCGCACGCACCGTGAGAAGTTGTTTGAAGTACAACGCGGCTGGTGGGATTGGGTGCAGGGGGGCCGGCAATCAATGCAAGCGTGGCCGGTGCTTGAAGCGCGTGATGGGGATGTTTAGTAGGGACGGCATGGAGGGTATTCCCAAGGAGGTTGTGCTGGCGTTGCTTAGGCACAAATGGATAATCTCATTGGGCTAGTAATGTTTTGTTTTTGAGGGGGTCTACCCTTGTCGCCCCCCCTCCCACAAACACTCCCGCCCGAGCACACGAAGGGTGTTCCCAATGAGGTTGCGCTGGCGTTACTTGGACAAAATTGATGAAGAAAGTGTAGGGGATTTTTTCTTGGGGGGGGGGGGGGGGTAGGGGCTATACCCTCGTCGCTTTTACATTGGGTAAACTAGATAGCGGTGACTAAAGGATGTATTGTAGGAGAGAGACGGTGGCCGCAGACGGCGAAACAGCAAGGGGATAAGATGAGCAAAAGGTACCTATGAATTATAGTCAAGAAAACGTAGTGAGCGCCCAACTGTTGGTGGTGGTGGTTTTATTACGAGCATGAACGGTGGTCCGTCTCGGAAGGGAGGAGTGGTCAGTGTTCAATTAATGTGAGGCGAACAGAAAATGAGTACACCTCTCCCCTCCTTCCCCCCCAGCTACCCCCCCCCCCTGGCGTTGCTTAGGCATGAGTGATTGAGAATCTGATTGAGCGAGCATGTTTTCTTTATGGGGGGGGTCCACTCTCGTGTCCCCCCACCCCGCCCCCGCCCCAAACATCCCCACCCGGCATGACGGAGGTTGTTCCCCAGGAGGTCGTGCCGGCGTTTTTTAGGCAGAAGTGATGAAGAATCTCAATAGGCGTTTTAATTTGTTTTTTTCGGGGGGGTGGGGGTGGAGGGTATCCTCGTCACCCCCCCCCCCCGAACCCCCCCCCACTGGCGTTTTCGAGCACCACAAGCAGAGATGCAGCGCAGACGAAAACGTGTTGTACTTCGTTGCGAGTAATAATTCCATATTCGCCGCAGTACATTGTGTCTGAGCACATTGTGTCTTGGGTTAGGGATAAGCAGTGTGTGCCTATGTTCAGTTACTGTTGGGCGCTATGGAGATATTTGTTGTAAGATGGAGTTTGCTCGTAGAACGGATGTGCTGGCGCTTTGGTGGTATGAACGCATGCGCTATATCTGAAGTTGTTTTGCCCTTTGAAATCGATGGAAATTTTTTCGTGGGTGGTAGTTAGGCGGGTGAGCGAGCAGGGTCTAGTTTGGACGCCCGGGCTAAAACTTGCTGTAATTTTCCGATTGTCTGACAAGGTTTTGGTGTTTGGGCTTAGCGACAAACGCGTTCCTTCTTGTTTCCGTAGCCAAATAAAAAGGGATACGCTTAGTTATTGGCAATAGCATCCGCGAAACACGAAAACTAATCAAGTCGAAAAGTTAAATTGTTTAAGACATGTTTGCGGTGCGAGCAAAGCAAAGCGTTCATGTGTTGGTAGCACACCATGCACCCCCCCCCCCCAGGACGAGAAATAAGAATGCTTTTTTTATTATTGATGCCGCGGGAGCGAAACGGCCTCGTCGTAATTATTCCTGCCATGCGTGCCTCCGCACAAACTCCCAAAATACTTGCTGACGGCCTGCTCCTCGAGCCCCAGGTCAGGTTCAACTTCTTCCTGCTTGCGCCAGTGACTCGGTCGTGGCTGAGCGCACAACATCGCAGGAAGATCAATCGCCAAAGCATTCACCGGAACAGACGCTGTGTGCGCGCCTGCGTATGATCCCCACAGCACAAGAAAAGGCGGTTTTGTTATTGAACGCTACGCCCGTGTTTGCATTATGTCACACTCACGGTTTTGGTGTTTTCTTGACAACATCATAATGCAAATATACATGAGGGCTATTGATAGGACCGTCTTCACGTCATCTATATCCCATCCCTGACCTTGTGAGCACTGTATCGAGATCACGATGAACAGCAGCGCAAGAACGGGTGCACCTGACGTTTTTTTGTTTTGCAACAGGTGGGTAAGCTTGCACATGCGAATAACGGTACCACAGCACCGTTTGAGTGGTGGAAAAGGCCGTTTATAAACAGCAGTAGGTATGTGGTACTGTATTTTTCTTCGTCGCAGGATAACGCAATAACATGGGCATCGGGTTCATGGATCCGTCCGGAATCCAGCCATATTTTATGGAGTAGGCGTTCAGTCCAAGACGAACAAATATTGAATGGTTGCCCCCGTTACGGGTGGTTCCGACAAGCTTTCTTACCGGTAGGCTAGCCTGCGCATACTAAAAATGGTACAAAAACATCATTTTTTCAAGGATTTTAGGACATTTTCTCGAGCATTCTAGGTACGTCATCGGATCAAACGGCTCCGCTACCTTGGGCTGCAAGACTCAAGAGAGGCCTACAGAATCATCTAGGTGTAAATTACCATGTTCTATGGAGTAGGCGTTCTGTCCAACGGGAAAAACCATAGAACAATGGCTGCCCCCAATACGGGTGAATCCAGCAAGCTTTCCTTACCGGTAGGGGAGCCTGCACATACTTAAACTGGTACAAAAACAACATTTTTGAACGATATAAGACGCTTTTTCTGGCATGCTAGGTTTACGGTATTGGTCCAACCAGGCCCGCCGCGTTGGGGTACATCGCAGGAACTTAGGTCTACAGATTCGTCTGGATGTCAGCTACCTTGGTCTGCGAGACATTTGGCCGAGTATGCCAAAGCCAAAGAGAACGCCGGGCCTCAAAATGGGTACATCTGGCCCTGTCTTCGCGTGGGTGGGTCCTAAGCACAATGTTACCTTACCAGACCTGCATAACCAAAACATGAATTTCTACTGCTGTACGGCACCTCGTGCGCCAATTCCACCGCAGGTGATAGACCACACATCAGGGCAGCGACAGTGGTTGCCGTGGTTGGTGGTGTGTGTTTTTTGTGTTGTGGGTGCAGCGTGAATACTTGTACAAGTACGCCTCGATAACCCTGGCCACCCCTCCGGTCCAGATTTCGGACCAAAATCAGACCTTTCGGGCCCAAAGTCGACTTATACATGCTCGTTTGCGACGCTGCGGGGGAGGAATCACCTTCAAACAACACGGCGGTGAGGTGAAGCCTTTTCTGGTGGTCTACGCGGTCTGTGAGACGAGCACTGGGGTAGGACGCCTGAGCCTCGGGTTCAAGAGGCAGTCCAACCAGGGTTGTTGGTGACCAGAACACGCCCACACCAGCTCTCGACACACAGTGCACTGGATACCACCAAATTTTGGCAGGCGAAATGTCTCACGACCCTGGTAACCCTCTTACCTTGTGGGGCCGCCATAGATCTGCATGCCCGAGCACCGCTGACCACGCCGATAAGCCAGATAGCGATTCGCATAGTTTCCAGAGTGATTTGTGCTTTGCCTCAAGTCACCCTCAGCCTTCCATTGGTCCGAAACCTGACAGTCTCGTTTTGTAACTGTAGCTTTTTTTTTATGAAATGATGTCGATTTTCACAAGTAGGGGATGAAAGGACACGAAAGGACCTGAGCGTGCCACCGTGGCCTTGAGCCGATGCAAGTTTGTTTGTTGATTCGTACTTCTGGTCGTGTCATACATGTATTCGTATCGGCACAACGACGAGAGTCGACGAGGGAAAAAATGACTGAATCTTTCTCGCGATAAGAAAGAAGGCACGATCCGTAGGTGGGGGGGAAGATGAGAGGCCATGTGGCCCCGGAACTGACTGAGGAATAGAAAGGAGATAGAACAGAGGGGCGAAGATGAAATATGGAAAGCATAAACAAGAAACACAACGAGATTACGAAAGCTGATCTCTTCCATGCTTCGATCTTCTTCCTTGGCGGGTCGTCTTCGATTGTGCTCAGCCAGCCATATTTCCTTTACCCTCCAGGTTATTTTCATGCACATTATTTACAGAAGAGTATTGTGCTAGCACCGGCTAGATTGTGATTTCCGATGCTCCTGTAAATATACTGCTGTGCTCCACGGGTGATCAACAACTGAGGTGGTTTCAGCCGAAAATACTGGAGGCACTGCCTGTAGTTTCTTTGTACCATATACGATAATGCTCATTGTGCGATACTACGCATACGGCAAGTCCTCGCTTCGGCTTTCAACCTTCTTTGCAGATCGTTCTCGACCTTGTTGCCTAGCCATTTTTTTTTTCCGTGGCCCTCAGAGGTTTTGTACAGTACGGTGAGTATTCTACAGTGATTTTGCAAGTACGGGCTTGGTTGTGATGTTTCGACAGCCCTGTGAAAACTGCTGATGTGCTGTGCACTGTCGGTGCCCGCTAACGAGCGTCACTACTGTAAACTTGATACCAGGTATATATAAGGACCGATCAGTGCTGAGCTACCCCCTACGAGAGAGGCGTGGCCGAACAGTTCCAGATTGTCTATATATACTGTAAGGTCTGAATGCTGAGGGGTCTTCCCGGGATACAAGTTCGAAACAGTGTGCATACGAGGGTACATACCCATCGAGGTGTATATGCGGCTGCTTTTGTTTTGAGGCAAGTGAGATTCAGAGTCTGGCAGGAGTCGGGGAACGGAAAGACAGTATCCGAACATCAAATGCTATTTAAGATGACAAAAAAAACAAGATTGCTTGAAATTTGCATCTGCACTACTTGGCGTTTGTCTCATCCTGCATAATATCTTGTGATGAAGAAGTAGTACATGTTTATGTCTACAGTACGATTAGAGCGTTTGCGGAACAAGGAAAAACAATACTTCCGCTACCAAAAGTGACTTCCCTTCCCATCGGGATCTTGGTGTGTTTGCGGACGAGCTATACCAAATCCTGCAGGCAACGTCTCTCCGAAATTGAGAAGAGAAGTGGGGATGAGCGGCAACGCGGCATACAAACAAAATAGCGGAAAAAAAACAAAACCAGCCTGCGTGTAGCAACGGTAGGCCAGCAACGGTGTCGGCGGCAGAGTTGACCGCGGTGCCGCCAGAGCTATCCCACGATCGCAAGCAGCAGCATAGCATGCGGCAGCTAGCTAGCGCTAGGCACAGCCAGGGGCAGGAACGGTCCGAGCAATTAATATAACAACATCAGCACCAGTACCAGCACCAGCTTCCAGTTTTCGAATTCTACTGCTGCCGCAACAAAGCAGCTAGCTGCTCGGCTGCTGCTCCACATGCTGCTGCTGCTGCTGTGCTCGACCTACGCACGCCACAGCGCCGGCACGCTCCCCTCCGCCGCCGTCGCGGCCCCTGTTGTCCCTGCCCATGTTGCTTCTGCTGCTGCTGCCGCTGCTGCTGCTTCTACCGCAGTACGGAGGAATTGCAATGATACACGAGCTGTCATGCTGTGGCGCTCTACAAGCGAGGCGGTACGAGCACAAGTACGAGTCCGTTCGGGACGACGCATCCTCCACGACACCAAGCGGGCGAAATATTTTACCGTAGCAGTGGGCCGCCGGTAGCCCGCCGGCACAATCTAACGTCGCTCGTCCACGTTATACTCCAACTACACCTCTCGAGCCTCTGTGCTCCCAGTGGTTGTCGTGTTGTATACAGCAAGCAGATTGATGCGTGGAGGCATTGAAGATGCTGGGTGTTGTGATCCTTTGAGATGCGTTTTGCATCGGGATACTGCTCGGTGCGTGTAAGCAAATGAGACAAAGCGCCAAAAGTTATCGCAACTTTTGCCTACCTCCTAAGGTACTTCTTTGCTTTTTTCAGAATTTTACCTTAAACATTTACCTCGGGAGAACGTTTGGAGAAGCAAAAGCAAAAATAAAATCCCAAAACACTCTATGCACATTTGATTTTTGGCATTCTGCTCTCCGGCGGCCGAGGGATCTTTCTCGCGCTTTCGGCTGCGCGGCGAACAAGGGGGCCGTGGGTACATTATGGCGCATATATCGACCCCGGTCGCGCACCGTCGCGGTGCTCGCGGTATTTCACGTCGCTGAGCTAGCTCTAAAAATGAAAGCGTGCTTGCCGCTTCGCTGAGCCGAGCGGGTAACATGGCAAACACCATATTTTTTATTGTTTTTCATAAGAATATTAAGGACCCTCGAACACTTTTCAAGCCCATTCTGCTGTACATTTGTTTTTAACCTCAGCAGAAGAAGTAGCAGTAGCAACATATATACGGCAGCAACAGCAGTACACACCTGTTGGCCGTCGTATATGTTGCATCAAGCCCTTTGGCGGGTGGGGTACACCTAACACCGAGCACGTTCGTGACCACACAAACTGCCTACTTCGGTCGGTCTACCTGGGAGACTTTACTACCAAGCATTGGTGTCATATCTACCGATTACCGCGGACCATAGTAAATACCACGATCTATTGTTTGTAAAAATAGGGAAATGTAAAGGTGTTTGCTCGTATCTTAGGTCCTGTTTACTATGGTCCCCCGTGTTAGTTGTCCAGTCATACGCTCCCAGCAGGAGATAATCGCAACGGGCGAGAACCACCGAGGTAAACCCACACTGCCTCCCATCTAACTGCACTGCCCCGTGTGGCAACGGGCACATCCCATAGTGCCCGACTTCCTGGCTGATATACTTTTTGAACTAAAAATAATCCAGGGGACTTACGATACGACAAGCTTTGCACTTTCAACAACGAAGGATTTTCTCTGTGTTGAAAACCTCGATTTTGTTTTTATTTACGGTTTTCACCTGTTTAGTTTCGGTTTTCGATCAACTTCAGCAGCAGCAGCGGTAAACGTCTGTCGATCATCACATATCATGTATGTTTCACCTAGCCCTTTGACGTGTACCGCATACCTCCCGCTAGCACGTACGTGACCACAAAACTGGTTCCCTCTGTCAGTCTAACTGGGGGAAATTGGTACCAGGTATCTGCTGTACAAATACGAGTACAATATTGTAGGCCCTGTGCTCTCAGCGTTCCTCAGCGTTTCTTAGACGTGTTGGTTTGCGATGTTCGTGCTAGCGAGAGATGAGATTCACCTTACAAGATGAAACTGCCTCATCTTTATGCCCGGGTCCGACTGAGTGGGTGACGGCCTCGTGCATGCTCTCGCCGTGCCCTAGCTGCCGTCTGGAAGGGTGTGTTGTGCTCGGTTTGTACAGAAACATCTCGAATACGTCAGCTGTGAGGGGGACCAGTTGAGTGGCCGATACATGATTTATCACAGTCTCGTAGCCAAATTCATTGGTGTCGGCCTACAATTGCCCCGTCAGGTTTACCTTCGGCCCGTTAAACCCTTTTCCGAAATATGATAGTTCTTTTTAATATGTCAGCAGTGGGTAAGATCAGTTGATTGGCCGATAAATGACTTATTACAGTCTCGTGGCCAACTACTTTAGTTGGCGGTCTACTTTTGCCCCATCAGGCTTACCTTTGCCCGTCAACCCCTCTTCTGACATATGGTAGTTTTTACCATTGGGATGACTTTGACGGCTGCCCGTCAAGGGGAAATGTGCCTTCAAACGACGTCTATTCTCGCTCTCGACGGTAAACATATTCTGTTCTCGATGCCAACCCCGAGAATGGACCTTTTCAATTTAATTTGGACGAAACAGGAATCACAGCAGCCTTCGCGGTTTTCGACAAGTCATGGCGACAAGAGTGTGGGTAACATACGCTGGTATGGCTGGTCTCATGCTCCGCTGCTTCTTGTGCGTTGAAGGCTGGGCATTACAGGAACGAGTGTCGAAATTCCGATTGGGCTATTTTTCGTGCGAAAGCACGAAGTTTGCGCTAAAATGTTGATGTTCGTAGGCTTACATATGGTCGCGAAACCATCGTCCCGATCCTCTTCGGCTGCTGTGCAAGCCGGGCGACCAGACTCCGTACGGCAGGGTTGACCGGTTCTTCGGTGTCGACCGAATCGAATGAGCCTACAACAGGGGAGGAGCGGTACGTGGTGGAGATACGAACGATGTCTACACTATGTTTCGTACACGCAGGACGCAGTGTCACTTGCATTTTGGATTTTTTATGGTGTTGTGAAGGCGTTTTTTTTGTGTAGTCGCCAAGAAAAGTAACGATATGAACGAGGGTACCACGATGTCGTGTTTAGTTTACACCCTCACGTAGCTCCCCTCACGAAGCGATATGTTTCATTAATGACCCTCGAAGGTATTTTTAAGCCTTTACTCGTCGTGCCTACTGCTGTAGAGACGAATTGAGTGTATGTTGATGATTTCCTCCCGCCCCAAGCTACGTCTTCGGTAGAGACGACTGGAGTGCATGTTTACGATTTCCTCTCGATTCCGTCTACTACTGTAGATACGAACGGAGTGCATGTTGATGATTTACTCCCGCCGCCTACAGCTGTAGCGACGAATGGAGTGCATGTTGACAACTTCCTCCCGCCCGCGCCATGTACTGCTGTAGGGACGAAGGGAGTGCTGGTGGATGCTTTTCTCTCGCCTCCACCTACTGCTGTAGAGACGAATGAAGTGCAAGTTGATGATTCCCTCCCGCCTCCGTCTGCTGCTGCTGTAGAGACGACTGGGGTGCATGTTGGCATTTTCCTCTTTCTCTCGCCTGCAGTATGAGTGAACCAGAACGGAGTGGATGTGGATGGATTTCTCCCGTCTCCATATTCAGTACGAGAGTCGAGTTGAATGGAACAAAAGAGAAGGGTTTTCTCTCGCCTTCGCGCACATGAAAAATTCGTGATGATTTACGACCTCAGGACTATTTTCCCCCATGCCCACGGTAGGACAGAGTGCAAAGCCTACGACATTGATTCTCCCCTCAATCACCATACTTCCCTGCCCCGACTGCTGTGCCAGGGCGGCCTCGGGCGTGCGTGAAGTACTGCTTGCTGCTGCTCCCGCGGCTCCCGCTTTGCTACTTTTTTGCTGCGGCGCTGTTCTGCTGTTGGTAATCACGCAGTTTTGCCTCGTGGGGTATAACAGCCTACGATATGTTTCGTTGCTGAACCTCGAGGGTGTGGTTCTTAATTAATATCCTTCACACTTTCAATCTCACTTTTACTTTCCAGCTTCTGGAAAAGTCGTGGTCACAGGTGAGAGCCTTCATTTTTATTTCGCAGAGGATGCAGCCTTCCCAACGGTCATCCCTCATCCGTCGGGTTTAGCCAACTCTCGCTCTCAGGCTATCGGCTTGTCTAGGATTTATGACATAAAGAGTCTTCTCAGTAAATGCCTTCAAATCATCGCACAGAGGGTTCAGCCTTCCCAGCGTTCGTCGAATGTTCGTTGAGTTTTTCCTAACTCCCGGTTTCACACGTTAGGTTCGTATAGGGTTTACGCAAGAAAACGTCCTTACAAGCACGAGCGCGCACTCGGTGATTCTCGAACCTTTGACTTGACTTTAGTATGGGCGAGATTCACCCACTTGTAGAGTAACTTCGTCCGTGACGCCATTTGACCTTCAGTCGGCTTTCCCCGCCGCTTCCCTGCCTCAACAGGTTTGTCGAGAGTGGTCTCGGGCGTGCGTGATATACTACCGCTGCTGCTGCTGCTCACGCAGTCCGCCTCACGGAATAGGCCGACCTGATACATATTATATTGCCTTTCCTCCTCGTGCGCGACCGGGCAGCCCTTCCCCGACTGTTGCGCCAGGGACAGCCTCAGGCGTGCACGATGTGCTCCTACGACCGCTCCTGTCGCTATTCTGCTACTACTCTGGTTCTGCTGCTTTGCATATGCTGCTGCAGTGTTGTTGTGCTGCTGCTGTTATGTCTGCGATATTGTTTTGCTGCTACCCCCCGTGAGCATGGTAATTTCGCAAGGCAAGCCCCCTCGGTGATGTGTCTCCGCATCTTCAAGCTGAAACACGGATCCATCTGCTTCGGAAGCTGTGCGAGTATCGTCTCCCAATTGACATTTGTATGGCGTCTCGGCGGAACTCTCGTGCCAGCGTAGGTTTTGTACGGTACGTACCTGTTCGTTATGCTGTTGCGGCTGCTCTTTGCTACTGCTGAGTTTGCTGCACCAACGTAATCGCCGGCGCTTCGTCCTCTCGATTGGCTCGGTCGACTGTTGCTCTAATTACTTTTTGTGTCTATCTGCATACGAAATAAACAATGCAGACGCCTCTCGTCTCGTACGTAGTACCAATTATAGTGCTGCTTGCTGCTTAAAAACGAGATACTTATTATTGTGTCAGACGGCGGATGGGAATGTTTCTTTTTCTTGTGTTTCCAGCATCTTTTCACTCAAAACTGTTTTTAATAGTGCACCCCTTGGCAGTACTGTCACACTAACAGCCTCGAGTTGCATACCGGTGCGCCCTCAGCCATTACGGGCATGCGCGGGGACGCAGGCGGGCGTCAGCTCGCCGCGATGATGCCTCCTCGTGTGTAGGTATGATACTTATATAGCGAGTTGTCCAGTCGCACGCACGCAGCGGCAGGTAATCGCACCGGGCAAGAGTCACAGAGTCAGGATAGTTTTACACCCCGTCTCCCTCTACCTCCTCTGTTTCGGTGTGCATACATCATAGCCGCACTAGTGGGGGTTGTAGTTGTATAATAGTAGTATTAATGGTAGTAGTACTAGTAGTACGAGTAGTAGCATTTTGTAGTTGTAGTAGTATTGGTACTAGGTAGTAGTGCTGCCGTTGCCACGAGTCCACTGCTGTAACCATGAGCATATTATATACTGCTTTTGACAGCCATCATAATTTAAACGTAGAGAGAAACATTTTACGACAAGTGCGGATATTGTTTTTGATGATACCACCAATCGTATGTAGACCTGCTGCCTATTCATGTTAATAGTGATCGCAGAGTTCTGCTGCTGTTGCCACCGGTCAGCTGCTGTTGTCGTGAGTACTTAGTTGACAGTCATCGGAAAAAAATCATTGGCAACTGGATACATATACCCCCTACATCGTCCCTAACAGTACGTATACCTGTACATGCATAAATACAGAGAACTTGCTTGATACTACGGTAAATGTGCTTTTTATGGTTGTTTAGCCTTCCTGTATTATTGACGCTGTTTTTGACACGCAGGTACAGAATTCTGAAGAAGTTAGTATAGTAAAAAATAGTTGTAGTTGCAGTACTAATACTAGTAGTAGCCCATGGTACCGAGTGCAGCTGCTGCTATTAATGCCTGTCTAATATCAGTAGTAGTACTGTATTTTAAGAAATAGCAATAATCGTAGTCGTTGTGGTGATCGCTGCCGCTGTTGTTGCCGTCTGCACATGCTGCTTCTACCTGACCAATAGCAGTACGTGCCATCAACCCTACATAGCACGTAGTCTGCATCTACAGCATCAGTACTAATAGTAGCCGTGTAGAATAGTACTGAGTAGCGTGCATCGTGCTTCTACATTTACTACAGTACATCTATCTGCGTAGTAGTGGTAGTGGCGTATATCAAGAGTAACAGTGTAGGAGTCGTGCCACCAACCCATGGTGCCGCTTTCATGCTACGTTGCCGTTGTATGAAGGTGAGTACTATTGTGGTAGTAGGAATGGTAGGTAGTGTAGTATTTATTCATGCTGCTTCTACCTGTACAGCATCTACGTATTACTGGCAGTGGTATACAATATAACAGTATAGTAGTCATGCCCCAACATATGATACCGCGTGGATTTTTTATCTCACTGTTCGCCATGAGAGGTTGTCTGTATTGTATGAGCGATTGGTCATGCTCTAGCAGTAGTACTTAGTAGTGTAGTTAGTAATCGTAGTAGTAGTGTACCACGTAGTATTAGTAGAGTGCATGTTGCTTCTACTTGTACTACATCTGCGTAGTAGTGGTAGTGGTTGATAGTGGCAGTATAGTAGTCAACCCATGGTACCACGTGCATGGGGTAGTGTAGTTTTCATGATAAAAAGACTAGTACACTGTTATGGCTGACTACTATTAATATGACTCTTTCCTTCGAGCAATGGGCTAACCCATGGCTCGTATTTTCCGCCAAGAACAGCTGTATCTGTGTGTTACCTGTGAGTCCCTTTTCGCCTTGCGCCGCCCCGGGGATTTCACGTTACCTACATCCCGAAGGGGAACCTTGTATGCATGCATACGTAAAATATGCATTTTGTTTTTGGAATGCTGCTCTCCGGCGGCCGAGGGTGCTTTCTCGCGCTTTAGGCTGCGGAACAAACAAGGGGGTTTTGGATACCGCACTCTGGACAATGGACACAACATAGCGTCGTCAATAGAGGAGGGGGGAAGGGGGAGGCGTATCCATTTGTTGTTTGCCTTAGTCATTTGACCATTGACCACGCATCCAATTGGAGACGGAGCATCGTTGCTACTCCTAATAGAGACACATTGGGCGCTCATTACGTTTTTTCCATGTATTACAGAGAGATTGTTTCCTAATCTTATCCCCTTCCTGTCTGGCCACCTGTGGCCACCATCTATATCCTAGGATAGCGATCGTTTTCTCGCTGCTATTCAGTGTATCAACTCCTCCATGTCACATTCGTCCATTTCCCTCATCTCCTCTTTTAGTACATCCCGTTCCTCCATTTATAATTCACATTCTCTTACTACGTGAGTTCTACTCTTTATTGCCTTGTCACACGGGGCACATATGTGCATCTACTTCCTCCTCTCGGTTACTGGTATACCTCTTTCTTCTTTCTGGCAGGTCCAGGTCCCCCACACGAAAGCGCAGTTTCAGCATTTTCGCGAAGTGCATTGGGCCATGCAAAATACGTTTCCATTCCTATTCCTTCCTTCAATCCCCCGTATATCTCTAAGTGCTTTCCTGATTCTACCATGTTTCTTAGCGCTAGCCTTTCCCTTCTTTCTATCGTTTCTTCTGCTTCTGCCTTGTATCTGCCTAACTTCCCGGCGGACATCATATCTTCTTGGTTTCCCCCTATATCCTTCCATACTTACTCAACTACGCCATCGCACCTTATTCCAGCTCGCCTTTTTGGTACTTTCTCCCATACAGCCCTATCAACTACGGCTGGCAACCTCCTTTTAGGCATGTTCCTTACTTTATATAGCCAGTTCAACTTTCTCATGTCTCTACTTGTCTTGAGTGGGCACATTTCCAGTTCTACTCTTAATACTGTATTTCTAGTCGTATTTTAGCACGTTAGGATTTTTTAGCTGCTGTCATTTGTACTGTTTCCAACTGTTTTACGAGTTTCGCGTTCCCTTCCCATACGTTTCCCGCATATTCTAGCATTTTTACTATCACATTCATCAGGATACATCCCTGAATCCTAGTGTCAAGGTGCGAGTCTGTTAGCATCGCATCCATCTTGCCTATATGTGTCTTCCCCTTCCCTATTACGTTTGCTATATGTGTATCCCAAGAGCAGTCTTTTGATATCTCTGCGCCAAGGTATGTATACTGGTCTACGATCGGCAATCCGTCTTCTCCCCACTTCCAACTGAAATTCACCGGGTTTACCTTATTTTCGTTATACACAACTACGGCGCATTTCTTGACGTTCGCCCGTTATCCTCTATTTCTTGGTGTATTCTAGCACCTTCTCTATTTGTTTGTAAAATCCTTCGGATGTTTCTGATATCCCCACGAAGTCATCCGCAAACGTCAATCCCGACACCGTATCTTCACCTACCGTGACTCCCTGCCTTGCTGCCTCTACTGCTACTATCAGGTCGTTAATATATAACTTGAATAAGTTAGGTGACATCGCACATCCCTGTGTCACTCCTTGTAAAACATCAACATCTTCAACATTTCCCCCCGTCCAGCATCACAGCACTTCTCGCACAGTCCGTCATCTTTTTCATGATTCTCCACATTTTCCCTCTGATTCCTATTTCCTACAGCTTTTTCCATAATCCAGTTCTCCATACTGTCAAGTAGACTTTCTGCACATCTAGAAAGAAACAGCACGTTGTTTGTCCCGCGTTATTCATACTTTAATTAATCTTACCTAAGGTGGTCTACGCAGCTACGTTTCGGCCTAAACCCTGCTGGCCCTTCGCTTATTTTGTGTTCCTTCTCCATCATCGTTCCTATTCCATCGTTCGAAATCTTACAAAATGTTTTGCCTACTGTGCTTAGTAGCGTTATCCCTCTATAGTTCCCCGGGTCAGTCTTATGTCTTTCCTTGAATAAGTTTACTACTACTCCTTCTCTCCACCTCTTACGTGTGTACTCCTTTTTTCATGTGCAGTTATACAACATAACCATCATGGTAAGCACTGCTTCTCCCCCGTACTTTATAAATTTATTCACTATTTGGTCTGCCCCTGATGCCTTTCTATTAATGGGTTTAGCTATGCACTCCTTTACTTCTTCCCTCGTGAACTTTCTATGTAACCCTCTCGAACCACTGTCTTCCCTTTGTAGTGTATCTACGTTCGCCTCTGCCCAGCCGTTGATTTCCTTCTCGAATTCTGTGTCGAACGTTTCTTTGGCTGTGTGTGTTCCTATCGGGGGGGGGGGAATATATCGATGTACGTCGTCTGCGACAACAGATTATGAAAGGTATATATCGATAGATATTGTCGGCGACGTTAGACTTGTGATATTGTCGATTGATAGACAATGTCGCACACAATATATCGTGAACTTCGTCCATCGATGGCCATTTCCGGCCACAATAGATTGTACGAGATGTCTATCGGTGGCCCTTGCCGGCTATAATAGATTGTACAAATTATCCATCGATAGCCATCTCGAGGATATTTTCACTCATCCCACCATACATACGCGAGGCAATAGTCTATGTAAGAAGCGCGTGCATTAATCTGTTGTGGATGGCGATGATGACTGCTGTACACAATGACGTACCTGATTTTCGTAAATGGGAACTGTCTTTCCCATAAGAATGAGATTTTATCTTTACGAACTCATTAAGTAGCCAAATATGTACCAGGTACCTGATATGTCATGTTCTGTATGTATGTGGTAATGTTGTGAACCGACGCCATCATGTTGTGGAGACCATACACTCTCTCACACTCATTGGAAGAAGATATCATATATTGATGTCGCTAATAATAGAAACTCGCGCACCAAGGTATTGGCAATGTCATCAGCTTGTATGCGCTGGCAGTTTCGGGCATTGATTCGATTTATTACTTTGTCCTACAGTCTATTAACTCCACTTTGAATACAACGTGGATCATTAAACTAAAACCGCCTTACTACGCTGAAAATTCTTGCCTTTCCGTTTCTCATATCGATTTTTTCGTCCCGTGCTGAAACAAAATAAGTAAGAGATATTTTTAGAGGTGTTGGTCATCTACATTTTTTATTGTTTTACGTTGTTCGGAAATAAATTCGATTTATTACCCTCACGTTGTTGTATACCAGGCATTAACTGCTGCACTTTCGAAAATAATCTGGTTACTAAAAATAAATACACCCCGACGAGAACATTATCAGCTTTCTGTTGCTTCACTCGAGGTTTTTATTCCATACTGAAATGAAGTAAGTCAGCTTCTTATTTTTTGGAGCCCAGCCAACAATCTCTTGCGGGTGGCGATGGGTATTGTTGGACACAATCGCGTACCTATTGTTGGCGGCAGTATAAGCGTCGGCGGTCGTCAAGAATGGGAGTCGACTTGCATCATTCCAATGTACATAATAATATGGTTAGGCAATAGTCTATTGCGAAACCAAGCCCAACAGTCTATTGTGGGTGACGATGGCTATTGATGGATACAACTGCGTGTATATTATTGGCGGTGATAGTCATCGATAAGCAAACGTTTCTAGTCTATTGTTTCAAACTAGATCTATCACGGTTGCTTCCCCAACATCTATTTATCAGGACAATGGCCGTCTATGGACAACCCTGTCACTCATTTGTTGGGGCAAATGCATATTGTCTCCATCGCCGAACATACGTTGTACCCTCATAATATCTATCGATAGACACCGTTGCCAGTCTTTTGTCGTCAATATCTATCGGTAGACAGCGTTGCCAGTCCATTGTGGTTAACAGTGTCTATGGATAGACAATGTTGCTAGTATATTACCGTTATCAACATCCATTGACACGAGCGTTCGCGGGGTCACGGTTGCGGCAATGCTCTATTTCCTTTCTATTGCCCAAGGTATATGCACATCTTACCTCATCCATCCTTTACGTACAGAGTGTAACCGATTAGGAATCACTACTAATAACACAGTACCACCACAACAACGTAGACGACAATGCAGCCGGCACACTAAACCCCCATGAGGCCCACTGCCTTGATGAGACACACAACGTTGCAGTCCTCCTTCACGCTATACCATACACCGAGATTGCTTCTCATCACGATACACCATGGACTCATTCCACACCGGTGGTGATCACAAGATCGAAATATGACATTGCTGCGGCACAAAATACTGCGTTGCATAGTTAACCAGAGTGCATTGTATGCGTGGAAATAGGCGGGTGATGGTGTCCATCGATAGATATTGTCCTCCACCATCGATCCTTAACGGTGTCCATCGATAGCAATTGCCGGCCACAACAGGTTAGAAATGCATCTATCGATAGCCATTGCCACAATAGATCAAGAAATATGTTCATCGATAGGCACTGTGGACCGCAGTAGATTCTGCAAGCGATCCGCCGATAGCCATTGTCGATGACAATAGCTGTCAACCCTTGTATATCAGCACACCCCGGCCTGAACAGGAAACAAATCGGGGGCGTTATTCTGGAACGCTGCTATTTGCACATTAGGCTAAACGTTAGTTACCTTGCATGAAGTATGCTGAAACTCGGAATACTGATCTTGATTGCAAGTCTACTCTATTTTCGTGTCAAATATATATGTCGCCGAAACGCCTACGCGAGCCTACTAGACAACACCTTCGTGAGAGAGATCCTTCGTCCTCTTAAGTGCAAGACGTTTCCACCCAGCATCCGATATCCAGGACTATCTACTGGACACCTTATAATGTAGGCCCCCCAATTTCCAGGGAGCCTATACTATTCACTTGTTTTAGTGACAGATAGACATGTCTGATAGATGCTTGGCTAATAACAGCAACATGATAAAACCAAGTAAACTTCCCATGGCTGGACCCCTTCGATTCGTCAACCTCACATCGTACCCGGGTCAGGACTGAAACGGGCCAGACACACCTGAGCCTGTCTACTTCTAGAAAATTCGCAGCCAATCACAGACCAAACAACGCCCTCCCTATATATCCCGTACACAAGCACACCCCAATACCTTGGCCTACCACATCGACAGGATGCAGATAGCACTGTCCCTCCCGGAGTCGAGGTGGGATCAGGTCTTTTACAGCAGGTATCTTCGTGCCTCTGGGCGTAAAAGCGTTTCGTCAATAATTGGTCGACACTTCGGAGCTGGCAACGGGAGGGGGGGGAGGGGGAGTCCCTGTTCCGGCGCACGAGAGTTTTTTTACGTTTTATATACTGCTGCTTTCCTTTCTGAAATTGTATGGATCGCGAGCAGTCCAACATTAAACCAAGCCCGATCTAAGATCCATCCACATGTATGTATGCTATCGATATGATCGCTACACAGCACGAGTGTGTTGTGATAATGGAATCAACAATCAAAACATCTAGAAAATGAAACAAATGTTGTGATACTGGAGGCCAAAAGCCCACTGTTCAAACGCAAATACATATTTAAATATATATGCATGCTTGCTATTAATTGTGGCCAAAACCATATTGTAGGTGGTTTGTTTATATAGCTTCTACATGTCAAATGGACCAGGTATACCTATTTTAGGGTTTTCACAAGTATTTAGCCCAAACCACGTATACCAGTGCCACCCACTACCGTGGTACCACAATCATGTTGATTACGCCGATGCCCCCCTTTCGCACATACGTCCCCCCGCAGCGACAGGGGTGGCTAAAGACCGTGCCTAGACGTCTCTTGCACTGTCTCTCTCTCGCACAACGTTCTTGTCTCGATGACATGGAAGGGTGTGTCGAGACCATCACTCGAACACCGGCAGACTGATCGTCACCCCACCGTTTACCACAGGCGTCTCGCGGTGACGACTGGGCCGTCTAGCGTCCACGACAAGACCTCTGAGCTGTTTAAAGACAGTGAACGCGACCTACGGTGTAGCGGAAGCACCCATGTTATCGGGTTGATTTGTTCGTTGTATCAGGACCACTCGTGGGAGTGTTACGCCTTTAGTTTAGGAAATTCCGGGGAATGAACCTCCATGAATTAGTTTCTAAACGCTGTGGCCAAACCACAATATCTCTAAACGTTTGAGGCGCAAAACAGCTTCCTTCAGCGGCACATTTCCGCTGAAGAAAGTGAGGGTACCCCTTTCTATCGTGAGTGGGGGTATTCTGCAAGACCCATTCTCCAGTGCCCCCCAATCGCACGAACTTGCCACCGCGACGACAAGGCCGCCTTGACCGGATAAGAGGTGGAGTTCATTAGCCATGGATGTTGCCTGTAAGAACACATTATCACAGGCAAGAGTAGGTACGGTTCCGGAGAGGCGAGCAGGTGTGGGTTGAGCAACTACCGCACGTTTCACCGTCAGAAAACGACTGCAGCGTTTGCGCGCGTGCAAGCCCGGCTACAGTAGAAACAGTAATCTCGATCCCAAACATTTGGCGCTGGCTGGACTGGACGTGTACGGTAGTAGCGTTATGTATACTACAAGTAGACCATTGGACTCCGTGTAGGGCTGCACTTGTAAATGTTTTAGGGTGAACCAGTTGAGTGCGGTGCAGAGGTGCTCAAGTGTTGAAACACTGGAGCCCTCTAAGGACTTCAGAAGCAAAAGGTGACGAGACAAAGTGATGAATACAGCAACGGGCACTGGGTGATTCGGGAATGATACAGGTTGATGCCTCAACGACAACGCAAGGAATCGTACGCCATGGGCGAAACATGATCCTACCCGTACTGCTGGGCGCTCGCGCTGCTCCGACGTACACGGCCGATAACATCCCTATTTTATTTTATTTCGTCGCTATGTACGAGTCCCAAAGGTGTTGCGCGGCGGTGCTTCCCCCATTCCAGCAAGCGCCGCCAACTCTTCTTCTCGGACTTTAGAATACAGTAGTTACTCTAATTTATGTCTACGTCATGTTGACACACACTCACGCCGGACAGAGAACATGCTGACCCTAACGTAGAAGCCGATTTAACTCGAATAAACCGTGTTCATCGGTTCCAAGGAATGCCCGGAGTTGTCAAAATGCGAACCCACCCCGCACTATCGCCAGGTTCTCCGCTAACCTGACCTCCTTTAGAAATACCGTGATTACCTGTGGCAGGTATTACTCCCGGGTTCAACTTCATACCTACCTTCACTTCTCAAGAAGATAAAATATATGGCCAATATATGGTAGACTGATACGTGTGCCTAGCAAAAATGTGTAGGGTAACGCTGTCAAGGTGGATGTTAGATCCACCAAACCATGGTGATTCGAGTAGATTTTCATGTATATATACGTACCTTCTCTCTGGGGAAAGTGGGCACGACGTTATTTACATGTTAACGTGACATCGGTAGAGCTGTGAGCGGTGGGCGTGCGGGGAAGCCCTTGAATAGAGACATTACTTGTTCGCGGAGGACAGCGTTTAGCGCTATTGGCTTGCGACGGGCACTCTACCAGCAAAAAATCTTTCCTTGAGCGGATAAACTGTATAATTTGCGTCTGACGACGTGTAGCACGAGCTCCAACGCCGATCAGACACACATGTTCCGAGAATAATTTATGCCAAGGCTGTTTGCACGCTCGGCATCTCTGACGAGAATGTCTTTGGCAAGTCCGAGTTAGCACGCGACTGTTCAACAAGCCTGACGGGCGCGAGAGCAGTATACATACCCCAAACTCGAATACCGCGTGCGCTCGACTCGATTGGAAACATTGCTTCTGGTATGCTTGAACCCACGATTGAAGGTAGCATCACCATTTTTTCTGCCGTGTCGATACACTATCAAGGCATTGAAGCCAGTATGCCTTCCAAGTGCGGTATAGCGTGAGTCGCCGAAGGTTGGTCTGTGACTTCCTGTTGCCACGTGCCCTGAACAACCTACCGAAATGACATTTATAACGACGACATAAAACAAGTCGGAGACAAGTGGACGAGTCGTTCAGCCACACTCATGGCTGCGTGCAGCTAATACACAATGTCCACGGACAACCGACAACGAGCGAAGTAGCGCATGAACTCAGTTTATGTACAGTCACCACGCAGGAGTAGAGTTTGTGATATGATGGGTATTTCGTTCTTTCGCCACTCATGGTTCTAGACTACCCCAATTCCGGGGCGGCGTCGCAGCCCGCACCACGAACGACTTCTTTCTGAACAGCAGCCTCGTCGACACACAAGTCAAACATTGACTCCCCGCCGTTAGAAATAGGGCGGCTTGATCTTTGTATGTGTCTCGAATGTGTAAGTCGCGTTTGCTGATTTAAGAAAAAGAGGCACATACAATACTCGTATGAATGAAGGCAGAGCAGGTCGTAAAGCCTTCCCACCAGCTCTAAAGTGGTCTCTGTTATATCACGTCGTAAAAGTCTGTAAATGTCCTTGAAAATCAAAATATTACAAGTAAATATGCTGATATGGGTGGTGCTAATTGAGGCCATCGACACGTGGACCGCACAAACAGAATAGTAACTCTAACGCCTCTACGGCCTAGTTGAAACAAGTTGATTAGGTGTATCTGTATTTTTCCTGAGTTGCAAACACGAATCAATGGCAAGCCGTTCCCCCTCTACAATCATGCGGCTACCTCTCTCTCCGTGCAGAAACGGCAGTTTCTATATATCAGCGAGACGAGTATCATCCCCATGCTGTAGACGTCAACCTTCTCCGTCAAAGGTTATATGGGCTAGATCTCCGCACATAGCAGAGACGACACCAACCTAAAAAGGACGTTTCCTGTTGTGGTAACGAAGCAGCGAAAAAACAAAGGTTCACGTGTGCTGATACCTATACCGGCATTTGGTTCGAGCATCGATCAGGGCATCACTGAAGAAAGCCATCGCATTAGGTTTGGCCACCGCACGTTTGATTGAAGATTGCTCGGTTAATTGTCTACGCCTATCATTTCTCAAATACGTATATTTTGGAGCGTAACGAAATTGGCATGCATCCTATCCGTAAAATCACATGGCTGTCGACGTAAGCTCAGGCAAGTACTGCAGTAGCTGATATAGTGACGTACGGCACACGCTAATGCTTGTAAATACACCAACAGAGGTCCAGGCCATCAAGAAAGTTTCAACACGAGCAAGATGATTTCATTTCGAGCACCATCGGCGGAAGGCCCTGAAGTGCGTGTGTTAGTATACCTATCCGTGAAGGTACTTGACCGCCTTACGCGGATTCCGAGGGTCGCCGCCATCTACGTGCGTGCGATAATATCGACTGAAATTTCCTTGCCGGCGATGTTTCCGGGGTTTACCGAGCCGTTACTCGATACCCACTCTTGGTTCCGATGGGGCAAGATAGTCAGCTCCCGCGTGCACCCATAAATTGAGCAGTTGATGCGGCTTAATGTCGAAGTCCACAATCGGCGCGATGGAAGCTTCATGCAACGCATTATTGCATGGGGCAGCAACTAAATCGATACTCAGGGCTTTTAGACCATCAGAAGACGTTGTTGGTTCTTGTTGCCCAAGTTGTTCTTTATGAGAAACTCGTGATAAACACTGTTCGGATGTTGAATTGTGCATCTACGGGGCGGTACATATACTGACCTTGGTAGTTGTCATAGTACAGTACCTAGCTGTCGTCTAGAAATAGAAGCGAGAGCTTGTTGTCAACGTGCAAAGTACAGACCACAAAATCTTGGGATGACTAAAAACACATTGCGTTCATTCGAGCAGGTCGTAGTAGAGAAGAAAACGAAGAGTGTGTGGAGAGGGTGCTTCGTTTTGCAACTGCGCCTAGTAGCGCAAGCACTACTGGCCCGTAAACGCCCACGGCGTGTCTATATTACTGAAGTGCTCCATAGACGCCTGCGTGAAGCGCAAAGAACGACATTCCTGAGCGGTCAAACTACGAAAATCAATGAACTCGTGTCACTAGAACCAGTACATGCAGAGACAGTACCTCCTGTAGTTAACAAGAAGCGCGTACACTGCTGCTGTCACCCCACGCGGACATATCCTTTGGTGAAATGATTTGCGCCGATTCGATCCGCTTCGAGACTGCAGTGTAGTCCATTTTGAACCATGATCCCATCATGGGCCTCTTCTCACGCCAACAGACTACTGTTGTCGAATACAAGACACAGACCGCATTCCGTCGACGCCGTCAAATTAGGTGGGTATATTGAACTGGTTTCGCATAGACTTCGCAGTGCTTCCGATACATTTAAATTATCATGTGCGACTCAACATTTGTACCACAACTTTCGTCGCTTCCATTTTTGGCGGTAGCAAACCTTGCAACAAGACAGGAAGACGTTAAGTTCCTAACTCACCTCGTCGAATTCTTCCATTTTGTGCAGTTTCAAAACCGCTTTCCGCCTTGTGGGGTCTTCCTGTTCCTGTAAGAAGTTGAGAACGACGATATTATTCCAATGCCACGTGACGTACACAACTCGTAATAGCCCGTTCCCGATAGGTGATTTGCTCCCGTCCAACATGTTCTGCGCGGGCTGAGAGTCGACACGTTAATCAAGTATTGGTGGTGGGCGCAATCGCTGACATTAAGCAGATAGGCGTATGTCTGCGTTCTGCGAAAAATGTAATAGCACGTTGATTGACTACAGCCCTTTACGTTCCATTGTGTGATGGACACCTGGTGTGTTTGAGAAGGTGACAGGCTGTCGACCGTCTGATGTACTGGTACATCAAGTGAATTGAGTACAAGTTCAATGTCCGTTTTTCATTGTTTGGCTGTTGGAAAACTAGCCCATCTTTCAGCCCTGTCGCACCAGAGATACCACCGACACAGAGCAAACCCTTCGTACGTTGTTGAAAACTATAATTGCATAAAGACACCCCACGATGGCCGAGAAGAAGCAAATTTCGACGAACCCAGTGCGGTTGAGTAGCCGGAATATATTCACCTCTTCCGGACAGAACCTGGTTGTCGGAATCGTCGCTGTATGGGTCTAGCTGTGATGAAAGCCTCGTATTGCTTAATGCTCGACACTTACACGGCCAGACATCATTCCCAACTACTTTAAAACTAACCAACTAGATAACGACCCACTCACGCTTGCGGCGGTGGACAATAGTTTTAACCAATGGCTTGAAACCCGAACTCGCGCTCCTGTGCTTGAAAACGTCACGACAGCCTGCACTGGATGCCGTGGGGCGTGGCTTTACTTGTGAGCAGGTAGCGATTTGAAGCATACGCAAAAGGAATGGACAAAGGTCGGGTAAATTAGCAAACGAATCGTGTTAGAAGTGCAGTAGTTCTCAAATGCCAATCGTTAAACATAGACCAGGTATATTTTTGGTACTAAGGTTAGAGCCGGCACCTCTGTCCCGGGCTCGCGATCTGCCTTCGTTCTTGACGACGTGACGACAGTCTGAACTGTATGCCTTGAGGTGTCGGGCTCGTTCAAAAGATCTAACGATCTGAAGAATAGGTAAAGTGAATGGACAAAGACCAGCCCAATTTTTAAAAGTTGAATCGGGGTAGTACTGCAGTAGCTATCAAATGCCGATAGCTGAACATATATATTGTATTTGATTGTAGGGAAACTCCGCCTGAATGGCGGAGGAAAAATATCTCCGAGGCATTTCATTTCCACGTACGCATTCCTTATTGCGTTGATATGTATCACTTGAAGCACTATCCCCTCCGTGGTTTTTCCACCTGTCTAAGCAAAAGCGTGTACCTGTACATCCAACAGGGTATTGCTGTTAGTATGTTCCTGTGCTGGTTGTATGTTGGCCGACTGATGAAACGTACAGCCCTGATACAACTCATCATGTTCATTGGTCCCATTGCTGTACTCACTGCTCATACGGTTCGTGTAATCCACAGAAGAAAACATGTGTATGAGCCACTGGCTGAAATAACGCCGCTTCAGTCGTAGCTTACTGCTGTGGACGGCAGCAGCAATGCGAAGTACGCGAAAGAGTTCTATGGTACGGAGATAGCAGGACGTTCGGGGATTCCTCGCTAAAAGAAACGCGGGAACCCAAAACAATCCTCGCTTGTCGACCTGCTCCCACTTGTTGCATTGGCACGGCAGCGCGCCCTTCCCATTTGGCATCCTGCTCCCACCCATAATGTGCCGGAATATAATCATCCCTCCAGCACGTACTGCCCGAGGCCCACCAACCATCCTGGTCGCAGACACCCTACAGGCCGTCCCCAGCCACGAAGAAAGCAACATACCATTTGCGAAATACTTAATAGGGTCAGTTAGACCACGGCGTGATACTAAGTATGTCATCTCGTGTAAACGTAGTGGAAAACTGCCCTACTGTAGGGTTATAAAATTCAAGTTGCATCCCGTCCGGTACCCGCTGGATACCAAAATATTCTCAAATATACCTTTGACAAGGAATTACTATAGAATACGCGCGTTTGGTTTATCACAATAGTTGTAAAATTCGGTAAAAATGGACTGTAGACGAGACGTATTACGCAGCTTGCAAAGTTGAGTATCAACTATTTAATCAGTCGAACTCACAGCTGACGTATTTCAAAATTTATAAAACAATATATCAACGGCACCCGTGGCGAGGCAATTGTTTCTTTAGGCACACATATCTGGGTTGTGCTAGTACCCGGGCACCCGGGCACCCACGTACCCGGGACGCATATTGAGCCGCTTGTGGAGACTAAAGCAGGCATGCACACAAAACAAGAACGGAATAAACTAAACGATTGAAATTTATGGATATTTTAGAGATGAAGAGACGATCTCCATGTGTTGTTTTGTGTTCGCTCTCTCCTTTCCTCCAGGAAATCATTTCTTGAAGGGTCAACCGTCATGTAAGGTAGCGTGTCTTAAGCGTATGGCGTTATCCCAGGTCCGTACTGCTCCCTTGAACGTGGCAATGGCAGGAACAGCACTATACGGAATAGAGTTGTGTCATATCTGATCTAGTAGTAGAACGCACACCAATGGTCCCTCTGTAGTACTGGCATCAGCCATTCAATATTACAGGCACTACAGTGGCACCCGGTCTTATTTCATGCACCGCCACACCCACTGTACCATGGAGGCAGCACATTTCGGCAAACATGTAATCCAAATAACGGGGCTCCTTTCACCCGACATCGTGGGAATGCCATTCTTGTTTCGAAACATGACATAATTTTACAAATTTTGAAATGCGTGAGCTGTGAGTTCGACTGATTATATAGTTGATACCCAACTTTGCAAGCTGCGTAATACGTCTCGTCTTGTATACTTGGATCATATGGTTATTTATCGGGACACTAGTTATTTTTTGCTGAAGTCAGTTTTGGGGAGAGGTATGTGGAGCTCCTCAAGTGAGGAGCCTAAAAACAACAATGGGTGAACCTCTATCATAGAGCGCCTCTGTAGCATGCGTGTTTGATATAATCCCTTCTGTGCCGAGCGATTTCACAGGCACCGAAGCAGGAAGCCGGGACGGCTTTACTAGCACTCTAGAGGTATCACTACTGTTCTACCCGGCGAGTGCTGGTGCCCGGTGATATACGTGTTCCCTTTTCGATACCTGTCACCATACCTCCTAGAGGGGTGTGCATTAGAGACCCTGTCACATGTCGTTCAGACCGTTTAAGAGGGTTCTAGGAGGTAGAAGAAGGGATTTATCACTGGACACACTTGAAATACCGGATACTCGTGTACCTCTTCATATCGGGTACACACGTACCCGTGGCCAAGCACTCGTCAAATAATACGTTCTTCCCGTACTTGAATGGAGTAGTGACAGAACCGGTATTACCCTCGGGCACCCGGGTAGTAGACGAACGGTTTCAACTGCCTATATCACAGTGTATGCAAAGAAACGAATGCCCGACACATATAATTTCACGCACCTGGCGTATACGGGGTAACCAAATGTTTTTCAGCGTTTTGATGCTACTCGAGACTAGGCAGAACATGTGTAGAGACAAAATTGTGCTTACCAGCAAAAAACTGTAGTATCCAGGGAGAAAGCCGTCTACGAGCATATCTGCGGTCGTCTCGGTGGACAGGCGTTTAGACTACTATATTCGACACTCTGGTCGCCAGCGTTAATCCGATATCGCCAAGGCATACTTTCGTATATCAAAATGGACAATGACTTAGCCCATAGCAGCAGTGTGTGTATGCATGATTCGACGACACCTGACGCGGCAAGTTAATCTTGGTCTATGCTCGAGGTAATAGTTGAAGCGGCGAGTATGTATGTACGGGGGGGGGGCGACGATGCCTGCTGCGTGACACTGGCTTCTATTTGCAAAAGGAGGGAGTTCAAAAAGTGGGGCGAAGATCAGAATGGGATGGCAACGAATGCACATATATCAAGAGCTGCACTCAAAAAAGACTGTTGGGATTATTTTCATATAGTGGTCAATCAAACCTTGAAGTTACTCTGACGCCGTTCGTCTTGGACGCCACTAGTATTTGTCTCATTCTGACTCGTGAGGAACGCTCGAAACACTCTCGCACAAGCCGCAGAGACCCCGTGCGTGCGGATTGTTTTCGTCCGGCTCGACGTTAGGAATGGCGTATCTGTTTTAGGATATGGATGGCCGCCTGCAAGGAGTACCACCAAAGCGGTTTGTCTGCAGGGTTACCGCGCTACGTTGCGTTAAGTACTGCATCAGCGTTTTATCCGCCATTGATGTTTGTTTGTTTGCCAAAGCGATTGTATCATCGACGGTGACACTCGGGAGATTGCGATGTGCTTGTTGTTGCTCGCAGTGCACTGGATTGACCCCACACAACGCGTGCTATTTTCCTATATCTCCTGCATAGCACCGTCTATACGTTCGGCAGACACCTCAACACCAAACTACGGGTACACCGATCATTTGTAGGGTGCTTTAGTGCACTGTAGTGACATAAAAATAGTATGCGTACCTCGATTTCAGCGCACCGTCTAAATAATTGAATGGCTCCACCTCTTCCCCGCGCAGTGGACTGTCAATGCAATGATCAGCCAACTCAAAAGTTTCCAATCGGCGCCGATGGGCGTTCCGTACTGATCCTCTTCGGCGTGCACCTTGCCGCAGGACTGCGGGAGTATCCGCGTCGAGTTCCATCGTCGATATCCTTCGACGGTCGCAACTACCCCACTCTTATTCGTGGTTTCTGCATCAACTGTTGCCAGCATAATAGCTGCAATGATTCAGCTACCCTCTTGGAAGCTGGTTGGTGTACTCGAAAGATTACTCAGGATTGTGGAGGAACATATCCGGATAAAGTACAAAAGAAAGGTCCTCGCTGGGTCCGTGCCGTTCTTTGTTCCCGCGTTCGATCATTGGTTCCAGACACACGCGACTACTGTAAAAAACAAATGCTAGGCGTTATCGCTTGCACCTAAGAATCACACGAAACGTTATCCTCCCAGCCTGCAACGTTCAACACCGCAGCCCTCCCGCGCTCAGTGCTCGAGTGACCGGGCTCGAGCAGATAAGACGTTGGCGCACCCAGAACGTAAAAGCAAACAAATATAGAAGGAAGGCGGCTGTGTTTTGTATTGGGGCCGTTGTTCTTTTTTTAAGCTGGTTTTCAGAAGCGAGGTAGCGGTGCACTGTATGTTTCCAGGTGTTGTCGAGGGTGGCAGACATTGTGTTCTCCCAGTCAGCGACGAGCTGCAACGCCACCCATACGCACACCAGTATTACAGAGAGAACGTCGGATGAACGAACTGGTGGGGGGCAGGTCGGGGAGTACTACCTTTCTCAAAACGAAAAGTAGAAATAAAACAGACGAAATTACACACGAGAAAAGAGTATGGTACGGCCCTGCTAAAACGAGAAGGAAATCGCACAAACTAGGCGGACAGACAAAGCCTCCCGGGACCTGCGAAAATGGTACTGATAAGGTGTTTTTAAGAAGGGGCTATATGCCTATATAAACATATTCGTCATGTTGGGCATTTTACGTACTCCGGGTGTGACACACAAGTCAACGTGAAGTGTCTAATCTGGCGCCACGACGACGATGCAACCCCACAACTGAACCCCAGCGGATAAACATGCCGTACGTACCACCTGGAGCGCTATTCCAACGCGCGCTTGTCTTGGACGCTTTGGTGGGAGCGACGTGGCTATAATGTTTAGAGTAACATGCCGTTGCTGCTCATTCACATGGGTAGCGAGGCGCGTTCCCAGTGTTGTACGGGTGAGAAAGACAGTAGAGCATGTCAAAGAGTTATTAAAGGCATTTGACTTACACACATACGGTATTCAAGGCTCAAAGGTACGTCTTGTGATCCACGTGCCCCCCTGGGCTCGGCGCTAGGGCAACGGGTTAACCAAAGAAAAATCCCGATCATACATAAACACGTATGACCTTTTTAGGCACCGAAATAGTTTCGTGGCCGCCGTCTCCCGATTTGAACGAACATCGTTATCACATGTGGAAACCCTCGACCTCGCAGATCAGATGACAGTGTGTAGTCATGAAGATGTATACGAAGCATGTATGTGAACCAAGCACTGAAACGGTGGAAATCAAGAGCTTCCACCCGAATCGCCACGAAGCCTTCCATGTTCACATGACATGCTATGCGATCGCAGCGCTTACCACTCACTCAAGCGGTCACCTAGAATACTCCTTGAAAATGTGGGTTCCTCTTTTCACACGCTAAATACTTTCCGTAAACCCTACACGTGGCGCGACCGCTAAGAACAGCATGCGCCGCCAGGAGCACCATCGTGCATTCTTCGTAATAGCCAACTCGTCACCGTCGGGATTGGGCGGGTCAAGGTACGGGTGTCTGTAGGCCTACGGCGTGGTGCCCTCGCAGCGCCATATTTAGTGTAGCACAAGTGAACGCCTCCAGAATAATTCGGTCCCTCTACACGTCGTCAACAGTGATGTTTTAAATCTCGCCAAGAAAGGTGCGATGCGATTAATGTGATCGGTCGTTTTTTTTTTTTTTGTCTTTTTATCGCGATTAATCGTCGATGAAAAAAACCCTCGCCTATCGCGATTGACGGCGATTTTCCGCAAATGGCGGTGCGTTCCAAGAGGCACCTAGCTTATACGGAGAAGTAGCCAAGGAAGCTCGGCACCCGGCGCAGCGGCGCAATGCGAGTTTCACCATTATCCATTGTTTGCGTCAAACGTATACGGTGAGTACAGGTGCACGCACATATATGCCACACACATCAAAGTTTGAAACCGATGGTGATTTTCTCTTGTCTGAGATGCACGTCCAGCCACGATCACAGACAACCGGAGTCGGGTTGAATATATATACAATGAACATCTATAAGTCCATGACCAATACGCGACACTGGCCTCTTCAGTTGGTTGTTTTATTCGTTTCTCCGAATACCAATTTATTTCACCACTTACGACCACGACTACCAATTATCTTATGATTACGTTTGTATGGGCTAGATCAATAGTTCCTGATTTCATACAAAACGTCACACCTGCACGCAAAGGCTTGGAATCGCGGTGTATTCGATGCCGTCCAAACACGTTCACGGTCACGCGTGTGCTCTGCTCTTCCCTTTGCACATAAGTACCGGTGCCCACACCAAGCTCGTTATGAGTTTCTGCTGAGGGCGCGATTCCATTCGCGAACGTCTGTACAATTTTGCAGCTCAACAATTGCTGTCATAGATACCTAGAAGCGTGTCCTTTCGTTTCGGTTGTTGGCAGTCCTACGAGCCTTCGTCCACCGTACCTGTATAATTTAATACTGAACTGGATGGGGTTTGCCGGCCTGGCACGTGGGTCCATCCATACTCAAACGTTACACTGTAGTCTCCACGGGGTACTCGACTTGGGTCGATTGTCTCACCCAAGCGTTTGTTACATCAAGTATCCTGCCGCGTGCATACGGCTTCATCGCCGGCCGGGACGGGTGGGGGGCGTTATCCGCATGATGGGACTACGCGATACGGTGGACGGATGTTGCAACCAAGAAACGTTCGCAATTCACGCCTATCTTGTACATATCGTTATGCGGCTGTTCAGCTCCTTCGCGGTGTACCTTCACTGAACAATACGCCTTGTATATGTACTGAAAAGGCCGTCACAATGCTCTCTCGGGCACGTGGTTCACATTCTACACAACGAGTGATATAAAACAGGTCACGATGCAGTACGTATTCTTGTTTGTGACATAAAAAGGACAATAACCTCACAATATCGACCAGACCAGCCGATGTTCGCAAGCGAGCGCCATACAGTCTACCGGCCTGCAGCGTGATACAAAAAATCGGACAAGCGATACAGTTCCAATTTCCGCTTAATGTGTATCCATCGTGGATATTGACAACGGACACTGCCCAAACCTATGCCCGCCACCACGAAAACGAAGACAGCTTAAGGCTTATCACCGTAACCAGGGCATGGCATGATCTTTAATGGCACCTATAAAGGGTCGCACCATCATTCTCGCCGTCTCAGATAAATATATTTCTGTACGGCCCAGTCAGCACCAGCTGTCACGAGCGTTCTCCGTGTGAGCCCTTCGAAGGCGCCTCTAGTGACCCGATGTGGCTGTCAGCTGATTTGAGACCTGACAGACACCTGATATATCATACACACAGCGTCGGATTACACCCTGCCGGTGGCGGCTTTATAGGTCACAATGTTCAAAAAAAGCCAAATCATCAGGAGTGCTACGGTGGGGTCAAACCACGCTGGTCAGGTCTGGTCGAGTCAGTAGATGCAAACTCTACACGTTTCGTGTGGATTCCAAACCTAGTATACCCGACCCTACCCGGCCCGACCCGATGAACCCGACCCATGATATTTCAAACACCCACCGCCGCGAGTCGCGGGTCGTTTCGTGAACAGTGAAACGACCTAGAAACCAAACCTGCAGTTTAGTCCAGGTTCGGCATTATCCTATCCGCAGGCGATCAGCCGCTACAGGCACCGGCGTCGGACAGACAAGGTTCTCAACCAAGTCGCCCGCCTCCTACCTTGTCTTATGGTGCATCACGGGTGCAAAATTCTTCGTAAATAGAGACAAGCTGACCACATGGTCGTAGAGAACGAGTAAGTCAACGTGCAAAGATAAACGTGTGTGCCTCCAGTCACCTGTTGGCCGACGTCGCAGGCTTTTCTCTGCTCACGCAACTGAACACCTCCTGACAGGCCCGAATAATCCTATCTAAAACTTAGATGTTCAAAAAATGACAATAATGTTTCACATTAAATGACGACCTCCGTTTGGCATGGTACGACAGGGTAGGGCGCGTCTCTTTCTGAAACCTGTACCGAACGTGCACACGGGGTCCGCCGTCGACGGGACCGTGATTAAGGCAGCTAGAAGGCTGCTTCTCATCGAGTCTCCAGCGGAGTTTTTGCCGCAACTCTCTATCCTGCACTTTGCTTTGAAGCATATTACCGGGACACCCAAGATGTCGCCCGCATGAAGAGAGGCTACACTGCTGGCCGCACCGTCGACGAGAACACCCTACGCCGGAAGATTAGAGCAGGAGTTATGTGACCAAAGCGTGAGGTGGTGGACTTTCACCATGTCGTCCCCAGTCTGTTCGTGGCAGAAGGACCCCGTTTGACTGCCCTCGATGCTGATTGTCCGGTGCTTAGTGCATGGCACATGACAACAACGTCTGTCACGGTCGTTGACCGTGCATGTTGCCTGCAGAACACGCCCGGTTTTCTGCCCTCGACTATGAATCTCGGTTGCATGGTGCGGGAGAAGTAGGAGCAACGCTTGGCGACGATATCAACCATACCACCCTGGGCATGTTGCTTGCAGTACGCCGCCGTCTTGCTCCCCTCGATGTTGGACTGCTGTGCATAGGCATCCGGCTTCCTTTGATGCTGAAGCTCGATCGTTTATGGCAATCGTCCCCTGAGAAAAGCTACATTCTCACAGAAGATTGCGGCACACGTACACTGGAACTCCAGTCGGGGATATACACAGAGCAATGACACGCTCGGCTGAGCCCTGGACACCTGCGGGTTCGTGCAACAAACAATACTGGTGATAGGGGATAATGAGGTGCGACTTCAGTACTTGCCGTAGTCAAATCTACGATGAATACAAAGTTTGGGCTGAGTGTCATCAATGACTCGGGGCATTCTCCTATTAGGAAATATTGAAAATCCAGAAAACAGTGCATGCGTAAGCTGGGTGGGTGATGATATCAGAATATCTCCCGCTACGTCTGTTCTACGGCCTTAGGTTGGCAATCGAAAAGTACCATGATATAGTGGGCACTCGAATCTCAAACGATTAAGGCTCCAACTAATGGAGCCACCTCTCGCTGCGTTCGCTGTCTTCTTTTTCGTCGATCCCTATTTTTCTGTAGTACTCTCTTTCGGCTTCACCGATCGTTTAAAGTAAGTATTTGATTCGACGACGTTTCTTTCTCCAACCTGTTAGCCGACCCATACGTACTTCGTTTGTTGCCTTGTGCTTGACATCGCCTACTACTACTGCAGCTAAGCGTCGGTGGTCTCACCCCGAAATATTTTACGCAACGTCAGGCTAAGGGTCTTTCTTATCGACGATTTCCCCCCGCCATAATTTCCTTGTATTTTTTCACGCATTTTTTCATCTTTCAGATTCTCCCGTTTATTTCCCATATATGCGAAACATGCCTTCCCTGATTTTTCTGTTTCTGATGAATTTCGAAAATTGTGACAGAGCGGCTCCGCATATATTTCGAGTTATTTCCAACATTGAGAATTCTCGAAAAAAAAACCCTGATGACATATGCCTTTAGGCCAATGGAAACGCAAAGTTCCTATGAAAAAATTGAGTTCCAAAGATACTCGTCAGAATTTGTCCAGGTACAGAGATTGCTATGAGCACGTTTCTTCCAATGAAAGTTCCAGACTTTTGGGAAAAGCCCCCAAAATTTAATTCTGGGGCCGATGTTGGGCCAAGATCGGCTTCCGAAAAACTCAGGTGGGTGTTTGGGTCGAAGCGGCCAGATACCGAGTCCTCGACAGACATCGATCGACAAAGGCAACGACTGAGCCATGAATTCGGAACGGAGTGCGCACGTTAGTGTCTCCGACCCACCCTTGAGTCACCGCGTTCACCCAATGGCCGGTAAATTGTGGCGGGCGCAGGCCAGGCGTATGATAGAAACCAATTGGCCGCTGGTGTGCACAAAACACGTCTGATGACAAAATTTGTCGATCCGTCTCGAATCGCAAAAAAAAATGGCTTTTTTTAAGGTTTCGGAGGATACCGTAGGACGTCGCTAGCAATCTCTCGCCTCCTAGACCATAGATCGACTTGATATCTTCGAGGCTGTCATCTACACTCGTGGACCTCGCCCGTCACCAAGCACATTGGCCGTGGGCTGAGTGTATGCCAAAATCAAGAGACGATTGTCGCATGAGCTAAATTTTATCAGCGTGTTGACAATTGGCAACGAGGAAAAACAACTTGCGCCTCCTCGGCCATTGGAAAAACCAACAAACAAGTTTCTGCCCCCTTTTTTCCCACAGCGGTGGTACGAGGAAATTTTCGGCTGTTCTATGAAAGCGATCTTTTTGAAAGAAAACCTTTTGACTTCGCGTGTCCATTGGCGTAGGTCTAATAGTGGGTCTTTTTTATCGGAAAGTTTTTCCCCCCATCGTTTTCATATATTTTCCGCGCATTTTTTCGTCTTTCTAATTTTCGTGTATTTTTCTCCAAATATGTGAAATCTAACTTGCCTGTTTTTCTTGCACCTGATCAATTTCGCATATTGTCTCAGAACGCCTCCGAATATATTTCCATTATTTCGAACATGAGAAATTCTGCGAAACAACACTAAAAAAACAATGTGGGTCTAATAAGGTTCCTATTCATGTGGGTCTAATAAGGTTCCTATTCGGTTCGATTTCGAGCTGCAGATTGTATTTTTCGATCTAAGAAATAGATTACTCTGTTTTAAACGATGCACGTGCAAGAGGGGGAGGGTATGTCGAGACTCTTAGCCTCTTTCAGAAGATGAGGAACTGCCGGAAGGACGGTCAAAGAATCACCGGATTACAGATAGGGTACGGCAACCGACTCCTAGGTCTGCGATGCATTTCGCGTTGTTGCGACCAACCTCAGTACACAGGTATCGTCCACGTCTACCAGGACTCTCTTGTGGTCAGCAGAACCTCGTCGGTAACTCTCGCCGGGTAGGTGCTTCTTGTGGAAGGCGGGTTATGTTGTGGTTTTGCCAGACCCTACCCCAAGTAGTTATTCCTGTTCATGCAGGTACAACCGGCCTAAATAACCCCGACAGAACAGCCGTTTCAGGGCATGAGGATACCACTTGCGTCCGGATGCCAAATGATGAGGGCCGTCTTGCGCCCTCTAATCTAGATGCTGGTGTTCAGTGACTGATGCTGGTGATTCTGCTTGTACGAATAGTACCTGTCGTGAGGCTCACCTATCTTCCCTCGATGCCTCTTGGCTTTGACGTTGAGTATACATGGGTATTGTACCGTCTTGGACGCCCTGAAATTCTCCGCCGACCGGATGTTCGCGTTCAACGACCACAATCTTGCTTAATGAAGCGCCTGTAAACGTTTGTGGTTCACAGGCCATACATCTTCCTACATGGTCCATGTTGTATTTATTTGTAGCACTGCTTACAACTTCGATTTGAGTAAAGATACTTTGTGGCCGTTCAAGGGTCTAACCGACGCGCT
The DNA here is from genome assembly GCA_031763025.1 of Macrocystis pyrifera. NCBI lineage: Eukaryota > Phaeophyceae > Laminariales > Laminariaceae > Macrocystis > Macrocystis pyrifera. Next base: position 10,606,126 of record JASSKH010000020.1, on the reverse strand, counting down.
GTCACATGTACCGGCACATGTATCGTAGATGGAATGTTGTGTTGAGGTTCCTGTGTTTCGACGCATCTAAGAAAACGACCCACGTACGAGCAGCGAGTATCGGCACTACCCTGGTCGGCAGGTCATCAGCCCGTAGCCACCCTAACACCAAAAACATATACGCCGGCTAGAACACAGTTTGCCCTTTTTTTTTCTTCTTTTTTTGTATCCTCCAGCGGATCGGTAAAAATAAAGCTTAAGCTCACCACACTTCCACGTTCCAATATTTTATCGTGTGTCAATTTAGCCTTGACTCTCCTTCCGTATGGACGCATTCCGAAAGGCCCACGCACAAAAACTGCGGTGTCTAGATCAGGTCGAGAGGGACAAGCTGGCACCAACCCTGCCACACCAGCAAAAAATACCTATCACTAGTGTCCTCGAACACTAATGAGTGCCTGGTTGTTCTTCTGAGATACAAGGAAACGCACCCGATAATCACGCCAGAATTCTGCTGTCCATTACGCAGCGTCCAAAGACCAACTAATAACCACATTCATCAACTTTGGGATTCAGCCAATGCTTACCGAAAATCGTGGTGGGATTAACGTGTAGGACTGTCGTAGCAACGGTGTTACTATACTGAACCTACCTCGGATCCTGAACGTCTATGGAACACGTAAAAAGGTTGTCGGGAGCTGTACGAACACTCTCGGACACGAATGCCCCACACGTGCGATATATTTCGCGACGGTATTATACCAGAGACACCTCTACTTCGGAATATATGTACCAGCCATGTTCGTCATGTATTGATGTTAACTTCAAGGTATACTGTTGTCGTCGAAATAAAGCCGCCCGCAAGTATGTGCATCGGTTGCAACTGGGTGCACAGCGCAGAGGGCACAATGCTCATTTCGCGCAAATGCGGCGTTTGCCATTCCAGTAACACCGTGATCAGCCATAAATATATTAGCAAAGTGCGCATTGGTTGTGCATTGGTATTTCGCATGGATCCTAGTTCTATTGACAGTTTACTTTTTTATCAACTATTTAGCCAGAAGATGGAACGAGTGAGAAACGAAATATATTACGAGCAGATACTCCTGCCCAATCTACGACATCATGTTGTGACTGTCGGTTGTTCAAACCACTCACCGACGTCAGCACATTCATAGTGGGTGGAGTAGCTATCGGACTGAGTCACAAAACCCCTTCGGCCTGACATACTCTCATTGTTATTGCCCTCGATAAAATGCATTCGAGGGCTGTTCTCAGTTTGGTTGTCTCTTTTTTTGTGAAGTCGCAGGTGGAGTTGTTGAGAGTGACGTGAGAGGCCAGTCGGGACCAGCACAGGCGGAACCCCAGAGTGCTGTGTCTGGCTCAGGCAGAGCGTCTACTTGTAGACTATCGGTACCACTTACTATATAGTACTCGGCGAGGACATATCCAGCAGCAGCACACAAAGACGGCACGAGCACCCGCACCAGTACCACAGGAATGGGATCGATATCATTGAGATGTAATTGGGGCTGCAGGGCTGAATACAAGACTGTTGGCCAATGAAAAAACGAAACATGAACGGGGAGAGATCTCCAACAATCATTCAGAAAGCTGACGACGCTCTCTTGGCCAAAGCAAAACATGTCGGTTGTTTATTGCAACAAGTAAACCACAGATTGACAATATCTTAGAGATCTCTGTACCGCGAAATAGTTGTTGGCGAAATGAGAACTATTCTGAGGTGGATGCATGCTCTGGGGGGCAAGAGCTCGCCGCCGGCGTCCTACGGAATCCTCCCAAACCTGAAAAAACCCTATATTTTGTGTGTGTTTTGTTACACATTCGACAGATTGACGTCTTTTCAACTGCCCGGCTATTATTTTTTACGAGTACCGAAACATACCAGATACAAGGTTCCCCTCCGGGAGGTGCCGTATTAATAGGGGAGTGGCGCAAGAGCGAAAGAATAATACTCGTATGAAACCCTGCACACTTCTTTAGAAGTAGCACCTGCACCCACCCATCATTTTAACGTGAAGAACACACACATCATATTTTTGAGGACAGACTATGTTATACTGCTGTTCGCGGAATTAGTGTGGGATCATTAATTACTACAATAACATATTATAGGGTATCGGTAAGTTGAGATATATTGATCCAGCTGACTCGCGGCGATTAATTCGTAAGTACATAAAAGTTGCGCGAGGTCGAGGTTGCGCCATAATACTTTGTGACCGGCTGAGTAATAAGGTGCAGCATAAACATACATGCTACAGGTACTACAATATATATGTTCCCCCGAAATAAATGTTTCTTGGTGCTCAGGGTATAATATCTAGGTTTCACACAGGTAAATGCTCGAGAACAAATCGTAGTCCGAGTACTGAGAGTATTGGAATACAGGCGGCAAAACTACTACGAGTACTGAGAAGGCCCAAATAAATACTGAGAGTAATGAGAGTGTGAGCAGTACCGAACCCCGAGAATAAAGGTTGCTTGAAGTATGTACCCGCAGTAGTATCGAAACACGACATAAATACTTGGGGTAAAGGCAATATATGCGCACAGTACAGAACCTCGAGACACTGAGAGCATTCACAGCAGTCATGCATAATATTATATCGAAATACTGGCAGACTGCTTTGAGTGCTCAAGTTGTCTCCAGCGAAAGTAGTTTGCTCCAACTCCCACTCGTCTGGGACTATCTGGGTGTGTTTTGTGCCGAACGCTGGGCCTGAGACTTGTCGACACGGCGCACAAACGGTTGAAGTATACTTCACATACTCGAAGTATACTGGGCATATTGAGGGTATTTCATTACTGCGAGTACTGAGTCTCGCAGAAGAAGCAGCAGTACGAACACTACCAATGGACGAAATACTGCTGTAGACTAGTACTTACTGGTATACTTGTAGTACCCGCCGTACAGAACCCCGAGATACTTGAAGCACAACAGGCGGCATCCAAGCCAGCAGCAGTAGCGAACCCCGCATTAGTGCGAGCGCGAAGCGAACCCCGCATTAATGCGAGCCCGAAGAAATTATACGCGGTAGTATCTACAGAACCTCAAAATACTGCGAGTACTCAGTATCTCGAGTACAAAAACCCCGAAATACTGCGAGTGTCCGAAGTACCTACGGTAATAGCAGCAGTATTTTCTCGAACATACTTTGCTTTATAAACTCCCGATTATTCGGAGTAGCTGTGAATTGTTGAGGCATGAACGCACGCCACACGCAAGCGCGCCGCCCAAATTCTTTAATTTGGGCTAAAACACACAAGTAGCATGTACTCTGTCACATTATACGTCACGTTCAGAAAAGCAAGGTGTGGACGAATGTATTATTGTTACTATACTGCTGTAGTACTCTGTTGTAGTTCTGTGCTACAAAAATAGTCAGAAGTTAGATTAAGAAAAAAGAACGGGGATGGTGCGAGTCGAACCTCGGAAACGAAAATGTTATCCAGCAAGTGCAGTTTAAACCTATACGCTAGATCGCTTTCGGTTTCTGCCTCATTTTGCGTTCGTCTCTCTCTGCTTTCATTTTGGGTGATTTTTCCTTTCGCCTCTGCTATGAGTTCGGTGTCTCTCTCTCCTTCAGTCTCCCTTTCCGTGGTTGTTCGCAGCGAACACCCCCTCTTCGTAGTGTTTGGGGTTTATTACGAGGTGTGGGGGGATCTATAGCCTCATTTCTTTCGTTTCGAATAGCCGCATCTTCGACCACCTTTTTCTGGCCGTTCGGGATGAACTTTGTCATCACCCTCCGACCATCTTGTGGTCTGCATATACGACTATTCAGGGTGGGCTAATGTGATATGAGTAGAGTATTCATGGGCTATAGATATAGATAATACGTTGCAGTCTTGTAGTTCCACGAATACGAGAATAATCCAAAGAATGGATTAACCCGGCGGATATTCCGTTAGTCGAGAGTATCGTTATTTTAGGAATTATCCGTGATGCAGATAGGACTACGAAGTGAGAAGTTCTTATATTAGCAGAAGAACGATCGGTAGCCATTAGGAAAGTTCGGTTGGAGTACATCAGATAAGAGGAATTTAGGAGAGCTTGTGGTGTGGGGTGGGACGAGTATATCTGGGCGTCGAGTCCCGCCCCCCTACCTCTCACTTCTCTACCAGAGCACCTCCTCAGCTCTCGCCATCAATAAGAAGATCTAACTCAGAAGAAGCGAAGCACTGCTTTCCAGCTGCCAGAACAACCTGCGTCCCTTGCCACTACCCTTACCACTACCCTAGAGCGGTCTCCGCATCACAACAGCGCTCGTACAACTGGCATGTCGTGTTTTTTACGCAATCTATAACACTTTGCACGATCTTCTACAGCAGTAGAGTAGCTTGTACAGGTACGACAGCATATTCAGCAGTACTGCTGTAAAATGCAACGCGAGGAACGTACGCGTACTGATCCCCTTTCAGCTGGCTCTAGGATCTATCGATCAGCAATGTAGGACACACTGCAATCAGAACTACACTGTATGTGTATGTACCGCTGAAGTATATTAAGAACGCTGCAGCTGTACGAATGAGCCGCAGTACGATCATCCATACGCGCAAGGTGTGCTCACTGCTGCTGCTGGGCAGCAGGGTTGGTTGTGGTGCTGTAGGAAGCTGGAGGTAAGCACGCTCTGTGCACTGCTGTGGGTATTGTTCTCTAGGCGGTGGTCCGTGCTCCGTCAACAACCCAAAAAAAAATGTATGATGAGCCGGGGGGGAGAAAACAGAGAGCATGGCAATGTACCGATATACGTACGTACAAAAGAAGGCCTCTTTACCGAAACCAGGGAAATCGTCTTATCCACTCTCGCCGAAAAAACAAATTTAAGCGCCTGCCACGCGCTTCAGAGTGCACGGATCGCGCCGAGACCTAGACCAATGTGTCCGGCAGGGCTTCCCGTGTCCGTGTACTTACTGTTTTGCCTAAAAGTGCTCATGCGAAGAGAAAAGTTGGCAAAAGTGCGAAAATTTGACAAATATACGTATACATATGATGAGAGGATCGCAAAATACAAAGAAAGGCGATTTCAAAATTTATAAAATAAAGGCGAAAAGTAGAAAATAATCAACTAACTGCTCTGTGCTGTTGTTGTAAAATACCTACGATAATAGTATTCAATCTTGGGTCATTCTTTTTGCGAGTACCGAAACATACATACGACGAGGATCGCAGAATACAAATAAAGGCGAAAAGTAGAAAGTAATCAACAAACTACTACGACGTATGTTGTTGTAAAAGCCCGACGATAGTTCGTATGCATTTTTTTAGTAGTAGCATGCAATTTTTCAATAGTACTCTTCAGGTCCTAGGCTACTGGAGTATTAAGCGCAGAACGAAAATTGAAGAGGGTGTTTTTTCGTCGGTAGACTTAGTATCCAAAAATGATGTCTCTCCGGCATGCGCTTTTTCAATTTCTAAATATAGATCTTCTCGGAAAACGATCAGATGGGTGTCGATGTGCACTAATTTGCAAGTACGTACATTGTATGCTGTACCAATCTCTCGTATATCATGGATGAGCGCTGTGCGCTGGCAAGTTATTCTTTGTATTATACCTGGTATGCGAGTACGGAAACATACGATGACGATCGCAAACAAATAAAGGCGAAAAGTAGAAAGTAATCCACTGCTGCCGGCGGCGTCCTACGGTATCCCCCCGAACCTGAAGAAAAGCCCATTTTCTGCCTTTCGCTGCTGTAAAGACTTGCGATAGTATGCAATTTTTTTGCCATTCGAGACGCAGTAGTACTCGTACTGCATAGATAATTTTGCTCTGGCACAAAAAGTAACCCACTCCTGTTGTACTGTAAATGCAAATACCTCTTCCTATAGTATGCGAATGGAAACGCGAAGTACACCAAAAAAGTATTATTTCAGCTCGTGCCCCGATACACGATAGATGCTCGATCTCGACAGAGACCCAGCCCACGGACAACCCGCGCGGTGGCGTGCAAGACAAACTAGTATAGATGACGGGCTCGAAGAAATGAGGTGGATTCATGCTCTAGGGGCAAGAGCTTGCCGGCGGCGTCAAACGGTATCCTCCCAAAACTGAAAAAAGCCCATGTTTTGCCATTCGAGACGTTTGTTGTACTGAATCATTATGTGCTGATAGACACAATGCATTTTTTTGCCGTTCTGTTATGATACTGCTTGGATACAGCACTCTGCAGTACAGCAGTACTCGTTCATAATTTTTCTCTGACACAAATGTAACCCACTCCTGTTGTACTCTAAAAAAACCAGCCGAAGTATGCGAATGGAAACGCGGAGTTCACCAAAAAAATATTGTTTCAGCTGTTGCGACGATACACGATTGACGCTCGATCTCGACGGAGACTCACCCCACGGGCAACCCGCGGGGTGGCGGGCAAGATCAACTAGTATAGATGGCGGGCTCGAAGAAATGAGGTGGATGCATGCTATAGGGGCAAGAGCTTGCCGGCGGCGTCCTACGGTCACAGGTGGCCACTGGAGTACCTTGAGAGCGTACTCTGGTGGACCTTAAGCAAAAACACCTTGAGCCACAAATCTCAATGTCGACCATTGCCCAACGTGAACATTCACAACGTCCCCGGATTGTCGAATGTACGCGTCACAATGTACTCAGGTTCGGAAACGTACCAGGTCAAGGTGCTGTGTTTTTTGTTCCACGGCTGACAGCACAACAAAAATCGAAATCGAATAGAGAAACAAACCACAAAATGAAGAACGACCAAAACAAAGAAAAATAATGAAATCCGTGTAAAAAACGAAACACGAAAAATGACCAAAATTGATGGAGAAAAATGACATGTACACGAAAAAAAGTACAACGAAATTGGAGAAGACAACATAGACTATACCGCCGTAGTGCAGCGCATGCGCCCACAACATGTTACACCAACTCACGACAACTCTTGTTGTATGGTCGACAATGTGATGTTTTTTCCTGTATATATACATTTTCTTGTCTCCCTCGCTGTTTTGCACTGCACAAAACAGACACCATATGCGACACATGGTCTACACGCAAACGTCACCCAAAACGTACGTTAAAATTAAACAAAACATGTGAAACTTCGGCACATACCACGTTCGGGGAAGAATGTTTGGTACAATTTTTCTTACTTTTAAAAAGAATTCCGGGTCTACTCTGCAATAAACGAAAGGTCGCCAAAAATAACACCACAAATATTTTGATAAAAAATTGCGATCGACGCAAAACTCACCTCTTGTACAATGCAAACATTATTACAGCAGATACATACCTGGTAGACGGCAATTCGCAGTTTGACTGCACCCATTGTCAACTCCATGCCCCTCTTCCCCATCCCTTCCTTCTTCTCAATCATGCCAACGATTCAGTACCCCTCCGCAAGACCCAAATTTCCTTCGTTCAATATTCCACATGTTACATTTCGTCAATATATCATACATGTAACAACTTAGGGTTATATGCAAGCAACAAGCAGTATATACAATTAATCGAAAAATGTGTCATAGGTGTTGGAGAAAAAAAAGGGTCAAACAATAGGTGCAAGAACATCCACAAACCTAACGACACCGTCACATGTAACTAAAAGTTCACGACAGGACGTCTCACAATCGAGGTGCATTTGTTACGTTGCGCAAGCGTTCCGGTACACGTTTTTCCTGTCGCCGCAACGTGCTAAGGTTGTGGTTTCGCCACAACGTCCCGCAACGTACCCAAGTGGCCACCTGTGGTATCCTCCCAAACCTGAAAAAAGCCCACGTTTTGTCATTTGAGACGAATGCAGCAGTAGTAGTACTCATAGCTAACGTTTTTCATCTATTTCGTGCACACCAGCGGCCAATGCGCTGCACTGAGCGTGGGACCCAAGCGTCTGAGCCGACTCTTACTCTTATATTCATCGCCACTCTTGCACAACAAGACAGCACTACAACAGTAGCATGCACCTGGTCCGGTGTATAGACGTCTCCCCAACTCAGTATGGGCGTCTGAGCCAATTCTTGTATTCATCCCCACCCTTGCACAACAAGACGGCACTACAGCAGTAGCAGGCACCTACCTGGTCTGGTGTATAGCCGTCTCCCCATCTCGGTATGGGACATGGGATACATTGGTATGGTATGTGGAAATATGGGAATATGGGATATTGGTGGTATGGTATATGGGGATGGGAAAAACCACCGTTTGTGGTATGGTATGTGTTGACGGTATAGTACGGGAAAAAACACAGTATATGGTATGGTGCGTTTGTGGTATGGTACCATGGTACGATGTCGTGGATGTATTACATGGCAAAGTTTGCCTTGTGGTATGGTATGTTTCAGTATATAAGGTCCGTACGGGTCGAAAACGTCGTACGAATATCAATTGTAACGAGCTTACATATCGGCCATTGGAAAAGGTTCGAAAATATAAGCTTGCGGACAGACAGACAGCCAGACAGACAGACAAGATTGCAATTACCGCAGCTGAGACTCAGTTCTACAAACTGAGAACTGAGAATTGTTATTGTTATTGCCCTCGATAAAATGCATTCGAGCGCTGTTCTCAGTTTGCTTGTATCTTTTTTTGTGAAGTCGCAGGTGGACTTGTTGAGAGTGACGGGAGAGGCCAGTCGAGACCAGCACAGACGGAACCCCAGAGTGCTGTGTCTGGCTCAGGCAGAGCGTCTACTTCTTGACTATCGGTACCACTTGTACTCGGCGGGGGACATATATCCAACAGCAGCACACGAAGACGGCGCGAGCACCCGCATCAGTACCACAGCAATGGGATTGATGTCATTGAGATGTAATTGGGGCTGCAGGGTTGAATACAAGACTGCTCCACCGCGAAATAGTTGTTGGCGAAATGACAACTGTTCTGAGGTGGAAACATGCTCTGGGGGTCAAGAGCTTGCCACCGGCGTCTTGCGGAATCCTCCCAAACCTGAAAATATATAGTTTGTTGTGTGTTGTTACACATTCGACAGATTGACGTCTTTTCAACTGCCGGCTATTATTTTTGCGAATACCGAAACATACAACGAGAGGATCGCAAAATAAATACAAATAAAGGCGAAAAGTAGAAAGTAACCAACTAACTGCTCTGTGCTGTTGTTGTAAAATACTTACGATAATAGTATTCAATCTTGGCTCATTCTTTTTGCGAGTACCGAAACATACATATACGACGAGGATCGCAAAATACAAATAAAGGCGAAAAGTATAAAGTAACTAACAAACTACTGCTGCTGTTGTTTTTATAAATTTTGAAATACGCTGTTGCAAAAGACCGACAACAGTTCGTATGCATTTTTTCAGTAGTAGTAAGCAATTTATCAATAGTACCACTCTTCAGGAGTCCGTTAGGGCAGAACGAAAATTGAATAGGGTGTTTTCGTCGGTACACTTACTATCCAAAAATGATGTCTCTCCGGCATGCGCTTTTTCAATTTCTAAATATAGATCTTCCCGGAAAACGATCAGATGGGTGTCGATGTGCAATAATTTGCAAGTACGTACGTACGTGGTCGCTGTACCAATCTCTCGTATACCATGGATGAGCGCTGTGCGCTGGCAGGTTATTCATTGTATTATACCTGGTATGCGAGTACGGAAACATACGATGACGATCGCAAACAAATCAAGGCGAAAAGTAGAAAGTAATCCACTGCTGCCGGCGGCGTCCTAAGATATCCCCCCAAACCTGAAGAAAAGCCCATTTTTTGCCTTTCGCTGCTGTAAAGACTTGCGATAGTATGCATTTTTTTGGCCATTCGAGACGCAGTAGTACTCGTACTGCGTAGATAATTTTGCTCTGGCACAAAAAGTAACCCACTCCTGTTGTACTGTAAATGCAAATACCTCCTCCTATAGTATGCGAATGGAAATGCGAAGTACACCAAAAAAGTATTATTTCAGCTCGGGCCCCGATACACGATAGACGCTCGATCTCGACAGAGACTCAGCCCACGGACAACCCGCGCGGTGGCGGGCAAGACCAAATAGTATAGATGACGGACTCGAAGAAAAGAAGTGGAACCATGCTCTAGGGGGCAAGAGCTTGCCGGCGGCGTCCAACGGTATCCTCCCAAAACTGAGAAAAGCCCATTTTTTGACATTCATTCGAGACGTTTGTTGTACTGATGATGTACTGATAGACACAATACATTATTTTGCCATTCTGTTATGATACTGCTTGAATACAGCACTCTGGAGTACAGCAGTACTCGTCCATAATTTTGCTCTCAATCTCGACAGAGGCTCAGCCCACGGACAGCTCGTGCGGTGGCGGGCAAGATCAACTAGTATAGATGACGGGCTCGAAGAAATGAGGTGGATCCATGCTCTAGGGGGCAAGAGCTTGCCGGCGGCGTCCAGCGGTATCCTCCCAAAACTGAGAAAAGCCCATTTTATGCCATTCGAGACGTTTGTTGTACTGATGTACTGATAGACACAATGCATTTTTGTGCCATTCTGTTATGATACTGCTTGGATACAGCATTCTGCAGTACAGCAGTACTCGTTCATAATTTTTCTCTGACACAAATGTAACCCACTCCTGTTGTACTCTAAAAAACCAGCCGAAGTATGCGAATGGAAACGCGGAGTTCACCAAAAAAATATTGTTTCAGCTGTTGCGACGATACACGATTGACGCTCGATCTCGACGGAGACTCACCCCACGGGCAACCCGCGGGGTGGCGGGCAAGATCAACTAGTATAGATGACGGGCTCGAAGAAATGAGGTGGATCCATGCTCTAGGGGGCAAGAGCTTGCCGGCGGCGTCCAACGGTATCCTGCCAAAACTGAAAAAAGCCCATTTTTTGCCATTCATTCGAGACGTTTGTTGTACTGACGTACTGATAGACACAAAACATTATTTTGCCATTCTGTTATGATACTGCTTGAATACAGCACTCTGGAGTACAGCAGTACTCGTCCATAATTTTGCTCTCAATCTCGACAGAGACTCAGCCCACGGACAGCTCGTGCGGTGGCGGGCAAGATCAACTAGTATAGATGACGGGCTCGAAGAAATGAGGTGGATCCATGCTCTAGGGGGCAAGAGCTTGCCGGCGGCGTCCAGCGGTATCCTCCCAAAACTGAGAAAAGCCCATTTTTTGCCATTCGAGACGTTTGTTGTACTGATGTACTGATAGACACAATGCATTTTTGTGCCATTCTGTTATGATACTGCTTTGATACAGCACTCTGCAGTACAGCAGTACTCGTCCATAATTTTGCTCTGACACAAAAAGTAACCCACTCCTGTTGTACTCTAAAAAACCTGCTGTAGTATGTGAATGGAAACGCGAAGTTCACCAAAAAAGTATTATTTCAGCTGGTGCGACGATACAGGATAGACGCTCGATCTCGACAGAGACTCAGCCCACAGGCAACCCGCACGGTGGCGGGCAAGATCAACTAGTATAGATGACGGGCTCGAAGAAATGAGGTGGATGCATGATCTAGGGGGCAAGAGCTTGCCGGCTTCGTCCTACGGTATCCTCCCACACCTGAAAAAAAGCCCATTTTTTGCCATTCGAGACGGATGCAGCAGTAGTAGTACTCATAGCTAATGTTTTTCATCTATTTCGTGCACACCAGCGGCCAATGCGCTGCACTGAGCGTGGGACCCAAGCGTCTGAGCCGACTCTTACTCTTGTATTCATCGCCACTCTTGCACAACAAGACAGCACTACAACAGTAGCATGCACCTGGTCTGGTGTAAAGACGTCTCCCCAACTCGGTATGGGCGTCTGAGCCAACTCTTGTATTCATCCCCACCCTTGCACAACAAGACGGCACTACAGCAGTAGCAGGCACCTACCTGGTCTGGTGTATAGCCGTCTCCCCATCTCGGTATGGGACATGGGATACATTGGTATGGTATGTGGAAATATGGGAATATGGGATATTGGTGGTATGGTATATGGGGATGGGAAAAACCACCGTTTGTGGTATGGTATGTGTTGACGGTATGGTACGGGAAAAACACAGTATACGGTATGGTACGTTTGTGGTATGGTACCATGGTACGATGTCGTGGATGTATTACATGGCAAAGTTTGCCTTGTGGTATGGTATGTTTCAGTATATAAGGTCCGTACGGGTCGAAAACGTCGTACGAATATCAATTGCAACGAGCTTATATATCGGCCATTGGAAAGTGTTCGAAAATATAAGCTTACGGACAGACAAACAGACAGACAGACTGACTGACTGACTGACAAGATTGCAATTACCGCAGCTGAGACTCAGTTTTACAAACTGAGAATAGTCATTCCTTAACACAACAATATTAGCCTGGTCCTGACCCGGGAGGGGTATTTAGTGGCTGCTAATCGGGTGACCCGGAGGCGGTTTGGTGAGACCACAACCTCTGACCGTGGAGTCTGAGCAAACCGCGGCGTAGCCTCCACGTCACATCACCTACGGGATCTGTACAGGAGTTTCAGCTGGCATCAAACAAACCACTATTACGGGGGACCGAAGTAAATTGTTATTGCCCTCGATGAAATGCATTCGAGCGCTGTTCCCAGTTTGCTTGTCTCTTTTTTAGTGAAGTAGCGGGTGGAGTTGTTGAGAGTGACGAGAGAGGCCAGTCGGGACCAGCACATACGGAACCCCAGAGTGCTGTGTCTGGCTCAGGCAGAGCGTCTACTTGTTGACTATCGGTACCACTTATTATAGTACTCGGCGGGGGACATATATCCAGCAGGAGCACAGAAAGACGGCACGAGCACCCGCACCAGTACCACAGCAATGGGATCGATACAATTGAGATGTAACTGGAGCTGCAGGGCTAAATACAAGACTGTTGGCCAATGAAAAACGAAACATGAACGGGGAGAGATCTCCAACAAATCATTCAGAAAGCTGACGACGCTCTCTTGGCCAAAGCAAAACATGTCGGTTGTTTATTATAACAAGTAGACGACAGATTGACAAGAGATCTCTGTGCCGCGAAATTGTTGTTGGCGAAATGAGAACTGAGGTGGATGCATGCTCTGGGGGGCAAGACTTGCCGCCTGCGTCCTACGGAATCCGCCCAAACCTGAAAAAAAGCCCATTTTTTGTTGCGTGTAAATTACACATCCGACAGATTTGACGTATTTTCAACTGCCGGGCTATTATTTTTGCGAGTACCGAATCATACGACGAGAGGATCGCAACATACAAATAAAGGCGAAAAATAGAAGACCTACGATAGTATTCAATCTGGGGTCATTCGTTTTTCGAGTACCGAAACATACATACGACGAGGATCGCAAAATACAAATAAAGGCGAAAAGTAGAAAGTAATCAACAAACTACTGTGTTGTTGCAAAAGACGTACGACAGTTCGTATGCAATTTTTTAGTAGTAGTATGAAAATTTTCAATTGTATTCTTCTAGAGTATTAGCACAGAACGAAAATTGAATAGGGTGTTTTCGTCGGTACACTTATCCAAATATTATGTCTCTCTGGCATGCGCTTTATCATTGAACCACTATTACGGGGGACCATAGTAAATTGTAGGGCAGGGCAAGGGTTGCCCCGCTGTTCCCTAGGGGTTTACCATAAAAGTAGGGCAGGGCAAGGGTTGCCCTGCTGTTCCCTAGGTGTTACCACATAACAAAAATAGGTTGGACGAAGGCCTGGAAATTCTTTCGCGACGTCGATATTTGCCACGTAGAATATTACTTGTTTGAAGACGCTGCAGTTGCCGCTATTTCCAACCAAAAAAAACAAACATTACTTCACAGTCGCATCGCGCAGATTGCGGTGACCTCGACGTGTCGCGAACACAGCCAAACCAAATAAAACGCCGCACTGAAATCCAAGATGACAAAAGGCATACAAGTTGACTTTTCGCCAATGATCGTTACGTACATGCACCCCGTAAACAACACTCTGTCGACCGAACAGTTACCATAAATGTAGCTGCGCAGAACTCGAAAGACTGGACGCGCCGTGCAACATTTCTGCAAAATGCGTTCTAGCAAAAAGACGGAAACGAGAAGGCAGCCAGTCCGAATCGAGAAGCAATATCACACAAAAAAAATCTAAACGTTTTAACACACATTGGGATGCGGTTATCTCGATATATGGCCATGGTCCTCGACACGGCAATCGGTAGTGTAGTTGCCAGTTGAATCCGAGAGCCGTCCGAGTGTACATGATACGAGCATGCCATTCCACGACGTCACCTGGCCATCCGCTGTTGGGGTGGAGTTGATCATCAGGTCGAAGGGTGATACAGAGAGGTCCGATCGAGACCCCGGCCGCTAAGCGGCAGCACCGTTGTTGACGTGGGCCGTTATCGTTCTAATGATAATGTAAGTACCAAGAAAAGTACGTAGGAAGCACGTATTCGTACTATAGAATTTCCGCTTTTTTCTTGTGGTGTTGGTACTGTAAAATTTGGTTTTGGCACTACAAGAAGTGGGTACCGTAGGTTGCAGGTATCGAAAAGTCGGTATCACTGCAGCCTTGTTTCGACCAGCTGTGTATGGTGTTAGAAGGGTAGGTTGTCCGTCGTCCAACGATTTTGAGGCGTTTCAGTCAATTTTCGTCCGCCTCAATGCCGGTCGAGCAACGTTTGCACAGCAAGATATAGGCGGTGTGCATGGTGTGGAGGCAATGGACGACCGCAGGAACTATACTGCTACTACTACTGCTACGCTCTCAAGCGGTTGCAGGGGGCAACCTGCTACTACTGTGACGCAGCTTTTGGGTCCACTATATACGTAAATGAAATTATGACGAGCTTGTCGATCCAACCGCGCAGCTCGAACAACAGCAGAGACGGCGGTGCGTGGTGGTGGCGCAGGCAAACGGTGGCGATAGCAGGCACATGCGTACTCCTGTCTTCTCGATTGGCTAGGAGAATTGCACTGCTGCTCAGAACAACAGCAGAGGAGTACATCAGTTTTTTTTCCTGGTGGCGGTTGTTGATCGTTGTGGTCGGTGTGGTTTGGAGTCGGGACGTCATTCATGCTTTACATGCGCCCGTGCCCCCAGCTCTGCCTACTATCCGTCCTCGGTGCTGCATCGTAGGTTCCGATACATGCAACTAGTCATAAATTACACCCCGCATATGCCAACGTGCGCGCATGATTTTGCCTGCGGCTGGTGTGCTGCTGGGGGCCTGCTGCTGCTGGAGGATGAGTAGTTTTGTCTGGTGGCAGTTGGTCGTTGATCGTTGTGGTGGGCGTGGTCGGGAGTCAGGATACATACATGGGTACATAGATACATACATACGCCCGCACCCCAAGCTCTTCCTATTTATCCTCGATGATGCATCGTAGGCTCCGACACTTGCAACTACTACAGGTACAACAGTAGCCAAGAGTACACCCTGGATGTGTCACCTCACGCAGTTTTGCCTGGTGGCAGTTAGTTGGTTGTTAATCGGTGGGCGTGTTCGGGAGTCGGGTTACACACACATACATGCACCCGCACACCAAGCTCTGCCTATCAGTCCTCGATGACGCGTCGTCGGCTCCAACACTTGCAACTACAGGTACAATAGCCAAGATATACACTACGGGTGTGCACCTCTCGCGCTGGTTTGGCCTGTTACTATGCTGCTGGGCAACAGCAGGTGGCGGTTGTTATTGGTCGTCGTCGTCGTGGGTGTGGACGGGAGTCGGGATACATACATGCGCCCGCACCCCAAACTCTACCTATCCATCCTCCGTGATGCATATCGCAGACCCCGATACAAGGCATCCATAGAGTATACTGCGGATGTGCCACCTCACGCGCATGGTTTGCCTGCTGCTGCTGCTGCTGCTGGGCGGCATGGCCTCAGCGATGTTCAACAGCCTGCTTGTTGTACTCGTAGCACGCTCAATACGATATCTGTGTAACGGCGCTGTTGGCCAATCACGGTCATTTTGCAAGTCATACGGTAAGTCATAGGAGCTCTGCTTTGATTGGTGGAAGCTCGAAAAGTCTAGTCTGTATTTACGTTGTTTTTGCTTGTAAAATATATCTTGGCCCAGTGCCTTCATTCTTCATTCATGTAATAATTTTCTGCCTGCTTGGAACACGTTCCCACCGGTCAGAAAGAGAAAAAACGAACAGAGCTTCCCTCTTAGCCTTGTACGCCGCCCGGCCGTCTCGCGACCACCTCACCACCGATTGCGTCCGGATAAAGTTTTCCTCCCTCTCTGCCACAGTGAGCGTCGTCTCCCGCCTCGCGTGAAGCCCGGTGCTCACCGTGGCCCTTCTTCGTCACTTCGACAAAGTTGGTGCTCAAACTGCATTGAAGTCTCTTTGAAGTTTAGTTTGGTCGCAAAAATAAGCACCGCTTAAATAATATTTTGCATATCAAAACGACCCATATATCTCGTATATGGTGCAAGCGCAGCCTCACAAGGAGGGCCGACAGAGCCCATTCGTGCTTCCTGCGTGTCTCGAGACACACGCAACGCCTAGCCATGCAAACGGCGACGGCGCTCCTTGCAACACCCCCTCTACCTGCTAGCACTCGCTGACACCCGCGGCGGCGCCGGGCTAGCCCGCTGTACCGCGTTCTGACTACACGCACGCGCACGAAACGAAATAAAATGGCTTCAGGTTCTATATAAGCAACCCTTGACTCGTACCTGGTACATACGTTCGTTTGAACCCGAGTACACAGCAGTACAAGTACAAGAAGGCGTTTCTATTGACGAACGTAGTGTTCGTTCGAAAATATAAGCAGTACCGGGACATTGTTTGCCAGAAAACGGTATACCTTGACAGAAAATATCATATCACTTGGGTTTGGTGTGCCCTGATCACCTCGGTTGTCTTTACGTACCGTAAACTGGCAAAAATACGATGGTGTACCGTTTTTAGGGATTTTTGCAAGTGAGACGGAAGGACATGGATGTTTCGCAAAAAAAACGGTAAACCTTGACAGAAAATGCCATCTTACTTGGGTTGGGTGTACCCTGATGGCCTGGGTTGAGTTTTTCGTACCTTAACCTGCCAAAAAAGCGCTGGTGTACCGTGTTTTTTGTCATTTTGTCCGTTAGGACAGGAAATTAATTTTGCTTTTAGATTACCCTAGGGTAAACCCTAGGGAATAGGACCAAATATTGATGGTAACAAAGGCAAATGTATAGGTTTTTATGTATACGATAGGTCCTATTAACTATGGACCCCCGTAGTAGGTGGTATATATGCATCTCGTTCTAGTTTTTGCAGGAATAAACGATCGGCCCTGAATGACCAAAATAACATGGCCCAAATAGTCGCGAGACTTAGCGCGTCCAACAGTCCCCCTTCGTCTACCAGAGGGGATAAACAGTCAAGATAAGTCATGCCACTCCTGTTCCTTGTCTGCGCTCCCTCGCGCTCATACTCGGGTCAGATACTATACACGACCCCGTGTGGGTTGAGAACGATGCAGTAGAAGCAATGTTTCTACTGCAACAAACAGGTGGTAGCATCGTCGGTACGCGAGGTTCGAGACGGGAGCGCATCATCAATACATCCATGATACAAGACGGATTCATCAACACAGCCACAATCCTCGCAAGAAACGAATCCAACCTGCTAGATTGCATATGTTTTCCACATCACGATGCGGCGATTTAGCTTCAGCGAACGATACGCCGTACCACTTAAAGTACAGATGCCACAACAACGTGCAACAGACAATGTTGACATGCAGTACGCACACTCCATTGAGACTACACCAACAGCCAAGGTGGTGTTTGCATGCAAAGCGCCCGCAGACTTCCAACCTGCTCGCAGGATGACAATTGTTGTTGGAGGAGGGACACGACTCTGTCAACATCTCGAAGTGAATCCTATGGGCGTGTGGTCACCGCACATTGTTCAAGTGTGTACATCGACGTCAGTAAAACGTTAGACAGCTGAACTCTCTACTTCGGAAAATGGAGGACGCATCTTGTTTTCATAAATTTATGCGATAAACCATCTTGGCCTTAAGCAGTCTGCACTAAAGGGGATGACTCGCTCTCGCCATCCAGGGTGCGAACATATTGCATATCCTGGGCGGCACCATAACCGCGATAATCTCGCTAGCCACCTCGCCGAAGGACTCTTTCAAAACGCAATCATGACAGTCAGCCATACTGCGACCATCCATAACACATGGCACATTATTCACTTTTATCCTGCTGACAAAAAACGGTTGATGAGCGCTCTATACCCTATGACCCCCTGGCAACAACAAACCCCGCCTGGAGTTTATTGTTGCCCAGTACTTCTTCGCCTTATCCGCTTTTGAAGGAATTCGCTACCACAAGCATCGCGCGACACATGTGTCCAAGTGCAGAGGAAAGAGAAGTTATGCCACCGTTCCGAAGTGTATCTAACGGGCGTGTGGCCACCCAAACATTTACATCTACGACAATGAAACCTTAGACAGCTGAACTTTCCCCTACGGAAAGTAGAGCATGCACTTTTTGTTCGACAAAACTCTGCGGTATACCACCTGGGCTAGACCTACGCTGCTCAAGGGGCTGAGTCGCTCCCGCTGTCTCCTGTGTGAAAGTGTTGCATTTCGTAACCAGAACTCCAAGTAGTGACCATCTCGCCCGCCACCTTGTCGAAGGCCAGCTTCGAAACGCAATCAGGACAGTCGGCTATTCTACGACATTCTAAAACACCTGGCATACTACTTACTTTATCCCTCCTGACAATCTCCCGCCGATCTCAGCTCTATGCTACAACCTCCGGACAAGATCAAACCCCGGCTGTACTTCTCTTTTGCCCTGAACCATAAGCATTGCCTTCTTCTCAAGGAATTCGCCATGACAAGCATTGCGCGAAAATTGTGTCCAATTGCCAGAATCCCTGATTGCCTTGCGCTAAGCCGTGTCTAAAAACCTATTAAAACAGGAAGGGACGCAACTCGACTCCAAACCGCAAGCGCAAACATACAAAGGCAAATATAAGCGCATCCGTTAGAAGCTACTTGTAACGACGGTTATGTGGGAGTTTCTCGGCCCCTACAATCCGACGCATTCACGGATGAATGTCACCACCAAATAACCTACTACTCACCTTCATGGAACTCGACAAGAGCACTCAGCTTCCACATTAAGCGAGGGGCCGCGCTAGGCGTGACAATATGGACTACGACCACTTCACGTCCTGCGACCCGTCGCGACAGAGCAGACGAACCCGACTTCGTGGGGGCCGTGATCATGACAATGAGTAGGCTGCTTCCCATCGGGGCCCCACCTCGACAGTTTCTTACAACCTACAACCTCGCACGTTGCGAAGAAGTTGATAATCGGGCCGCCAAGGATATCGCTCTTATGGGAAGCGCATACGGAGGCTATGGCGTTGATACCCCACACCGGTCGCCTAGAGCAAGCGTTATGTGCGCAACGCCTCGAAATAACGTCCACCATATTGGCGACAGCATGCTCTTTGCAGTACACCCCTCTCTTGCTGCCGGCGATGTTAAATGTTGGACTCTTATTGCATGAGTCGTGTAAGCAATGCCGGTTACGAACGTCTATCATACCGTCCTCAGCGTGCTCCCTGCAAAAAGCCGCCCGCTTGCAGCTTTCGATATTGAAGGATGGTTGCCTTGTGCAGGAATCATACGAGCAACGCTTGGCAATAATGTTGATCATGCCGCCCTTAGCATGTTGCCTGCAAAATTCGGGCGCCTTGCTGCCTTCGAAGTTGAAGGTCGGTCGCCTCGTGCAGGTGTCGTGTAAACAACGCTTGCTGCAAACATCAACCATGCCGTCCGCCGCGTGTTGCCTGCAGAACGCTGCCGTCTTGCCGCGAGTATTGTAGTTTGGTTTCACCGTGCAGGAGTCGTATGCGCACCGCTTGTTGTTAACGTCTATCATGCCGTCCTCGGCATGTTGCCTGCAGTACATCGCCGTCCGAATGCCTTTGGCGCTGAAGCTGGGTCTCTTTGTGCACGAAACATGTGCGCATCGCCCCATTCTCGCCCAAGGTTGCAGCGACAGTGATCCGGCAAGATCGTCTGCAGGATGGGGTGCACAGAAAAAGAACGTTCCCGGTTGAGCCCTTCGAATCTACCGATCAAGAACAATTAGAACAAACTTATGTATAAAGAGCGTCTCACAAGACGAGGCGCATGCTGCTGAACCGGTAGCACCACGTGGGCTCAAGACTCCTCGCCTTAGAAAATATACATGACGCCTACTATCACTGTGTATCCTACTATCACTGGGTATTACGTTCGAAAAATAACCCGACCGACAATCTCACAGTCAACAGTAGGCAATACTAATGGTGACGAAAACATTAGCGAAACTCGAAAGGCAAGACACTGGGAAGGTCCTCAGGTGAATAATCTCATCAGTGAAATCCATTAATGTGCCTCCCACATCGCAGTACGCGCAGCAAAAGATGCCGCGGTTTGAGTTTGCAAACACGGGTGACATCCACGACCCAAATAGCACCTACCACTGAACTGCCAGCAACTGCGATAGAACGGTCAAGGACGAATGTTCTATGCGTGTTTCGTTCCGTTGCTCGTGCTCACTGCCCTTTAGCGAAACCATGCTGCCGGCAAGGAGATCCTTGGAATCGGGTTGACGTATCACTAGTTGCGCACCTGACATGCTCCCTCTTTGCTGATGTTGAGGTCGTTTCTAGAACACAACTTAAGAAAGCAACTCATCGTGACAAGAAGTCGTGCAATGTTTACTCATTGTGCAATTTATCATTACGCTAGCCATTAAAGTACGGGGGGGTTAGAGCGGGTCTCATGGTGACCTTGCAGTTGAATACCCGCTGCGCAGTTCGTTCATCGTTGCGGCCGCAGAGGAAGCAGCAAGAGTTATCTCCGCTCAGAAGTAGTTGGGAGCTCGTGAGGGCATATCTAATAGTGTCTCAGACTTTGTATGATTTTATGTGCGAAAAGATAGCCTGTCAACCGGAGCTAAATGACAGCTTGGCACGTTTTCTATTCGTCTAAAACATGCCAGGCACAGCTCGGCACGTTCCAGGGGATCGGCACAACCGAAGCGAACTACGGGAACCCAACATGACCTAAGCTGACTTGACGCATGCAGATTTCATTTTCGGAACATCCTTTCGCAGCATCTACGTGGTGTTTCTCGTGTGGCCGGCGACCAGCAAACCGTAATGCCCAGCCGTTCAAAGATGGGACCGTGCTTGTATTAGACGTTGAAAACCGTGAGGTCACATCACAGCTTTATGCAGGGCATAGCACTCTCCCACCGTGCCACAACCAAAGAACCTGCTACACAGCAAACAAATATTCAACTAGCCGAAGACATCTACTAGGCGTGCGAGTTGGCTGGAGTTCTCGCCTGGTTATAAATTCGGTGGGGATTGGGGATAGCAGGTCACACTACCCAAATGTTCGCTAGCAGCAATGAAACAATAGCCCTTTTCGATAATTGTCTGACCCAAAAGCGCAACGTTGGCAGTGTTGAAACCAACCAATTTGAGTCGTGTTGCGTTTGTTGTTGTTCTGTAGTGAACTCATTGCCGTTATGCAGCCAGTGAACACTGAGTAGCTTCTACTAACATTGGAGTGCGAGAATACTGCAAACATATCAAACAGAATGACAACCTGTACGGAACTCGTGCACATCTGACACGAAACAATTAGTGAAATGATTGCAAGTAAAATATTCCTCGGCGCACAAGAGCAACCAATGCAACGGCAACAACAGAGGAAACTAGAAGTTCAACAAGTAAAAGGTACACATGAACCAGGCAGCACCGTACAATCCTGTCCGCAAAAGGGAAACATTCCACTAAAAATCGACAGCAGGAGGAAGGATGCGAAAATATAAAACCTATAACCAGCAGAAGTGCAGCAGCTATGACTCGTATGCACAAGCACAGAAGAGAAAACTGGACATAGTTAAAGGCAAGGCTCTGAATGCAGCGACAGACCTTCCTTAGTCTGGAATCGGAGAGTGAGCTTATCATTGAGCGGGAAATTTTAATGAAGAGTAAAACAAGTGCAAGTTTGCAAGATGACGGTTCGCCAAACTCGACAAATTGAAGCAGGAGGGAGCAAGGTCTGAACGAGCGCCTTAAACGGAGGAAAGGCCTCATTCTAGTGTATGTAACATTAAACCGAAAGGTGCCGCAAGCATTCGAAGGAAGGCAATATTTTACTCTTTAAGTTGTGAGGATGCCTACATATCTGTTCGTGGTAAACTGGTCAACATACATCATGTTCGCGTTTAGATGTTGGTGCTGCTCAACCCCTATCGGTAGACACGACGGCCACAGAATACCCTAGGAGGGCCGTGTCGGCGAAAAGTTGTGTTGGGTCGAATCCAAGAACCCGTCGCAGCAGTAGCTACAGCAGAGGGCGCAGAAGGGACCCACCACAACTTCACACAGGTACAGCCGTGTGCTAGGGAAACTATAAACGCACGCAACTCGGTGATAGGCAACTTCAACGAGAATGCAAGGTTATGAAGAAGGGTGACCTCCAGTGGAGTATGGCGCAAACCCACGCAAGGATTCCGCCTGTGTCAATCGTCGTGTTGCGAGACCATGCAGGGCTGACAGAGGGTTCGTCGTGTGTACTAAAGGTTGCGTACACGATCGAGCCGCGCGCAGTAGAAATAATTCAACATTACTACATCATGACGTCTGGGAGATGGAACCGCGCGAGAAATACTTTACTAGCAATGACTCATGATGCATTGCGACTTCCGCCGCCACCCGGGTTCATTTACGCAGGTCGTCTCATATCATACAAAACCTACGCCATCGCCCAGGCCAACACGTCCGCCTGTTAATTTCGATCATGATGTTTAATGTGGTCAGTAGCTGATAGTGTGAGGCTAGGCATGTGCTTGCCTCCGAGGTTTCAGTAGATGTCCACTCAAGGCATGAAAGGTTCAATGACACCCATCAGACAGCCATGCTCCTGTCCCTAGGCTTATGATGGCACCGTCTGCACCACCAAACATGTTCATGCACGTTCATTGGCTTCCAGGACACCTAGTCACATTTCATGAACATATGTTGTGTGCATATTTAAACTAACGCTCATCGAACCGAAAGCTGTGCAAAACGATGGCAAGCGTCCGCGAAATCATCAGAGATTTGAGAGGGCATGAGTGACAAAACTGTCTATGGGGATTGCCGTGGAATTATCATGGTACTGCCACCAGCTGGCGAGATGTTACATTTGGTGACATGAGACGTCATGAAATAGATACGTAAGGCCAAAAATGTCCAATGTGTATTCAAGGCATGGCAGGCTTCAGATGCCCTCGTGACGAGCGCAAGGCCGTCCCATCGTTTTTCCATGGTATTCCGACCGCAGCCCCATCTCGTTGTGCTGTTGTAGGTAGCGTATAATTGGCGTTCCACGATTTCTCACGAAAGTACTGTGAAAGATAAGAGGTCCCATGTCAATATCTTGACAGCCCCATACCGCGGTCATGGCCGTTTAAAGACGGCGGTGGCAGGTCAGTCCCAGAGATGCGTTTCAGGACACTGTCATAGTCAGTTCATACTCCCATGGCAGTCCCACGGCATGCCATGAACGTTGATGGCACTGCTATGGGTGTTCATGGGACTTGCATGGCCCTGGCATGAGAAAAACAGGCTACCTGTTTTCAATTCCCCATGTAAAAAGCAGAGAATAGGATAAGCACTCCTACCTTACTGCTAAACTTGGTACGATTTCACACCAGCAGGAAGGCACGGCAGAAAAGGAGGTCGTACGAGAGAAATCGAGGGTGCGTATACGCACGCTGCGTGATATCGAGAGGAGAGTGGCGGAGGAAACCACCTGGCAGAAAAGGAGGTCGTACGAGAGAAATCGAAGGTGCGTAAACGCACGCTGCGTGACATCGAGAGGAGAGTGGCGGAGGAAGCCACCGACGGAACTTCAAGGCGTAGAACGACAGCGCGGGCGAACTCACGAACCCAATGTGCGTTGGTGTCCATGTCGGGGTGGGGAAAGCGGCATACTGAATACAATCGCAAGCAAGACGAGCAAGACGCACACGACATGTGGAGCACGTGCTCACGCTAGATATAAAAAACAAGATCAGGGAACAGCACCAGACGAACGCATGCATTCTCGATGTGCTGGGAGTCGGCGAGGAACACAGATACAATCGCGACGACAGCAGAAACAATGTGATATAGAACGTGGCATGGGATTAAGAAGCGGACAAAGCATAGGTCGTCGAAAGAGGAAACGGAGCACCGCGGTCGATCGGGAGCTCGAGTGGCAGATTTAGCCCACATCACACCATCCTCATTCGACTTAGTCCTTGTTGGGAAGCTGCTGAGATCGTTATGTGTCAATCTGTTAAACCTTGACATTTCACCCCCCAACCATCGGGCCTGAACATCGACTATTTTTTTGTCACAATTCTTAATAGCGCCAGGGAGTTGCTAAAGCCCACGCCGATTAAAAATAAGCTCCCTGACCGAGATGGCGGAAGTCGTTTGTTGCTCGAGTAAACAAATGCTTCATTCCAAGCCGCAACATCCCAAAACGGAGCTTACCAAACGTAACCAACAAAAGCACAATCTGGGCGGTGCTGTAGAACATTTTTGGGCCGGAAAGTAATGTAGCGTGCCGCGTTCTGCGGACACAACGAATAGAACAAGAGCAAAGGTGAGCGACATTGCCTGGCGGGGTTCATCCACACAAACGTACAGGCAGCAGCACAGCCCCCGCTCATGTCGAGCGCACCTTGTTTCGCGATACGAATGGTGCTGGGGTCCCCGTTGTGTACCTGTCGGATCCGTGTATGTACGAAAGCTCTAGAAGGCAAGATCTACGTACGAGCTATACGCAGCAGCAGCATTCCTGCAGTTGCAGGGCAGTAGCCGGTTCTCCGACAGGATTGAGGTCTCTTTCTTTCTGTCAGCTACCACACCGAGCTGCCCACAACAATATTGCGAAAGGCCTAAGGCGACAAAAATATAGAGGCTCGTGGCCCGACGCCACGAGGACGCGCCGCAACAGATACGTAAATGTTCTGTTCGTCAGAAACGTCCTGGCCGAAACCTGTGCCACACCTGTCTGGTGTCTTGGGTTGATTTTCGATATATTTTTGGGAATACGTTGGTGTTTTCCCATCCCCGCAGTTCCTGTTTGTATTTCCCACTCGTTTTCGACTCCAGACTCGAAACCCAGTATTGTACGTATGTGTAATAAGATACTTTACTTACTGTTAATCGATACTACGTCGTACTACTTATAGACGACCCGGCAGTATAACGTCTTGGAGCCTAATCCCCGAGTCGGATGTACTATGTATCGGGTGTGGTACTACAGCAACACCCATACACCAGTGGCGTATTGTAGCCTGGTCCAACGTGTTCTGTCTTGTGACCAAACAGAAATAACAAGTACAGTAGTTGTTTCTACATCAAAAAGAGATTGAAGAGTTCGCGAGACAACCGCGACGACTACTATCACCGTGCATCATCCACCAACACACACAACTCGACGTAACTTAGAAAAACGATGGGAATAAGGAGCGCGACGAACGCCTTGAAGTGGTCACACTCATAACTGCATACAGCTACTGCGTTGGCCGTTATTAATATTAAACTGTCCTCCAGCAAAAGAGTATTGGGATCGTATTGACAAACAAACGATGCCGGTCGACGGAAAGATTGTATGATGGTTTAGTGGGCATGGACCTTTGGGTGGGTGTGTGTGGGTTGAAAATGGGCTGGTTGGTCCCACCACCAATAAAACCCACCAACAATTTAGGGATAAGCGATGAGCGTCAGCTCCAACACTTTGAAATATAAATATTTAGTCGGTCGACTGCTAAGGCATACATTTCATATCTGAGGGAGATTCGGAAAAAGGGGTTTTGATATTAACACCGCTACGTAATGGCAGGTATGTTCTCCCGCATATATCATGGGTGCCGGCGAAGTGCGGAGCCGTTGTACATACCGAGCAGTTTCTCGTTCACTACAGCAGTACGTACAACAATGTACAAAGACCTCAGTGCGCCACAACACAAACTACAGCAGCACCAGCAGCAGCAGCCACCACCGGCCACGAGTTTCTGCTGCTCCTGCTGCTTGTCTGGTACGGTGGTGGTGGCGATCGTGGTGATCAGTTGCAGGTGGTTTGTGGTGGTGTGGTGGACTCGTTCCTTGGGTGTAGTCCTCTTCTGGTGCGACCATCAAGCAAACCCCACCACCATTACCATCACCAGTTGTTTCAACCACCACCAACAACAACAACAACAACACAGGGGAACTACAAGACTGGGCGACTCCGGTGTAGCTAGGGATGGTCGTTGTTGCGCAGAGGGTGGAGGTGGTGGTGGTGGTGTTCGTCTTTGCTGGTAGTGTTGCTGGTAATGCTGGCACGTCTTTGTCTTGCTGCTTGTTCTTGAGAGCGCGGCGGAATAAACTTCAATCCTCCCAGATCCGCATTGACATTTGGCACAGACAGCCTTCAAACAGGACAGTCCCCATCGCCAAGCTCTTCAATCTCGGCATGGCTTTGGACACCCACACGACGAATAGCTTCAGTAGAGGGGGTCTAAATATTTCAGAGATGTTTAAGTCGGTCTTGAATACGAAACGAAACAGACAAAGCTCAACGGGTCGAAATCGTTAAATCAGGCCGCCTTCTGGTACTTTTGGGGGTCGTTATTTATCCGCTTCAGTCCGTTCGTGAGCCCACTTACACCCAAACCCACGCACGGCTACTATAAGAGAGGATTGCGGATCCTCGCCGGACGTCGCACGTTTCGTATTTTCGCTCCTTATTGTAAAGATATGCTGCTGCGCGAATTCCTTGCGACAGCTACGTAAAATATTTTTCTTATAGTAAAGGATATTTTGGAGGGCTGTCGAAGCGAGGGTAAGCCCATGCATTTAAGGCACGCCTGAACGGCCGACGGGGTCACCCTTACTGAAACAACTTGCCTGCACGCCCGTTTAGTCCCTTCCCCATTTTTTGCGAGGCACATAAAACAGCACGAAAAATACCCACAAATAACGCCACTACAAGGTGTTAAATCTAGTGTTGGATATCGTATCGAAATTTCCGATATATCGTATCGTATCAGGTGTAGTATCGATTAAGTTTTTTTTGACACGATATGATATTTCGATACGATAGGATACATCAAACCACCAACGGACCGCCCAAATGTAATTACATGGTCCACACGCACACCTCACACCTCCACCCTAACTTCTTGCTGCAGATTATGATGTCATTTCGTTGCTCCTGAACTAAAACCAAGCAACTGAGGTAGTGCGTAGTGTGTCCACGAAAGTGAACGTGCAGTTCCACAGAGAAAAAGCGCACATAGTTCGCCAAATCGTTCGTCTCTAAACAAATACGTACAGTTCTAAAGTGAATACGTTACAGGCATGTGTTAAGGGGACGGTATTAATAGCACCCTCATTAACGCGTCAAGTACCCGCGCGCAGGCGTTTCAGCAACATATGCATACGACTTGGAACTGAAGAAAGGAGTGTGCAGCCAAAATTCGTACTTCGCAGCATTCTATTCATTACTGCTAATATTTAATAAGAACGCGACGCGTTTAGCCCTTTTGAGCCCTACTTTGAGCCCAACGATTGGTTTGTTGCCCGCAGCATCTTCGACAACGACTCGAAAAGCGATATATCATCCACCTGGATAACAGAAATATTTTTGTGAAGGACTTTTCTTTAGCGGTGGTGTAGCCATTATACATGTGTCCGCGCGTGAAAAAAGACATTTCAGCGATTCACCTTTCTAAGGCCGCAGTCAGTCTTGTTTTGGGGACAAGCTATTAGTAGTTGAATTGTAAGTAATATGTCCCCAAAACTGGACTGTAGTCCGAAAAGAGTGAAGGGAGTTTTTTTGGGTACTCGCTCGCAACGTGAAATAGACAAAAACACCTCGCGAGTCGTTTCTGACTGCCTACGACTACTGTCTAGACCACCGGACGCTCTCACACAGCCCATGAGGAGCATCCCTCAATTTCACGGCCTCCAGTTTCCAGTGAGGGGCTGTAAATTTCCGCAAGTGATCTGCAGAGGCTTTGTTGGGCGTTGTTTTCCGCCTCGTCATGTGGACCCCCAATTTCGTCCAACTTCGACCTCTCGAGCACCTCTATGTCGAGGTGTAGGCCGCCGTTGAGCACCTGGGGAGAGCATTCTCGAGAGAATCACAAGCCGTTGTGATAAAGTCTTTTCGAATCATGGCAGCTCACCCGTAAGCACGAATTAGCCTTTCAACGCAACGTGTTGAAATTTGATGACTTTTTATGTTCCGATAAAACATTTAAAGAAGTCAGCGGAAACTCGGGAAGCAGGAGACGCTAGGGAACAGGCGTGGCCCTATGCGAGATGGGTATTTTTTCCTGAAACTATAAACTACTTCCAATCGGTGTGTGCTGTGCATCTTCGCGCGCCCACCTGTTTCATGCATGTCTGTGGCATCTTCGCATGCACACTTCAGGCAAGTTTCGGCATTTCAGGAATTGGCCGTTAAAAAAAAAGTGCTCATCTAAAACATCGCCTACGGCGCGCCTATATTTATGTGCCCAAGGCAAGGAGGCACCCGCAAAGTATCCTTATCATATCAACTACAGCAATTTTTTTTTTTCGGACGCATATTTGTTGTTATAACTGAATTGACTTTTATTCATGGATGCTTTTCTTTTCTACTCCAGCCGCGCGGGTATTTTTGCCGTGCTCTCGGCCACGGAGCACGCAGGAGCCCCGCTTGTACACACCGTATAAGTTTGAACCCCGGCCGAGGTCCGTGGCGCGTGCTCTGGGATTCAAAGTCACGAAAATTATTATTACGGGGGACCATAGTAACCAGGACCAAATATTTTTAGTAAAAATACCTAAATATATAGGTTTTTATACATGCCATAGGTCCTGTTAACTACAGACCCCCGAAATAAGAAACTACGAAATATGTTTCCACGGAATCAGAGCATGCCAGGACTATGCAAACGCCACACATTTCGTGCTTTTGCTCCACTGCTGTATGTTGTATCACCCTGTCCTTTCAGCTCTCGACCATCGCACATACAGGTAGCCACAGTACAACCGCCGCCCCACAGCAAGACCTCCCTTTTGCGACGGCGACGGACCCTGCTTCTGCATGTATGCGTGTGTATGCCATGACTCCTGTGTCACTAGAAAATCGAAACAAAATACCGATCGTCTCAAACGGCGCTGTTATTGTCGGGGGCACACCTCTTCAGAATTTCGTAGCAACGCGCAACTACCTACTCCTACAACGACAACAGCGGTACAGCAGCAGCAGCACTAGTCCAACAACAGCAGTGATACAACAGCACCCGCGCGTCACGTACTGATCTTCGTGTAGTGTTCATCCAGGGAAGATATAAACTCGGTACTAGAGAGGCCGCAGTACGTTATGATTTCCATTTTTTCATGCGCAACACACATCGTCGAACATATTTCCTTTGGGACAGCTGCGAATGCCTATGCGTGTGAGTGCCCGAGCGCGCGTGTGTGTACAGAGTGTTCGTCGTTTTGGGATCCTGAGCACAGTTCTGCTCTTTCCACAGTACCACAGCCTACGGTAATCCTCAACGGTTAGGCAGGCACGGTATAACCGCCACGCTTCATGTCCTTGCGAATGTGTGAGAGTGAGCGTGCGCGAATGTGTTCCTGTCGTCTTGGGATCCTACAACCGAAGGCACCAGGAACGCAGCAATCTATCACAGCGAGAGAAGTGCATTTTCAGGCAGTAATCTCTCTGTTCTCGTTTGCTACCTGGTATACAGTAGTACGAGTATCTGCCGCTTGGTGATACCGACTGTGTCGGCCTGAACAACACCGTTACGAAGCTTTTACGTTTTGCAAGCCATATCATTTTAGCTTTTCCCTTGCGTGACACCCACTAGAGGCGCTTCTGCGTGCTTGTGCGTAAGCGTGTGCACATCTTGCCAACATCCTACATCAGTAGGAGCCACGGGAATACAGTCTGCCTTAATGGTAGAGGCAAATGCAAATTTGATATTTTTTTTTTTTTTTTTTTTTTATCCATCACTTTTACTTCCCAGCCCACTCGTAGGAGGTTTTACCCTCGACGATCTTCTGGACAAGCCGTGGTCACAGGTGTCGTCCCTTCTCCCCCCCGGTACGTGCCTTTATTTTTTGTCGCGCAATGGGTTCAGCATTCCCACTGCTCGTCGATTTTCATCGAATGTAGCCAACTCACGCTTTCGCGCTTTCCGCTTATCAATTTTTTATGCAAGAAAAAGTCCCAATGAGCATGCACTCGGTGGGGCTTGAACCCACGAAATTGATCTTGACAGGCACGCGGACCACCTACCAAGCCACCGGGGACGCCGATATAACTGCTGCTCACTGCCAGGACTAG
Organism: Macrocystis pyrifera; assembly: GCA_031763025.1. NCBI lineage: Eukaryota > Phaeophyceae > Laminariales > Laminariaceae > Macrocystis > Macrocystis pyrifera. Next base: position 10,575,855 of record JASSKH010000020.1, on the reverse strand, counting down.
CCGCTATACAGCATACACGAAATACAATACACATGCCAAAACAGGAATCGCCGTCACTGGAGTGTTCTCCGAAATTACGTATGTCCTCGTACCCCCGTACCCCGTGCGTACAGAATAAAGACAGCGAAAGAAGGCACACAATCCACAGATGAACAAGGCGAATTACTATAAATTCCGACATGCTGAACTTATGTTTCGATGTACCTCCCAGCACATGAATGGCAGCAGCCAAAATACATCACAATATTTATAAATACTACAAGGTTCCCCTGCGGGATGTGCCGTATTAATACGAGAGTGGCGCAAGAGCGAAATAATACTCGTATGAAACCCTGCACACTTGTTTAGACGTAGCACCTGCACCCACCCATCATTATAACGTGAAGAACACAGACAACATATTTTATATACTGTTCGCGGAATTAGTGTGGGATCATTACTACAATAATATTAATGTAGATTGATCCAGCTGACTCGCGGCGATAAATTCGTAAGTACAAAAACGTTGCGCGAGGTCGAGTTTGCGCCATAATACTTTGTGACCGGCTGAGTAATAAGGTGCAGCACATACATACATACTGGTACTACAATATATATGTTCCCCCAAAATAAATGTTTCTTCGTGCTCAGGGTATAATATCAAGGTTTCACAGCTAAACGCTCGAGAACAAATCGCAGTCCGAGTACTGAGAGTATTGGAGTACTGGCGGCAAAACTACTGCGAGTATTGACAAGGCCCAAATACTGAGAGTAATGAGAGTGTGGGCAGTACCGAACCCCGAGAAAACAGGTCACCTATGTACCCGCAGTGGTATCGAAACACGAAATACTTGGTGTAAAGGTAATATGTGCAGTACAGAACCTCGAGATACTGAGAGCATTCGCAGTACATGCATAATATTATATCGAAATACTGGCAGACTGCTTTAAGTGCTCAAGTTGTCTCCATGGAAAGTAGTTTGCTCCAACTCCCACTCGTGTGGGACTATCTGGGTGTGTTTTGTGCCGAACACTGGGCCTGAGACTTGTCGACACGGTGCACAGACGGTTCAAGTATACTTCATACTCGAAGCATACTGGGCATATTGAGGGTATTTCATTACTGCGAGTACTGAGTCTCGCAGAAGAAGCAGCAGTACGAACACTACCAACGGACGAAATACTGCTAGACTAGTACTTACTGGTATACTTATAGTACTCGCGGTACAGAACCCCGAGATACTTGAAGCACAACAGGCGGTCTCCATGCCAGCAGCAGTAGCGAACCCCGCATAAATGCGAGCCCGAAGAAAGTATACGCAGTAGTATCTACAGAACCTTAAAATACTGCGAGTACTCACAGTATCTCGAGTACAAAACCCCCGAATACTGCGAGTGTACGAAGTACCTACGGTAATAGCAGCAGTATTTTCTCGAACATACCTTGCTTTACTCCCGAGTATTCGGAGTAGCTGTGAAATGTTGAGGTATGAACGCACGCCACACGCAAGCGCGCCCAAACTCTTTAATTTGGGCTAAAACACACAAGTAACATCTACTCTGATCATATTATACGTTCAGAAAAGCAAGGTGTGGACGAATGTATTATTATTACTGTAGTACGCTGTTGTAGTCCTGGTACAAAAATACTCAAAAGTGAAAAAAAAAAGAAAAGTGGATGGTGCGAGTCGAAGCTCAGAAACGAAAATGTTATCCAGCGCAGTATCAACGTATACGCTAGAACAGCAGTGCTCGTACAACTGGCATGTTGTGTTTTTTACGCAATCTAAAAACACTTTGCACGATCTCCTACAGCAGTAGAGTAGCTTGTACAGGTACGACTGCATATTCAGCAGTACTGCTGCAAAACGCAACGCGAGGAACGTACGTGTACTGATCCCCTTTCAGCTGGCTCTGTTAATAGGATCTATCGGTCAGCAATGTAGGACACACCGCAATCAGAACTACTGCTGTTCTGCTGTAAGCATGTTTTGTATGAACGGTGCTGTACGAATGAGTCGCAGTACGATCATCCATACGCGCAAGGTGTGCCCACTGCTGCTGCTGGGCAGCAGGGTTCGTTGTGGTGCTGTAGGAAGCAGGAGGTAAGCGCGCTCTGTGCACTGCTGTGGGTATTGTTCTCTAGGCGGTGGTCTGTGCTCCGTGCAACAACCCAAAAAAAATGTATGTATGGGATATTTTTGTACGTCATCCTGAGTACATACGGATAAAAAAATATGGCAGACGATGGAATGCGGACGACAGGCTCCGACAACCACAACCAACCACAGCAACACTGCGCATATAGGTGTGTCGAATACGCACGGCGTGTGGGCGGCAGCGTTGGAACGATGGGATCTGTGCGTGTTGCCTGTTGTGTACCTGGTATATGCCTGAGCTGTGTGCTCACAGCTCGTGAGAGCCGGGGGGAGAAAACAGAGAGCATGACGATGTACCGATACGTACGTACAAAATAAGGCCTCTTCACTGAAACCAGGGAATCGTCTTATCCACTCCGGCCGGAAAAAAAAAATAGGCGCCTGCCACGCGCTTCAGAGTGCACGGATCGCGCCGAGACCTAGACCAATGTGTCCGGCAGGGCTTTCCGTGTCCGTGTACTTACCGTTTTGCCTAAAAGTGCTCGTGCGAAGAGAAAAGTTGGTCAAAGTACAAAAATTTGACAAAAATACGTATACATATGTACTGTAGTTCGTGAATTTCTCGTGCTTTTTTTTTCAACATGTCTCTTCCTTTGAGCAGTTTGTCGAACAAAGCTAGGTAGTCGACACGGGAAGCTTGCCAGACACATTGGTCGAAGCCCGGGCACGATCCGTGCCCTCTGGAGCGCATGGCGAGCACTAAATTCTTTTTTTTCTGCGGGAGCGGATAACTTAATGTTCCTCGTTTCAGTACGAGAGGCCCTACTTTATACGTATGTGCCGAAAAAAAATGTTTTCTGATTTTTACCCCTAGCCTCTCACGACCACAAAACCCAGACACGTACTTGTACCAGGTAAAAAACAGACAACATGCACAGTGCACAACGTTACAACCCTCTTGCCCATACACCGTGCGTGTGCGACACACCGATATGCCCTTCACTGCTGTGGCTGGTTGAGTTCATCGAAGTCTGCGGTCGGTCTGTAGTCCCCCATCTGTCATACCTCTGGTTGCTGCCGCTTTATGTGCGACACATCCACGCACACTCTGGACGGAGATGTAAGGACCGTTCGCATGAAATGTGAGACTCGTACCTCAACTGTTGTCTTTCTATTTCTTCCGACGTTTCAAAATTTTGTTGTTCGAGGCACACCCAAGAAATCTAGACATGAGACAACATACAACGGACATAAACAGCATTACAACCTCGCCTAGCAGGGCAAGCAGAAAAGGGCCAGACCACGAGCGTCCCAGGTCCGTGGCGTACTCATAGCCGTAGTTGCTTTATCGGAGGCTGCGGTCTCTCCGTCGTCCATCATCACCACCTCCCACTCTTCTGCTGTGCTGCTGCTGTGCACATGTGTGCGGCGTGTCGTGCGCGCCGCGAAAAAACACTGCCAGGTAACATGGATGCTTTTGTATATAGTAAAACGGTCACGACGCTCGATGTTGGACTTGAAAGCGCGAGTTCAATCCTAACAGATATCATGTCCATGTATATACATGTCCCTCTTATACCTAGTGTTTTTTTTGTATCATGTGCGTGAATCCAGACGCCACACGTGACATCACCTGACAGAGAGTGCATCAAGAACATTTAAAAAGGCGATTCAGTCAATAATACCAGTCCAAGACTACTTCCATGTATGTTTTGTCTCCAAACAAACAGGTGCAGTTATAAAAGGATCTTGCTTCTGCTGTACATGTCTAAATGTACAGCAAGACATGCAGATATTTCAGGTACGTCAGAACAATGCGTCATATGCGTCAGACACGGTATCCCATATATATGCTGTACCAGGTATCATTTTCAATTCGTTCTCGCACCACTCCCCAAGACACGCCACGGTGGGGAACCTCGTAAATAATTACAAGTGCAACAGGCTCCATATACACCGGAAAGTCTGCTGTGTTCCGTGTTCCCCCTGTTGAACCCGAAACACCCCCGGGAATTCAAGCCAGCCATACGTATACTGTGCCGGCGTCCCTGGTGGCTTGGTAAGTAGTCCGCGTGCCTGTCAAGATCAATTTCGTGGGTTCAAGTTTTACCGAATGCATGCTCATAGCGACTTTTTCTTGCATAAAAAATTGATAAGCGGAAAGCGCGAAAGCGTGAGTTGGCTACATTCGATGAAAATCGACGAGCAGTGGGAATGCTGAACCCTATGCGCGACAAAAAATAAAGGCACGTACAGGGGGGGAGAAGGGACGACACCTGTGACCACGGCTTGCCCAGAAGATCGTCGAGGGTAAAACCTCCTACGAGTGGGCTGGAAAGTAGAAAGTGATGAATAAAAAAATATATATACATATATATCGCGAGGGTTACCCTTGTTAATCTTGTACCAAATACGATACTCGTACAGGGTATGAGAAAGCCCCGTCCGGTAGAGTGCCTTGATTCATCGTATACTGATAGGTGTAGCTGTCTGTGTGCGCCCCAAAGTTCTCCTGTGAATTCTATAGGCATTGACCCTGACACATCACCGCATGTGTCAGACAAAAACGAGCAACACAGCAGATGATGACTCGTGTATCTTTCGGCTCGACATGCACGAGAAGACATATTGGCAGACTTGAAATAGCCCAAATATACACAAGTCATCATCTCTGTTTCGTCTTTTTTCAACACGAACTATATAAACAATTGTCATTCGCCTCAATACGAAATTTAGTGGAGATATATACAACTAAAGAACCAAGAAAAGCACCACTACCTGCGTTTGAGTGCCCACATCGCCACCCACCGAAAAATATTGCCAACCCAGAGTAGCCATACACGAGCTAAATGATACCCTGGTACAAGAAAAAAGTTTTTTTCTGCGATTCCTCGCTCCTTTTTGGCGAGTCTCGATCGGAAATCTTGACCTCGTATTTGAACTGCTGTATGTGCAAACAAACGGGAAGCCTGCTTGTTATTTCATTTTCTAGACTATTAATAGAGTTGGTCGCTCTGTTTTGCTCCTAAAGCGGTATGCGTCATATATCTGAAAAGAGAACTGCAAAAAGTGGGGCGTTTTCTGTTTGTTGGTTGGTGCGTCAACGCCGCGTGAAACAATCACATCAAATACCTGGAAACAGGATTGTAATATTTAGGGAGGCATCGCTAATCTACCGATCTCGAACGTAACACTTCGGCTAGCCTATCTGGTATGTATAGTGCAAGAAGAAATAAAGACCACCAATGAAACAAATTAAGTCGTGACCATTTTTTTACCAGGTACCGTACGTAGTTTCGTCTGTTTTTTTTTCAACCCCCAAGAAATGAAAAAACAAAATGCTTCCCTGCATCCGATGCATCTGGGATAGGGGCTTTTTCGGTATGAGCCGGCGTTCAGGGTGGCTTGATGAGTGGTCCGCGGGCCTAATGACATCAATTTCGTGGGCTCGAGTCTCACCCAGTGAAGGCTTGAATGGAATTTTGCATGCATAAACAATGCTTTGGTAGAAAGCGTGAGTTGGCTACATGCGATGGAAATCGACGAGCAGTTGGAACGCTGGACCCTATGCGCGACAAAAAAGCAAAGGCACGTACCAGGGGGGAGAATGGACGCCACCTGTTACCATGGCTTGTCTACGAGATCGCTGATGATAAAACCTTTTGTGAGTTAGACCGATGCCAATGGAAACGCGAAGTCCAAGAGTTTTCTTTGGAAAATATTGTTTTAAAAAATCAGCCGAAAATACCCTCGCACCGCCGCTGCGGGAAAAAAAAAAAAAAAATGTTCTCTTTTTTCTCTTTTTTATTTCTGACGGCTGCAGGCGGCGCAAGTTGTTTTCTCTCGTTGCAAATTGTTCACACGCCGACAAAGATCAGCTCGTGCGATGGTAGATGTTCGATGTCGATAGAGACTCAGCCCACGGCCAACGCGCTTGATGTCGGGCAAAGCCAACGAGTATAGATCACGTACGGCATCCAAGATGGAAAGTGAATTCACGCTCTAGGGGGCGAGAGCTTGCCGACGGCGTCCTGCGGTATCCTCCCAAACCTGAACTAAAGCCTGTTTTTTTGCCATTCGAGACGTGTCGAGAAATTATGTCTTCTGTTTTGTACACCAGCGGTTAATTGTTTTTTGTCGTTTTTTTTTTTTTTTTTTTTTACTTATCACTTAATAACACTTTCCAACCAAAATTCGTAAGACGTTTTACCCTCGACTACCTTCTCTACAAGCCGTGGTCACAGTTGTCTTCCCTTCTCCCCCCGGTACGTGCCTTTATATTTTATCGCGCATAGGGTTTAGCATGCCCGCTGCTCGTCGATTTTCATCGAATGTAGCTAACTCACGCTCTCGCGCTTTCCGCTAATCAATCTCGTTTATGCAAGAAAAAGCCCCTACGAGCATGCACTCGGTGAGACTTGAACCCACGAAATTGATCTTGATAGGCACGCGGACCACCTGCCAAGCCACCGGGGACGCCGTATACATACGCCTGGCCAGCGCCCGCCACGTCACTGGCCATTGTGTGAAGACGGTGACTCAAGGGTGGGTCGGAGCCCCTAACGAGTGCACTCCGTTCCGAATTCACGACGCAATCGTTGGTTTCGTCGATCAATGTTTGGCGAGGACTCGGAATCTCGCCGCTTCGAACCAAAGATCGGCCTAAGTTTTTCTCAAGCCGATCTTGGCCCAACATCGCCCCCAGATTTGTTTTTTTTTCGGGCTTTTCCAACAGTACTGGGGGACTTTTTGTATTTCTAAATGTGCCCGTAGGAAGCGTGTTCTAATCTTTTTTGGCGGGTATCTTCGGAATTCAAAGTTTTAATCGATACTTCGCTTTCCCATTGGCATTGGTCTTAGGCTGGAAAGTAAAAGTGACGATTTGAAAAACAAAAAGAAAGTATTAATAATGGATTCTGAAGGTACGTCAGTCACTCAGAACATTCGCAAACAAAAAAACTCCAAGATGTTCGACTACCGTGTTCGGAACAAACATACCAGGTACCAGGTATTAATTATTGATGGGAAGCACGACACTACTTCATTTTTTTGAGTTTTTTCGATTTACCTCTCTTTCAGAAAATATGTACGTCGTGCCTGTCGTATCCAGGACGCAGCACCATCACGAGGCATTGTGTTTTCTATTCTGAGTACTCTGTTTCTGCGTTCGTTGTCTTCACCTTAAATCGACCTTCCCCCCCAGCTTCATCAGTAGATACTGATACACCGAGTGTTCCTTCAGATTATTTGCCGCAGAGAGCTACTACCATTGAAACAATGTGGTCAAAGGCTTTTGAGACAGAAAATCTAAAAGCGAACATAAATAATCGCAAATCCATGGGTGAAGCACGTGAGAAGTCAGCGTACCGGGAGCAAGAACGTGGCGAGACAAGGAAGACCAGCAAATAAAAACGTGAGGCAATACAAAACCTGAAGTGAAACATAGTACAAACGACGTGAGATCATAAAGGCTGCCACTAGCAGAAGAAAATAATACGTGCTCAAGAGGGACAATTGTTTTTGCTGCACGGACGAAGCAACGCGACGGAGAGGAAGATATCGGCATAAGGGCGGGGAAGGGGAGCGAAACAAGGGGAGAAAAAAAGACATGAAAGCAAGAGGGAAAAGAACAGGGAAGAAGAAAGATAAAAATCGTACTCCAGACAGTGATAGTAACATGGGTACCCGTCTATTCTAACAACCCGATTCGGGGACCTAGAAACAACCTCTGCCATCTCCTTCCTACTCTCGCTAACAGCTGTGTCACGTATCCGTGCTGATTACCAACAAAACAGAGACTCGTGAGTTCTTCAGCATTGCATTGTCTACTCTGCTGATTGCGTAACAATATAGGTAGTATTTCTGTGGCGTAGCTTTGTGACCCCCAGAACTTGTATCTCTCTACGAAGTACGACTGAAAAAACGGAAGGGACACTCGCCACGGACACTGCTGTGCTGGATGTCGGCGGGTGGGAGGGGTGGATTAAATGAACACACATGTCATCGTGCCCGATAACCTGGTATGATAGGCACGACAAAGAAAATATATGACAGTAAAAACAAAAAAAACAAATCCGAAAACAAAAAAGGAAATAGAAATGTACCCGATTTTGATCACAAAGTCATCGGGTACACCCGCGTTTGGCGACTTGTCAAAATGGAAAGAAAAACCTGTCGTACCCCCATAAATAAGGGATGTGGCCGACAATATAGAACGAGACGAAAAAAATACCACTACCTCCAGGACTGAGGCGGTTTCCTATGCGGTTCGAATTCGAGCCTAAAATTTGTATTTTTTTTACCTCGAAAATGACCACTTATATGCAGTTCAAAAATGCAAAATCCGACGGTAAAATAGAGATTTGAGATTCCGACTACCCAAGTCATTGGATTTTAGGCCAGCATCCAACGACTTGGGCCATCAGATTTTCAAATCGAAAATTGCATTGTCTCCAAATTCAAGATTCTACCCATGACAGCCGACAGCAGCAGAACGATCGTTGGTGACACAGCTGTATAGCGACGTTGCTTTGCACCCGAAGTACGACTGAAAAAAAGGAAGGGACACTCGCCACGGACACTGCTGTGTTGGATGTCGGCGGGTGGGAGGGATGGATTAAATGAACACACATGTCATCGTGCCCGATAACCTGGTATGATAGGCACGACAAAGAAAATATATGACAGTAAAAACAAAAAACAAATCCGAAAACAAAAAAAGGAAATAGAAATGTACCCGATTTTGATCACAAAGTCATCGGGTATACCCGCGTTTGAACTCTTGTCAAAATGGAGAGAAAAGCCTGTCGTACCCCCATAAATAAGGGATGTGGCCGACAATATAGAACCAGATGAAAAAAATACCACTACCTCCAGGACTGAGGCGGTTTCCTATGCGGTTCGAATTCAAGGCCTAAAATTTGTATTTTTTTACCTCGAAAATGACCACTTATATGCAGTTCAAAAATGCAAAATCCGACGGTAAAATAGAGATTTGAGATTCCGACTACCCAAGTCATTGGATTTTAGGCCAGCATCCAACGACTTGGGCCATCAGATTTTCAAATCGAAAATTGCATTGTCTCCAAATTCAAGATTCTACCCATGACAGCCAACAGCAGCAGAACGATCGTTGGTGACACAGCTGTATAGCGACGTTGCTTTGCACCCGACGGCGGCGGGCGGTGCGTCCCTCCGTGACCAGATTGCAGTTGGCACGCGGGGGCTCGGGTCTAGAGACCAAGCGAAGCGCACTCGGCACGCACCCCCCCGTGGATACGTACTCGTAGACTACACTGCTGTGCAGTTTTTTTTTTTTCCCTTCTTTCCTTTCGATTCTGTACTTTTTTCCGTTGTTTTCGTTTTTGTTTATATTCTTACGTTTTTTTTCAGTTCGTAGAATATATATATATATACAAGGTTCCCCTCCGGGAGGTGCCGTATTAAAAGGGAGAGTGGCGCAAGAGCGAAATAACAATAATACTCGTATGAAACCCCGCACACTTTTTTAGAAGTAGCACCTGCACCCACCCATCATTTTAACGTGAAGAACACACACAGCATATTTTTGAGGACAGACTATTATACTGCTGTTCGCGGAATTAGTGTGGGATCATTAATTACTACAATAATATATAATAGGATATCGGTAAGTTGAGATATATTGATCCAGCTGACTCGCGGCGATTAATTCGTAAGTACATAAAAGTTGCCCGAGGTCGAGGTTGCGCCATAATACTTTGTGACTGGCTGAGTAATAAGGTGCAGCACATACATACATACTGGTACTACAATATATGTTCCCCCAAAATAAATGTTTCTTGGTGCTTAGGGTATAATATCAAGGTTTCACAGCTAAATGCTCGAGAAAAAATCGTAGTCCGAGTACTGAGAGTATTGGAATACAGGCGGCAAAACTACTGCGAGTACTGAGAAGGCCCAAATACTGAGAGTAATGAGAGTGTGAGCAGTAACGAACCCCGAAAATACAGGTTGCTTAAAGTATGTACCCGCAGTAGTATCGAAACACGGCATAACTACTTGGGGTAAAGGCAATATATGCGCAGAGTACAGAACCTCGAGATACTGAGAGCATTCGCAGTCATGCATAATATATATTGAGTGCTCAAGTTGTCTCCAGCGAAAGTAGTTTGTTTGCTCCAACTCCCACTCGTGTGGGACTATCTGGATGTGTTTTGTGCCGAACGCTGGGCCTGAGACATGTCGATACGGCGCACAAACGGTTGAAGTATACTTCATACTCGAAGCATACTGGGCATATTGAGGATTTTTCATTACTGCGAGTACTGAGTGAGTCTCGCAGAAGAAGCAGCAGTACGAACACTACCACAATCGACGAAATACTGCTACAGACTAGTACTTACTGGTATACTTGTAGTACCCGCGGTACAGAACCCCGAGATACTTGAAGCACATCAGGCGGTATCCATGCCAGCAGCAGTAGCGAAGCCCGCATTAGTGCGAGCCCGAAGAAAGTATACGCAGTAGTATCTCTACAGAACCTCAAAATACTGCGAGTACTCGCAGTATCTCGACTACAAAAACCCCGAAATACTGCGAGTGTACGAAGTACATACGGCAATAGCAGCAGTGTTTTCTCGAACATACTTTGCTTTACTCCCAAGTATTCGGAGTAGCTGTGAAAGGTTGAGGTATGAACGCACGCCACACGCAAGCGCGCCGCCCAAACTCCTTAATTTGGGCTAAAACACACAAGTAACATGTACTATCACATTATACGTTCAGAAAAGCAAGGTGTGGACGAATGTATTATTATTACTGTAGTACGCTGTTGTAGTTCTGGTACAAAAATAGTCTAAAGTGAAATTAAGAAAAAAAAAAACGTGGATGGTGCCAGTCGAACCTCGGAAACGAAAATGTTATCCAGCAAGTGCAGTTTAAACCCATACGCTAGAACAGCGCTCGTACAACTGGCATGTCGTGTTTTTTACGCACTCTAAAACATTTTGCACGATCTCCTACAGCAATAGAGTAGCTTGTACAAGTACGACTGCATATTCAGCAGTACTGCTGTAAAATGCAACGCGAGGAACGTACGTGTACTGATCCCTTTTCAGCGGGCTCTAGGATCTATGGATCAGCAATGTAGGACACACTGCAATCAGAACTACTACTGTATGTATGAGCCGACAGACACTGCTGTACGAATGAGCCGCAGTACGATCATCCATACGCGTAAGGTGTGCTCACTGCTGCTGCTGGGCAGCAGGGTTGGTCGTGGTGCTGAAGGAAGCTGGAGGTAAGCACACTCTGTGCACTGCTGTAGGTATTGTTCTCTAGGCGGTGGTCCGTGCTCCGTGCAACAACCCGAAAAAAAAGTATGTACCAGGTATGGGATTTTTTTATACGTCATCCTGGGTACATACCGATAAAAATATATATGGCAGACGATGGAACGACAGGCTCCGACAGACACAACCAACCACAGCAACACTGCGCATATGGGCGTGTCGAACACGCACGGCGTGTGGGCGGCAGCGTTGGAACGATGAGATCTGTGCATGTTGTCTGTTGTGTTCCTGGTATATGCCTGAGCTGTGTGCTCACAGCTCTCATGAGAGCCGGGGGGAGAAAACAGAGAGTACACGACAATGTACCGATATACGTACGTAAAAAAAAAGGCCTCTTTACCGAAACCAGGGAAATCGTCTTATCCACTCCCGCCGGAAAAAAAAATTAAGTGCCTGCCGCGCGCCTCAGCGAGCACAGATCGCTCCGAGACCTATACCAATGTGTCCGGCAGGGCTTCCCGTGTCCGTGTACTTACTGTTTAGCCTAAAAGTGCTCGAGCGAAGAGAAAAGTTGGCAAAAGAACGGAAATTTGACAAATATACGTATACATATATATATGTCGTGCCTGTTATATCCAGTATGATGACATGGCATCGCATAGTTGTTTACTACAGCAGTAGCTTGGGTTTACTACTTACGTCACAGTGTATTACGGGGGAATATAGTATATAGGAGCCACGGTGAACGCAAAAACATGTACATTTGCCTATTTTTGTCAACAATATTTGGTGCTATTTACTATGGTCCCCCGTAATAGTATCTCTGTGGCGTAGTGTGCCGGCGTCCCCGGTGGCTTGGTAGGTGGTCCGCGAGCCTATCAAGATCAATTTCGTGAGTTCGAGTCTCACCGAGTGCATGCTCATAGGGACTTTTTCTTGCATAAAATTGATTAGCGGAAAGCGCGAGAGCGTGAGTTAGCTGTACATTCGATGAAAATCGACGAGCAGTGGGAATGCTGAACCCTATGCGCGATAAAAAATAAAGGCACGTACCGGGGGGGAGAAGGGACGACACCTGTGACCACGGCTTGTCCAGAAGATCGTCGAGGGTAAAACCTCCTACGAGTGGGCTGGAAAGTAAAAGTGATGATAAAAAAAAAAAAAAAAAAAAAAAAAAAAAAAAAAAAGTGACCGCAGAACTTGTACGTATCTCTCGTCTTCACACGTAGGATTGAAGAATCGGCACGGACACTGGTTATGCTCGATGTCGACTGGCAGAAAGAACGGTTTAATGTGAATAACACACAGCAACAGCACTCTGTCACGAAATGAAACACAAAACACCAAGACAGGTTGACTCTAGCGCACTCGGCACGTCTCTTCGCCGCCAGACCAGAGGCAGTCAGCCTTGGCTCGGACGATTGGGTCCTACGCGCAGGGCAGCGTACCCAGCGTGTCTCATCGCCGCGCCAAACCACAACAACAGCAGTAGTTGGTCTTGACGTTTGCTCGAATATCTGCACGCACAATAAATCTGATTTTTCCGCATAGGAAGAGTGTTTCGATTTGCCAAGTTCACAACTGAAAATGCGATCGGGCCTCAATCTGAAGTTCAAAACCCAACTGCATAGGAAACGGCCTGAGAACCCAGGGAAATATGGCACAACAATGCGGTATCTCTGTGTCGTACAGCAGTAGTTTTGGCGACGACGGAGTATACATCTCTCTAGGATTGAATAATCGGCACGGACACTGGTTGCGCTGGACGTCAACGTCAAAAGAAATATGAGGAACACACATCGAGTTGGTAGGGCTTGGTTCAGGAAAGGAGCTGTCACTGAGCGCCCAAGTGTCTGGATGTTTTTTTAGTGCTGCAGTCCCGGTTTGGGGAAAAAACAGTCAATTTCTAAGTAGTTTGTCCCCAAAACGGGACTGCGGTTTTCAAACGCTGGTACCAGAGCGTCCCCGGCTCCCCGGGATCCCGGTCGCTCTAATCTCTAGATATTTTGTCCGAACAGAAAACAAGCATTGCTATTTTAACACGCTACGTTTAGAACTTCGGCTGGGTCGTGCTTACCGGACAGAGACGGTCACTTGTTAAAGGTTTATCACAGCAGCTTCTTGTGTCTGTCTCGAGACTTATCTTCCGCAGGTTCTCAACGGAGTTCTGCACCTCGACCAAGACGTGCTAAAGTGGTCGAAAGCGGTCGAAATTTGGGGGGGTACACGATGAGACAGAAGACAACCCCCAACTAAACGTTTGCACTTCATTTGCGGACAGCTACAGCTCCTCACTGGAGACTAAGCCCGCGAAATTGAGGGATCCTCATGATCGGTGCCTACAGCCCGAGGAACGACGACTCACGAAGTGTTTTCGTGTATTCGAAGTTGGGACCGAGTACGAGCAGAAAAAACTCGCACAAACGCTAAAATATTTCATTTCGGGCAAGGGAGCATGACACAATGGCTCTCTCACCGACGAGGAAATGGCCTTCACTAGAAGTTCGTTGTTCCCCGAGAGAATGATATATCTCTTAGGGAGTCGTCGTCGAAGATGCTGCTGGGCGCAAACCTACGTTCCCATGATGGGTAGTAAGTTACTGGTCCCAAACAACTGGGAAAAAGGGCTAAAAAACAGTCAGGATTCTCGTACATTTGGGTAAACCATTCTACAATCACGACATACGGGGCTTGGTTACAAATGCCTTATTCTAATTCAGTCGTGTGCATATGTTGGGAAATGCCTACGCGCGAGGACTTGACGACGCATGATTCCTGAGCGTGTTACAGATAACGTCCCCTTAACTTCGTTCTACCCGCGTTCTACCAGTCGACATCCAGCGCAACCAGTGTCCGTGCGGACTCTTCAAAATCCCAAAAATATAAAAGTTCTGTGGTCACCAAACTATGCCAAAGAGATTCCGGTACTACCGTATGCAGTAGACAGAGTAGACAAGGCACTGGCATGTCATTATACTGGATACGACAGGCACGACAAAAATATTCAATGTTGACGAACGCTGGACGATGGTGGCAGACAGGGTAGCAAGGTGCCAGGCGGGCCAGCAGGGAGACCCTGGCTGTGCTACCCGTACCATAAACTGCTGCCGCTACCTGGAGCATGCCTTGTGCTATGTTTGGTTTGCTTGTTATTTTCCCTTGGTTTTTAGTCTTACTCTGTTGACTATTATTAATAATAGGGGTGTTTTCTTCTTTTTCCTTTTTTTTTTCTAGCTCCTTATTTTCAAGTGTCTGCCAGATCCCCTGCCGGGGGGGTACGATGGTTTGTTGCTATATACATATACCAGGTATATAGATGTTTCTTTTTTCTTGTTTCTTTTTTTCTTTCGAATTGTCTTTGTTTTTGTTTTTTCTCTTTGTTTCGTTTAGTTTCTCTAGGTCATGGAATGTGTGTGTCGTGCCTGTCGTACAACAATGTACGAGATGAGGGAAAAAACAAAACACTTTAACTGTTTAATATTAAAAACAACGAACAAAAAGTTGGACGGGACAACCTCGGACAGAACAATCCTAGTTCCTAGGTAACAATTGATTTTTTTTTTTTAAATGGTAACGCACAACATGACACTTGTGGGTTCCTTACACTCAGCTTCATACCCGTCGATATCGAGCACAGCAGTCGGTGTATGTGCCGATTCTTCAATCTTAAGGCTGTTTCCGATGCGGTTCAATTTCGAGCTTCAGATTTGTATTTTTTTACTTCAAAAATGAATTACCCTGCTTATGCAGTCCGGATTTTTTTTTATTCGAGAATCCGATGAGCCAAGTCGTCGGATTTCGGCCCAAAATTCGACGACTTGGGGTCATCAGATTTTCAAATCGAAAAATGGCATGCTCTCTAAATTCAAGATGTTATCCACGACAGCAAACAACACCAAAACGATCGATGCATTGGATCGTGATACAGCTGTATAGCGACGCTGCTTAGTGCCCGACACGCGGGCGGCGCGTCCCTCCGTGGCCAGACTACAGCCGGCTGGCGCGGGCTCGGGCCTAGAGACCTAGAGAAGCGCCCTCGGCACGCACCTCTCCGTGGATACGCACTCGTAGACTACTCCGATATACAGCAGCAGCAGCACCAGTCAGTCACAAAATGAAACACAAAAAGCCAAGACAGGTTGACTCTAGCGCACTCGCCACGTCTCTTCGCCGACAGACCAGAGGCAGTCAGCGTGGGCTCGGACGCTTGGGTCCTACGCGTTGGGAAGCGCACCCAACGCGTCTGTTCGCGGGGCAAAACCACAACAACAGCAGTTGGTCTCGGCGTTTGCTCGAATCTCTACACGCAGAATATATCTGATTTTTCCGCATAGGAAGGCTCTTTCGATTTGCCAAGTCCATATCTGAAAATGGTATCGGCTCAAAATCGGAAGCTCAAAAATCGAACCGCATAGAAAACGGCCTAAGAGATAAAAACTCTGGCCACAAAAATAACACAGAGACTGAACAATGTAAACGGAGTAGACAATGCGATACAGAGTGTCTTTTTCCCTCTCAATTTGTTTGAACTTTTTATTTTATTTTGTATTTCTTTGTTTTCTTTCGTTTTCGCGCTTTCGAAAAAACTGTATATCGTGCCTGTCATGTCCAGTACGATGACATGCGTTTTCTTCAAATTCAACCGTTCTTTCTACCCGTAGACATCCAGCACAACCAGTGTCTGTGCCGATTCTTCAATTCTAAAGATACAAGTTATGTGGTCACAAAGCTACGCCACAGATTTACTAGGTTGCCACGTATGCATCCCCGGTTGCTTGGTAAGTGGTCCGCGTGCCTGTCAAGATCAATTTCGTGGGTTCAACCATGATTAGGCGGGTGGAGGCCAAGACGCCGAGCCCCACCGGGATGCTCAACTCGGCGTCTTCTGGCGGTGAGCAACGCTGCTTGCCGACTATTGCCGAGACCCCAGACATTGCTACCCTGGGAAACGTCCTCTTTCGCGAGAAGGAGGAGCTGCTCGTGGTGGGCTTTGAGGGCCGCACGGCGCTCACGGAGGGCCGTGGGATCGCCTTGGTAACGCCCCGGATTGAGAGCCAGGGTGGAGGTTTCCTGTGCAGAGAACTCCGGGTTGATGGTAGGCCCGGCACTGGTCGTAGGTAAGTCTCACCGAGTGCATGCTCATAGGGACTTTTTCTTGCATAAAAAATTGATAAGCGGAAAGCGCGAAAGCGTGAATTGGCTATATTCGATGAAAGTCGACGAGCAGTGGGAATGCTGAATAAAGGCACGTACCCGGGGGGAGAAGTGACGACACCTGTGACCACGGCATGTCCAGAAGATCGTCGAGGGTAAAACCTCCTACGAGTGGGCTGGAAAGTAAAAGTGATGGAAAAAAAAAAAAAAAAAATGCAATGTAATGCCCTGTCACCATACTGCGTACGAAAGGCACGACGTACACATTCCATGACCTAGAGAAACGAAACGAAACAAAGAATACAAAACTGGCATTCCGTTGTCTACTGCTGTTGCTGTGCTACATCTCTGCTCTAGGACTGAAGAATCAGCACGTGCACTGCTGTTGTGCGGGATTTCGACGGGTAGAAAGAACGTTTTGACGAACACACACATGTCATCGTATTTTATAAATGTATGAAATACGTCAGCTGTGAGTTCGACTGATTAAATAGCTGATGCTCAGCTTTGCAAGCAGCGAAATATGTTTCGTCTATATTCCATTTTCACCGAATTTTAGAAGTATTGTAATAAACCGAACGCGCGTATTTGTAGTGCCGGACAGTGATTGGCACGACATACGCATTCTGTTGAAAACAGAATAATCGAAGAAACAAAGGAAAAACACATCGAAATGAAAGAAACAAAAAAGGGTTGGCAGATAATACCAGGTACCAGTACAAACAAGAAAAAAAGCAACACGGCAACCAATACAATTACATGCATGTAGAACACGCGCGTTCGGTTTATCACAATACTTGTAAAATTCAGTAAAAATGGAATATAGACGAAACGTACTACGCAGCTTGCAAAGTTGAGTATCAACTAATGAATCAGTCGAACTCACAGCTGACGTATTTCAAAATGTATAAAATGCAAACAACAGAGTGGGAACAAAAGGAAAGAACAGGCAAGCCGAAGCACTACAAAAAACGAAACAGAAGCACCGCCCTCCAGATACAGCCGCAGCAGTTTGTGGTGCGTGTGCAGCATACACTTCAGACAGGTTCTTGCTCTACCTACTTCTTAGTCGGTCGGGCACCTCGCTCTCTTTTCCCCCCTCTCTTCCCTGCTTCCCGTCAACCATGCCACACACCTGCACAGGATGCGTCGAACGACTATTCATATCCACAAATAACGAAACAGGCTCGTCATCCGCGCACGAAACAAAACTTTTTTTTGAAGACGAGGGAAGACAGACGATGGAACAAAAAAATAACTCCACGCCCTTGCGATGCCAGGTCGTTGTTGATATTGAATCGTAAAATAATGACGTACGGGTGTTCTGCAGGTTTGTACGAATACGTACTGCAGCTGCTACTGCTGCTGTACATGTCATGTACTGCCGTTTTGTTAACGGTGATGTACTTCTGCACATCGAGTACTCCTGCTTCCTGTTAGAAGGAAGAAAACTGGCGAGCTGCTTGCCGCAGTGCTGCTGTGTGTGCTGTCGTTCTGTTTTCGGTGATATATTGCAGCAAGCACATCGAGTACTCCTGGTTGCCGTAAGAAGGAGTCACGCTCACCGTGCAAATATGGGTTTCGACGAAGTCCTTGGTCGCATACATAGATAGCTGTCTGTTTTAATTTTGTAAAGGAAGAAACTTCGTGGGGCGGTTTGCGGTAGGGTTGCTCGGCGGCGGCCAGCCAAAGGGAGTTATCATCTGCGTAGCTATTGAGGCGAGGCGTACGCATGTCACGAATTCAACGCCATCTTGAGACCTCTTAATATACTGGACTGGGTCGACGGTGACGGTAGGACAGAACGGAAAAAAACAGCCGTCGACCATGGTCATCAGGTGCCTGATGTGCTATGTCGCGTTCGTCACATCTATTTGTTGTGACGGTTGCGCGACCATGCAATCACACCAACACCACTACACAGGGGAGTACATTATGGTGTGGCTGCGAACATAAAAGAGTGGAAGTATATAATCATCTGTACGTCCGACGCTGTTCTGAGTACATCCAAAAACACCGAACAGGTAACCTCTCACCAAAACCAGAAGCGTCACACAATTAAGCTGACGATAGCACGAGCACCACCAGATGTACCGCAGCTGCATTCTGATTGAGTCCTGGGTCCTGGATTAGCGCCAGGGAGTTCCATAAAGTTTCGGTAGCTTTGGTGTTTAGATGCATATATATAGAATTACTGAGCCCGCGCAGATGTTTTTGGGTGCGTGATTGGTGAATCCCAGTGACACTTTACTTCTTAGAGGTTGGCTAACGCAATCCGTTTTCTTGCATTTCGAATAATCCATGGATTGAGGTCATCCTTGATTCACACACGGGGTTGTCTGATGGTCGACCAACGGGTCGCAGCAGCGCCCCGACGTGCTCCCCGCCGCCCCGCCTGTGAAGTTTCGCGACAGGTACTCGTCCGTGATGCATTCAGACCGCAATCAATGGTGAACTCTCTACTGATGATATATATGCTGCCATGAGGCCTGCAGTGTGGTTGTGTAATCAGTAGTAGTAGTAGCAGTAGTAGTAGTAGTAGTAGTAGTAGTAGTAGTAGTAGTAGTAGTAGTAGTAGTAGTAGTAGCAGTAGTAGTAGTAGTGGTAGTACTATTGCTGTAACCTGTATCGGTAGTCTTCACTCGTTCAGCGTGTTGTAATTTGCTCTGAATACAAGTTGGAAGAATGACTTTTACAAAAAGTACTACTGCAGTAGTATACTGCTGACAGCAGCAGCAGTAGTATACTGCTGACAGCAGCATAAGTACACTGCTGCGCTGAAGGTCCTTCCACACCCAAGAAGACACAATCGGCTCCCAGCCCCGCCCTGGTCGGCCTGACATTTTCAAAGTTATCGTATAAGTGTTGCAGATTACACTGAGCTTGTTACCATAAATGGGATCAAACGCTGCCAACTGAACACTCCATAAAAGGTACCAGGTATGGGCCACGATATGCATGCATATGGCCTCTGGGCACCTTGTAGTACACCCTGATGAGTACTCTGAGATATGCCCAGTTGCTGACGCGCTATAGGGACTGCACCCATGCTGTGAAGACTATTCTGTGATCCGTCGTTTCATCATCTGCATTGCGTCTGAGTCCAGAGTGCAGTAGTCGAAGACAAGGCAGGAAGGAAGTTCATCACCCGTGTGTTTCCCACCATTCGGAGACTACATAGGGGGATCGACAGGCCTCCTTCCTGCGACTCGATATAAGAAAGTTTTGACGGATAGATCAAGGACCGACGAACAACGGGCGTCCGCAGGAGACCGGTCGCTACAGTGCCAGGCACTACTGTCTCCGGTACTAAACCCCTCCCGGAAACACTACTGTTGACTTTCCGTATTAAATACATAGCTGCGTTCGAATTGTATTATTAAACAAATAATAATAGCCACAAATAGACATCGGAGAGGAGGGATCCGAGACGTGCCATTGCTGAGTGTAGCGCGACTCTAGATATTTCGAAAACAATATTGTAGAAGATGCCCTAACGCACACACACCTACAACATCTAGCTGGTACCAGGTACTGCTGTACATTAAAACTGATAGCAAGTAATACTGCTGTACAGGCACGCTGAATTCAGAAGTGTATGTCAGGGCGGGACCGGTACATAGGGGGCGAAGCACAACCACAAAAAAAGCCGGGCCACCACCTACAGGCACGAAGAAAGCGACGATCATTTTTTTTTTCTTTCTCTTCCTTTCTTCGATTGATGAGCCTCATTGAAGGAGTCATGTGGCGTGGGTGGATGACGAGCCTGTTACGGGCATTGTTGACGAATGTTGACGAACGCTGGGCGGAGGCGGCAGACAGGGTAGCAAGGTACCAGGCGGACTAACAGGGAGAACCTGGCTATACTACTCGTACCACAAACTGCTGCCGCTACCTGGAGAAGATGCTTTGTGCTTTGGTTTGCCTGTTAATTTCCCTTGGTTCTTTTTATAGACTTATACTCTGTTTACAAGTATTAATAGTGGTGTTTTGCTTCTTTTCCAATTTTTCCAGCCTTTTTTTCAAGTGTCGGCCACATCCCCTGCGGGGGAGGTACGACAGTTTGTTTCTTCTATATGTTTCTTGTTTCTTTTTCTCTTTCCGATTTGTCTTGCTTGTTTTTGTTTTATTTCTTTGTTTCGTTTCGTTTCTCTTTTTCATGGAATGTGTCTATCATGCCTGTCGTATCCAGTATGATGACACATGGACATGGCATTGCATCGCCCACTACTATCTGTGCATACTGCGTACGTACGTACGTGCCAACGTGTCGGCGTCCCCGGTGGCTTGGTAGGTGGTCCGCGAGCCTATCAAGATCATTTTCGTGACTTCCAGTCTCACCGAGTGCATGCTCATAGGGACTTTTTCTTGCATAAAATTGATTAGCGGAAAGCGCGAGAGCGTGAGTTAGCTGTACATTCGATGAAAATCGTCGAGCAGTGGGAATGCTGAACCCTATGCGCGATAAGAACTAAAGGCACGTACCGGGGGGGAGAAGGGATGGCACCTGTGACCACGGCTTGTCCAGAAGATCGTCGAGGGAAAAAACCTCCTACGAGTAGGCTGGAAAGTAAAATTGATGATGTAAAAAAAAAAAAAAAAAAAAAAAAAAAAAAACGTTGTTGTTGTTGTTGTCTTCACATTAAACCGTTCTTTCTACCCGTCGACATCCAGCACAACCAGTGTCCGTGCCGATTCTTCAATCCTAGAGAGATACAAGTTTGTTTGTGGTCACAAAGCTACGCCACAGAGATACTACTGCTGTGTGTGTGTTCTTCACATTAAACCGTTCTTCTACTCGTCGACATTCAGCTAGCCCAGTGTCCGTGCTGATTCTTCACCCTAGAAATACTACGTTGCCACGTATGCAGTGCAATGCCATGTCATCATACTGCGTACGACAGGCACGACAGACACATTCCATGACCTAGAGAGACGAAACGAAACGAAGAGAAAAAAAAAAACTAAAACAATAAAGAAGACAAATCGAAAGAGAAAAAGAAACAAGAAAAATATTTATACACGAGTATATATAGGAAAAGAGCATCGTGCCCCCCCCCGCAGGGGATCTGGCAGACACTTGAAAAGACCGAACTGCCAAAAAAAGAGAGAAGAAGAAAGACACCACTAACTAGTCGTCAACAGAGTAAGACTAAAAGAACCAAGCGAAAATAGCAGGCAAACCAAACAAAGCACAAATCCTCCAGGTAGCGGCAGCAGTTTGTGGTACAAGTAGCACAGCCAGGGTCTCCCTGCTGGTCTGCCTGGTACCTCGCTACCCTGTCTGCCGCCTCCGTCCAGCGTTCGTCTAACTATGCCCGGCCCCTCGGCGTCAGACCTTTTTTTTTTTTTTTTTTTTCATCACTTTTACTTTCCAGCCCACTCGTAGGAGGTTTTGCCCTCGACGATTTTCTGGACAAGCCGTGGTCACAGGTGTCGTTCCTTCTCCCACCCGGTAC
This sequence comes from Macrocystis pyrifera, assembly GCA_031763025.1. Classification (NCBI taxonomy): domain Eukaryota; class Phaeophyceae; order Laminariales; family Laminariaceae; genus Macrocystis; species Macrocystis pyrifera. The sequence goes on along the minus strand of JASSKH010000020.1, from coordinate 10,553,892 downwards.
GTGCCTTTTATTTTTATCGCGCATAGGGTTCAGCATTCCCACTGCTCGTCGATTTTCATCGAATGTACAGCTAAGTCACGCTCTCGCGCGTTCCGCTATTAAATTTTATGCAAGAAAAAGTCCCTATGAGCATGCACTCGGTGAGACTCGGACGCATTCCCACTGCTCGTCGATTTTCATCGAATGTACAGCTAAGTCACGCTCTCGCGCGTTCCGCTATTAAATTTTATGCAAGAAAAAGTCCCTATGAGCATGCACTCGGTGAGACTCGGACGCATTCCCACTGCTCGTCGATTTTCATCGAATGTACAGCTAAGTCACGCTCTCGCGCGTTCCGCTATTAAATTTTATGCAAGAAAAAGTCCCTATGAGCATGCACTCGGTGAGACTCGGACGCATTCCCACTGCTCGTCGATTTTCATCGAATGTACAGCTAACTCACGCTCTCGCGCGTTCCGCTATTAAATTTTATGCAAGAAAAAGTCCCTATGAGCATGCACTCGGTGAGACTCGGACGCATTCCCACTGCTCGTCGATTTTCATCGAATGTACAGCTAACTCACGCTCTCGCGCGTTCCGCTATTAAATTTTATGCAAGAAAAAGTCCCTATGAGCATGCACTCGGTGAGACTCGGACGCATTCCCACTGCTCGTCGATTTTCATCGAATGTACAGCTAAGTCACGCTCTCGCGCTTTCCGCTATTAAATTTTATGCAAGAAAAAGTCCCTACGAGCATGCACTCGGTGAGACTCGGACTCGCGAAATTGATCTTGATAGGCTCGCGGACCACCTACTACCAAGCCACCCGGGACGCCGGCACAATACGAATCATCCACCCACGCCACACGACTCCTGCAATAAGACTTTTCAATTGGAGAAAAGAACAGAAATAAATGAAATGAAAATGACATGGGGTCAGCGCAAAAAAAAGCAAATAAAATGAAATAAAAATAAACAGTATCCCTGTGGCGTAGCTTTGTGACCACAGAACTTGCATCTGTTCAGGGATTGAAGAATCGGCACGGACATTGATTGGTTGTGCTGGACGTCGACGGGTAGAACAAACGGTTTAATGTAAAGAACACACACACACACTCATCCACCCTCCACCTACGAGTCATCGACAAACCCACATCACTCGCGATTATACAGGTAATACGCAATTTCATCGTACAGCAGCAGCCGGCGTCTCCGGTGGCTTGGTAGGTGGTCCGCGAGCCTATCAAGATCAATTTCGTGAGTTCGAGTCTCACCGAGTGCATGCTCATAGGGACTTTTTCATGCATAAAATTGATTAGCGGAAAGCGCGTGAGCGTGAGTTAGCTGTACATTCGATGAAAATCGACGAGCAGTGGGAATGCTGAACCCTATGTGCGATAAAAACTAAAGGCACGTACCGGGGGGGAGAAGGGACGACACCTGTGACCACGGCTTGTCCAGAAGATCGTCGAGGGTAAAACCTCCTACGAGTGGGTTGGAAAGTAAAAGTGATGATGAAAAAAAAAAAAAAAAAAAAAAAAGTAGTTGTTGTGCTGAGCGCAGTGGGTGGGCAGGTGAAACCCATCCGATGGTGGTATACTGAAGTATGCCATCAGGGCGGGGTCGGTGTAGCGGACCTCGAACAATTGTTTCAAAAAAGAAGGCTACCCCCTTCTTCTGCACAGGTGGTAACGTGATTGAGTTAGTGTTGGATATCGTACCGAAACTTTCGATATATCGTTCGATAATTTGGTTTTTTATCGAACCGAATAAAGTTCGGTATTTCGATATATGTATATACCTGGTATATATACAAGGTTCCCCTCCGGTAGGTGCCGTATGTGAAAGGATAACAGTTATTGAAACTGTCATGCTCTTGGACTGGACGGGTAGCTTCCAGAGTTTAGATGATAGTTCGAGCAGGCAGAGTCGCAGTGGTCCAGGTCAAGGAGAAAGAAGAAGAAGAAGTTCTCGTGTATTAAACCCAGCGCGATCAGAGGCAAGAAGTGGACTGAACAGTTACTGTAAGGGGCAACCACAATTGGTCCTTCCTGTCGGTAGTTCTATCCAACTGCTTCAAGTTATTCATCTACACGAGTCATTATCTTGCTCATACTCTGATCTATATTGCTCGTGTCTGTCTCTGCTATCGGCCAATGATCGACAACCTGACTACCGACATTCTCACTAGACTGTTCTCTACAGCAACAGTCTTCGCTATCACAGAATAGTCAGTCCAACAGCATTCTTACTCATAGTACTCACTCATACGTACGTCAATTAGTTATCTCACCACGGCAGGCCAGAGCAGTCAGAGAGTCAGTCTCCATGTCAGGTACATCCTGGCATGAGAGGCTGACCTTTCTTTTCTACATCCCCGGCTATGTATCGCCTCCAAATACTACTGAAACCCAAAATCACCTCAATAGCCCATCCTGGTCCACTGTCGCCAACTTAGAGGGCGTGCAGTGGAACCACATCAATATGTGATATTGCTCGCATGAAAAAAAATATCAGGTCAATAGTATTAGCAGACCTTAAATATTTATATATATCATATCCAGTCAACAGCAGTGTTAGACCTTGAAAAAAAATCAAAACCTACGACTACAATTCTCGTATCACAAAATAAATCCTATTTTGTACGTACCCTATTTCTTGTACTCTAGTTTCAACTCTATGCTCCTCCAATTATTTCTACTCTACCAAAAAACCTCCCGGCTGTACTTCCCGTACTGAAGTTGCCACCCTTTTTGTTTCTATCGCAACCACCTGGCTATACGTGCCGTACTGAAGTTGCCGTCCCCCCCCTTTTTCTATGCAACCACCTGGCTGTACGTCCAGTACTGAAGTTGCCGTCCCCCCCCTGGCCTATTACATTGTACTCCTCGCGTCTTGTCTATTCCATTGATGGTGCATATTTCTTGACACTCCGAGTCCTTTGGTGTACATGCCAGCACCACGCTCCTCGCTCCTCGCTCACCGTTGTCAACGTCTCCTGAGATAGCCGCACGTTGTATTGCTTTCCCAGATCCAGCATTTTAATGGTATATGCGGGAGCATTTTATTCTCTGCGTCCTCCGCTACCCCCACCACTTTCGCCAGCTACCGACCTGCTTGCGCCATTTTGAAATTTACGTACGACACAATGATTTCAGGTGTATACAATTTTGGCCTTTCGCTGGTATGTATCACAGCAAACAAAATGTCCTGTCGGCACGTGTCTTTCGCCCTTTTCACGTGCGATAGCTCGTCTAGCTACCTCTGCTCTGTATCGACGATATTTTCAATTTCCCCCATGACTTGAACGGGTTCTCCCGCCCAGTATTTTTTACTACGCAATGGCCATATTGCTTTAATTCCCCCTCGTGCTCCCAAGTGGGTCGCTCCAGTCCAACCCAGTACGTATAATATTGCACTGCTAGTTTACCACCTAACCCTCTCGTCAGTCGATATTTTGTTAACGTGCGGGGCGTTACGCGGTGGTTATCTAGTTCAGCAGTCACATCGTCCGTTGTTAGATGGAACGTGGGTAAAATCTCCGAGTACTTATTCAGCACGTAATTGCTCATGGAGCATGGTAAAAATATCGGCGGGGTCGCCACTTCATGAGGGTTGTAGCATTTATTGCACCGGTGCACTGACACTCTTGCATTTATCCCCCGACCTGGCTCATCCTTTCGAATTTCTAACAATATTAGTTTGGGTCCAACCTCTCTGCCATCATTCATCTTCCTTGGCCCCGCACGTAACACCTTGTAAGGTCCAACAGTTTGCCAGTTTACTTATTAGCACCAACGATTTTCTGGCTGAGCTGCCCTCAGCTGGTTTGTGCACATGTTTTCCACCTCCCGTTATAGTGCTGTGATCATCGTAAACCCAGGCCCAATCTCCGACTTCAAATTTCGTTCGATTGTTCATTGCTGCATCAATTTTCTCATTGTTGGCTTCGTGCTTCGCTTTTATTAACCGGTCTTCCTCTGAGATTAATCTATACGCTCGCACTTGCCTGTCTCTCATCAACTCCAGATAATCAAGCTGATATATTTTAGTGCTTTGGTGTCCTTTCAAGCCACTACCTTCTAATATAGTCATCGGCAACCTCGGGTACCGACCTATGTGTACTTCATTAGGTGCCAATCCTGTTCCTCTGCTCACGTTATTATTGTTTTCTTCTATTGCGTGTAATAACATCTCGTCCCAATTCTTTTGGTCATCGGCTATAAGATAAGACAGCATATGACACAAAGTATTGTTGAGCCTTTCTACCATTCCGTTCGTCTGGGGGTGGTAGGAACTCGTATACGTTTTGATTGAGCCTAGCATCTTGAATACCGCCTTGCACACTACTGACACAAATTCGCACCACGATCTGATAAAAAGGTATGCAGGCATCCCCACCTTGGAATGTAATCGTGAACCAACCTGGCCGCACAACCTTCCGTATTATTTTCTCCCTTTGATATGGCGTACGCCTCGGCGTGTCTACTGAACAAATCTACTACCAGAAAGACGTACTCGTTTTCCTTTGCCGTTAAAGGTAGGAGTCCTAGTAGATCGAACGATACCATCTGCCCTGGTTTACTGGGTAATGGCAATCATATCAGAGGCCAGCGTACAGTTTGCCTGGCGCTCTTCCTGGTTTGACATGTGTAGCATCTTCTTATCCGCCACTTTAAATCGCTGTAGTAACCCAAGCGTCACCTTCTCTCTTAAGTGTATTGCCTCTTTGTGAGCACAGTCCATCACCCAAGGTCTAAGCAGCAACGGTACATAGGTCCTCACAGGCTCATCTCCCAGCAGCCTCTCATACTGACCTGGGTTTCGGTTAGGGCGATCATCAGGGGCACGTGACGGGGCGTCGGATCAGTAACTTTTCAGAGGTCGGAAGCTCCATCAATTCCCCTTGCGATACAAACCGTTTCAAATCTACTACGTCTATCCCCGGACCTAACCCTTCCTCGGTTATATCACTGCTTGGTGTTTCATTTTCTATGCACGTCATTGCAATCTTAGCAGTACCATCTTTTGTTGGGCAACCACCCAGTTTTTCGCGGTTTTCTGATACGACGTTTCCAAGAAAGCGCACGCTGCTTCGCTGTCTAGTTCCTCGTCTGCAAGTTCCGATGGTTCTGCTGCATTATTTTCCTGTCCTGTGCCTGCTGCTGCCCCATCGTTGCTACCTCCCCCGTCTATGTCTATTACTGTTACATCCTGTATCGAACCTGGGCCCAAGAATTCCCTCCCCTCTTTGGTCATCGGACATGCATGTAACACTAAACCGGGTTCTAGCTGACCGCTGATTACCTTACTCTCGTCAGGTTCACTTCACGGGCCGTAATCACGTATAACATACTCTCGCGGACTTCCTTTTTGTCTTGGCTGGTACGATTCTCGTTTTCTGCCTCGCTGCATCAACTGCCAGGACAGCTGATTTTGCCCATCCATTGTTCGCGGCGCAATTTTTGTGCTCAATCTCTGTTTCAGTATCTCCCACATCAAAACTGTTGTCGGTACGATTCTCCACCCCACCGAAGCTGATGCCCCTCCCTCCAAATGTTTGACGCTCCAGCCCACCCAGGCTGATGTCCCTCCCTCCCTCGGTTCGACACTCCAGCCCACCCAGGCTGATGCCCCTCCTTCCCAAACTCGGCTGTGTTCCACTGGCACCTATAATGTAAACGTCCACATCCGTAGGGTCAGGCAGACGTAAGTTATCACAGGTTTCTTCCTATGTTGCGGGCACTGACAATCGGGACATAAGATCTGCATTTCCATTCAACTTTCCCGGTCTATATTCCAGTGTATAGCTGTACGCAGTTAGAAAATCAAATCATCTCTGTACGCGGTTAACTGTCGTGGCCAGGCTCTCGAGGTGTTTAAGCGGCTGATGGTCGCTCATCACTATGAAAGGTATACCGTAAAACAACTGTCGATTTTTCTTGACTGCCCGCACAATAGCTGCACATTCAAGCCCGGTGGTGCTCCAGTTTTTCTCGTTTGGGAGCGGAGATCTGCGTAAAAAACTTATCGGGCGAGTCGTACCGTCGCTCTGGTCTTGCTCTATCACTACACCTAACCGGTCGGCAGACTCGTCTGTAATCAACTGAACAGCCGATGCCTGGAAATTGCTGCTGCTAAATCGGGAAACGCCAGTATCTTGGGACTCGCTAGTTGCGCTACAAGGTCCTGTATTATTTGCGTATGTTCCAGAGTGAATTCAAACTTTACCCCCATCTTCAGCAATGAGTTCAGTGTATTTGTGACCGCGGCCATTTTAGGTTGAAACTTCCAGTGATACCCTACCCCTCCCATGAGTGAGCGCAGCTGGCTAACATTTGTGGGCATCGGCATCTTTAATAATGCTTCTACTTTCCCTGGATCCGGTGCTATCCCCTCAGCCGTTACTCTGTGGCCCAAAAATGTCACTACCTTTACACCTAGGTGTACTTTCTTTGGTGCTAGTTTCAGATTGAAAATGGTGAGTCGTTCAACAAAAATTCCGTAGATGTTTGACATGCTCTTCTCCGTTTTCGAAAAACAGACTATATCGTCAATAAATAAACGCACTCGCTCCAACCCGTCGCATACACCGAGCATGATTGGCTGGAACCACCCTGGGCTCGATGCCTGGCCCATCGACATGACCGTCCATTCCCAATTTCCTGATTGCGTGCACACTGCTGTCAAGGGAATAGAATATTCATGTATTGAACACTGAAAAAATCCGCTCACCAAATCCATCGTACTAAAAACATGAGTTCCTCCTTAATCAGCTAACAAGTCGTCAACCGTTAACAACGGCAAAACTGGTATGACAGACTGCGCGTTTACCCTCTTGTAGTTACATGTGATCCTGATTCTGCCGTCTGGTTTCGCGATCACCAAGGGGCTCGACCAATTGGAATATGATCTGCGCAATATTCCCGCCAACATCAATTTATCGATCTCTGTTTGGACTTTTGCTGCCAGTACTGGAGAGTGACGGTATGGTCTCTGTTTGACTGGTCTCGCATCGCTTTTCAGTACAATGCGGACCGGGTCTACTTTGACATGTCCTAGATCAGTGCTGTGGTGTGAAAAGCGATGTTCACAACTGCACAGCAATTCTGCCAGAGCGTCGATATCTGCGACTTTCCACAACTCCTTTTCGAAATCGAAATATTTTTCTTGTAAATTTGGTGGTACCCTTAACCACAACTTTATAAAAGCTGCACGCTGGTCGTCGTCTAAACTATCCTAAAATTCTTGCGGGACTTCGCGAGGTTTTTTCGTTTCCGCAGCTTCTACTGCATAAATCTCTCCAGACAGGGTGGGTATTAGCTGTGCTTTTGTCGAATCGCTCTTGACTAAAGGTGCACCCCCTACTCCCAATTTCATGTTTGGCATCATTACGTATGACTGACGTCCCGTGTGTCGTAGCGGGATTTCGGAGGTTCCGGCCTCTACTACAGCTTCCAGGGGCAACCAGCCTTTGGTAAATCGTATATACCACATACCTTCGGACGCCGGCGTGCCGTCTGTATTAGTGATATCGACTTTACCGCATGCCATCCCGTTCGGAAGTGTACATCGTTTTGCCGAAAAACGTGCATCCACCACCCCCTTGGTGCTAGTTTCTACTAATCCTACCGTACTGTTGACCCAATCTGAATACCTTTGTGTGTTTTCAACGGTCTCACTCTCCCGTACTGTAAACGTCACCAATGTTTTCTTTGTCGTTTATGTCAACGTATTTTCTGATTGGAAATTCCGCCCAACCATCACGCCCCAAAAGTACTGCATGAGTCATGGCCACATCTGGTACAACGTGTGCATATACTACCAAACAAACTGACTGTGCCCTCCCATTCTCTGAGGCAATCCCCCTTTCTCCTCCCATCTAAGTGTTCAATCGTACTCTGCTGTTCGTGGTTAAAGGTATACCTTGAAATCTTCCCCATTTTCCTTCTGGTATTTCTGTTAACCCATTTCTTGAAGCTGCCCCACATCTCGACATTTTCTGCCATACCTTGCGTTGGATAAAAGAAGATGGGCTCCCAGTGTCCAGCAGTACGGTGCAGTTCTGTGTACGCGTAGCTTTGGATCCCCCAAAAATCTGAGCTCGTGTTGTATGACGTCTTTTGTCCAACGTCACCTCTCCTCCCACGGCACGCGTAAATTCTGGCAGGTAGTCTGCTCGTTCCCCACCTTTGATCTCCTCCTCACACAGTGGGAAAACGTTGGGTAGCGGTTCACTACTCAGGTTTTGCTTGGGTTCGAGTGCATATATGCTGTCTGGCATTCCCGGCTTGATCGAAAATTCTCCTCCCTGAACGCGGCTACTTCTATCAATGCTCGGTGTATTTGAGGTCATACTGGATACATCAACATTTCGTTCCGGTCGCTTTGCCGTCTGTCGCTCAAAGAAGGTTGACATTTTATCTATTTCTGTACTATTTTTCGCTCGCAAGCGTCGTACACTCATTTCTGTTTCAATTTACTACGTTACCAGTCCATGAGGTTTCCTCTTCTACTGGCGGGGAAACTTGCGGGCTTTGCTGGGTAGACAAGGCGTCGCTCCCCTATTCTCACCTTCCCGGGCTCTAAAACTATTATCAGTGGGAGGTATCTCTCTCTTCAACTGTACATTAGAAGCAGGCGTGCCCTTCGCCCTGTTGACAGCAGACATTGGCTCATATTTGATATGACTCCGAACTAACGCACTCAACGATTTAACGTTGCTTCGAACTGGCGTTTTTCTCGGTAGCTTACACCGTATCCTTACGCCGTCCGGACGGCTAAGCCCGCCCGCCCGCCTACTACTAACAGTGACGGAGCTTGTGCAGAGCGGTGGTACTAGGGTAGAAGTGCACGATCGGACATCGGGGTAATTACTTCCGCCCTCTCCAGAAGGACGACAACCAGCTACGCCTCCACTCTTACCGTTTATAAGTAGATTGTATCCTACCCCTTGACTTGGATTTGCGTTGTGCGCCGCGGCTCCCGTCGTAACCTTTCTTGCATTCGATGATGCTGTGAGGGCCCCTCCTCTTCCTCCGGACGCCTTCCTCCCGGACGCTCCTTGATCTGTGTGTAGAAAAGAACCACGAAACGAGGGCCGAGATGCTACCGGCAAGTCGACCTCCTTACCGTTGCAGCTTCAGATTTCTCCTCTTTCGCGGTTCTCTCTGCGTTTTGCGTGCCGTTGACACAACCGCTGTTGCCACCTTCGCCGACGTCTTCTTACCTCTTCCGGTGTGCCTTCTCCTATTTCAGGGTTTATAATTTGGGATCGATTCATATATGCAGCAGGACAGTCTCTTGCAAAGTGAGTATCTTCTGCACAATTTAAACATATCGGACCAAAGGCTCGGCGTGCAGCATCTTTAGCCTCACGCGAAACATATCTGATCTAGAATGCAGGTTCTTTATTACTTTTACCGAAGCCCCCTCGGCTCTATAATACCGTATAAACCTTCTCAAATTCCATATTACCATCCAGAGGACCAGCCTCTCTCTGATGCCGCCCTCCTCTTTGGGCCGTTCCTGGTCCTTTCCAGGGCTCATGCCTTCCTTTTTGGGCAGTTTTGCAATCCTGCCACTCGGGGAGAGTGAGGGTGCATTGCCAGTTAGGTGGTGTGCGAGTCTCGTCGCCTTAGGTTCATTATTGACCATCGGCATCGTGTCAGCTGCTACGGCAGCAGTGTGGGCCCCCCCCACGTCCGGTGTTTGGCTCTTGCCAGCACTATCGGACCTCTCTTCCGGTACTTGGCCTTTGCCAGCACTATCGGAAACTACTTTGGGGCCCTTCGCTTTGCTGACTCTGGCGGAGCGCCGAGCCGTGGCCACGGGCTAGAGTCCTGAGACTTCTTTCCTCCCTCCTGATTTCGTGCTCGGTTGGTACGACGACATACTTGTACGTGTTTTCTTACTTCTCCGGTTGAACGCTAGCTCTGCCGAGTCCTAAAGCCGGACGACGCCACTGAAAGGATAACAGTTATTAAATCTGTCTCACTCTTAGAACGGGATTTTCTTTTTACTTAAGGATGAAAGGTAAAAATATAGAAATCGATGAAAAGATACCACGGAAACATTTTTTTGTCTTCCCTTTTCTAGGGTGGGTAGAAGTCACCACAAAGCACCACCTCAAGAATTTTTGGTGTCATACGATCTCGCATCGCCTCTCACCACCGCAAAAACGAAAAATTCTTACCCGCACCAAGAACGGCGGAAATAGGTGCAAACCCGTTTGCGATAGTGAGCGGCGACGCTGGGTCCTAGGACCCCAAAAAACCGTGAGGTGGTGCCCCGGGGTGATATCTAACCACCCCAGAAACGAAAAAAAAAGTTGGCTTCCTTGGTATTTGTTGAGAAATTTCCATTTTTTTAGCATTTCATCCTGAAGTAATATTTTATCCTGAAGTCCGAAAATATCCTGTTTTAGACTAGAAGGGTAGCTTCCAGAGTTTAGATGAAAGTTCGAGCAGGCAGAGACGCAGTGATCCAGGTCAAGGAGAAAGAAGAAGTAGTTTCCGTGTATTAAACCCAGCGCGATGAGAGGCAAGAAGTGGACTGACCGGGAAGGGGCAACCACAGTTGGTCCTTCCTGTCGGTAGTTCTATCTAACCGCTTCAAGTTATTCATCTACAAGAGTCATTATCTTGCTCATACTCTGATCTACATTACTCGTATCTGTCTCTGCTATCGGCCAATGATCGACAACCTGACTACCGACATTCTCACTGGACTGTCACTTTCTCGGGCAACGCTCTCTGCTATTGGTTACGTACTCGACTAGTCTCCCAACGTAATCGGTCCTACTGCTAATAGTACTATTCTCTAAAGCAACAGTCTTCGCTATCACAGAATAGTCAGTCCAACAGCATTCTTACTCATAGTACTCACTCATACGTACGTCAGTTGGTTATCTCACCACGGCAGGCCAGAGTCAGTCTGCATGTCAGGTACATCCTGCCATGAGAGGATGACCTTTCTTTTCTACATCTCCTGCTATGTACCGCCTCCGAATACTACTGAAACCCAACATTATCTCATATGAATAGGAGAGTGGCGCAAGAGCGAAAAAATATTCGTATGCAACCCTGCACACTTGTGTAGAAGTAGTACCTGCATCCACCCATCATTTTAACGTGAAGAACAAACACAACATATTTTTGAGGAGAGATTATTATACTGTTCACGGAATTATGGGCCGTTCTAATCGATGTATTTTTTTTCCAAATTTTCCAAATATTGGAAATCTGTATAAAGATACGGAGGCGTTCTGTCGTAATTTTGGAAATTCTTCGGGGGACCTGGTATAAGTACCCCATGGGGTACGTGGATAAAAAGTACCCCAAAGAGGTACTTTTAAAAGTGCACGTACCCCAAACAAACCATAGGGTTTCTACAGTGTACTCGTAGTGCATTTCGTTTGTGCCGGCAAGATCCCCCACGCCACGCCGGGCCATCGCCTATCGACACGTCTGGTCCGTTCCCGTCCCAGCTTCCACTCGCCAGCACCGCAGAGCAAGCCAAACGGAAAACACCCCAAGCCAAGGAAACAGCAGCTAGAAGCACACGCACAGCTCTCCATCGGCGGGCACTGCAGGCAATTTGAGCGGTAAAGAGAGAGGCTTCAGAGCTTCGAGCCAGCAAGCCTGGTAGGGAAGTCTTCTGCTGTAGCAAGCGCCAACCTACCCCAACAGCAATAGAAGGTTAGCAGTCCTCGTCTAAGTGCTGATGTTGTTGTAATACCTCGTCGAGACAGCTTGTTCCGTTATCTCCTCGCCAAACAGAGCAGATACAACCAACCTGTTGTGGCGGGCTGACCGGTCTATTTTTTGTAATTTGAATTTGAAATATTTCAAGGGCTTGACTTCTTACGTACGTACAAAACTCACATTCTCTCATCCTTCCGAGAATACTCTGCTTCGCGGGCGGCCAGAGAAGATACAACCAACTTATTTGTTACCGTTTTTTTTGTTAATTTGCATTTTGAAATATGTACAAGGACTCCGCTTCGCGGGCGGCCAACGCCGCGCGCTGCGCTCGCGAAGGGACATGTCAAACGGAATTGCGAAGGAAGTACACACTTGCGCGAATCTGGCGACTTAAAAATGACAACATCTCCATGCAACATTGTGCAGCTGCTGTTGTTGAGTCTCGCACCTGCAGCAGTAGGCATGCGAACATACTTGTGCGAATTTGGCGACTACAAAATGACAATAGCTCCATCATGCAACATTGTGCATCTGCTGTTGTTGGGTCTCGCACCTGCAGCAGTAGGCGCGCGCACACAAGGAACGTTGATTCCCATGGCATCGGCCTGACAGCGTTCATGTGTTTTTTTCACAACCAACCCTCCTGAGATATCCGAGGTGGAAGTTGTGCTCCGGGTAGATGATGTAGGGGTCTGATCAGGTGTATCTCGACACGTGATATTTGACACGAATGGAGGTTTGCGTTGTCATGAATCCTTACGCACTTGACGTGTTGATTCGAGGTAGTGTCGGCATTCACGATCCATAGCAACAATACCACGAACGGTGTTTTTCGTCGGTCGTCAAGAACGTCCGGTGCTTCGTCTGGACGGCAGGAGCAAGACGAGGACAGCATCATGGCTGGACTTAAGAACAGTTCAACTCGGAAGAAAAACAGCAAGCGAAGGCATCAAGGCAGGGACAGCAAGACAAAGCTTAGCGAGACGGGCAAGGTAAGAAGAAGGCCGTCGATTTTCTCGTAGTAACTCGCAGAAAGGTAGAGAATAGCGCCAAGCATCGGCACACCGGGCGTTGCGATATAAACCTCGGTTAAAGGTTGGTTGCCGCTCCGTACTACCGTCGGGGCCTGCATCCGCCGGGGCAATTGTTGGAGCCATCGGCATAGTGAACATGCCGCATTTTTCGCCCAATGCGGACCTCCCTTTATTATTTGTACCGTCCTTCCCACGCCCTCCATTACTGTGGCAAGGTGATGTACCACTCGACCGTGGCGAAAAAAAACGGAGGAGCTGGAAGGCATGCTCAACAAACTCATCTACCCGCTAAACACTCGAGGTGGAGCCTCCAACCAGACCGCTACCTCCAAGCGTCAGCTCTCTAACTTCTGCACGGAGGAATGCACCGTACTGAAAGTGTTTGGCTGCCCCGTGGGCGAGCTTCCGATCGTGCCGGACCATGTGGAGGAAGAGGCAGGTCGCGCCATTTTTTGGGAGGGTTGTGGCCCAGTTGTTTTGTGCTTGTACGCTCTCCTGATATACTAGACTGACTATGCGGCCGGCCAACGAGTTGGTGCTTGACCGAAGAGTCCCGTTTCGCGTTTCGCATCTGTAGGTTTTAGGTTGCCGGTGCGTCGCAACGCGTTTGGCCAAGTAAATTTTAGATCAGAGGATTTTTCAACCCCCATCGTCCTATTGAAACCATGGCGGATCAGCGAATACACAGCATAAAGCACGTACCAGGAAAGTCGTTGTTGCCGACGTTCACTAATTCGTATCCGTAACGAATGCGCACCCGTACGGCCTGTTGGTCCCCGTGTTTCCGGTGTCATTCCCCAGGCCCGACAGTTGTTTGACGGTAGCGCCACACGGGTGCTGCCTTTGGAGTTGCGTCAGGTGTGTCGCGCCTTCTACGTAGAAGGCGATGGAAACTGCTTGTGGCGTTCTATTTCTCACGGCCTATGGGGCACCGATTGCTTCTGGCCCCATGTGAAGCTCGTGGTGCTTGCGAAGGCCGCGAAGAACGCCGAGCAACTGGTGGGAGAGAATCGTCACCTGCACCACTCCTGCCTATAATACAGTAACGCTGTTCTCGCGAAGTACCGAGTAGCCAACGACTGTAAGCAGGACGACTACGAAATGATGCTACTGTCCGAGATTCTTCCCATGTGCCCGGACGGGGCGTGGGGTAGCCCTATCGAGTTGTAGTGTATTCCCTCCCACCGTGAAGGTTATTATTTCGGACGCCGACGCTGCCATGACAAGCGCGGTTGCGGAGCATCTTCCAAACACAGTGCACCTGCATTGCCTTTGGCACTTGATGAAAAATGTCAAGAAGAAGTGCCAAGGCGCGCTCGGGCAAAGCACTTCACACCTACAGGGCGTTAGTTGCGCTTGTTTTTTTTTAATGGAGTGCCCAATACCTGGTGCATATAACCTTACCAGCGTTTTCCGTGGATTTTTGTCGCCGTGTCGCTCGTCCACGGGTTGCAGGCCTTTGACGGGGTGTGGCCGAAAGTAATGGAAATGGTCAAGGATTCGGCGTGTCAAGCGTACCTCAGCGGCTACCTATTCGGGTGAGTCCGACGGTCAGACGGGTACGAGCATGGTTTTCGGTTTCTGCTCAGAGACAAGCATAATGCCTTGCTAGACAGAACGATAAAATTATCTCATGGTTCAATCGTTGTATTTACAGGCAACGGAAGCACTGGGCTCGCTGCTACCACCCGACCGCTATGACCCTGAGCATGACAGCATCATCGACGGTGGAGGGAATCTTCGGTGTGCTAGAAACACGCCACGTCATCAACAGGAAATCCACCCTGAACTGGGTGAAGGAGGAGCTGGCCAGACGAACAAGGGCCTTTGCTGTGGAATCCCTCGCGTGAGTTTGAATCAAGGGTAATGCGGCGAGGGCGGGCGGCGCCAATGTTTCATGTCTAACCCTCCACATCATCCATCACATGCTTTCTATTCCACGATCTGGTGTCTTCTCGTTTTAGGGCGATCCGGAAATATACGGCCAGTTAGTTGGCTTGAGTTCAGTCGCTCATGTTGCTTTTCTTTCGTGGTACACGTAATCAATGGTGAAAAAAAAGACGGCAGGAAACATCGATTGAGGAGAGAAGTCTATTATCCTTGACGAACAGTAAATTGGTCCTCAAGATGTTGGGTAGATTGCGGTAGATTGCTGACCTTGATACTAGGCCCAGTTACGGGGGGTATACGTCGAGATGTCAAGTCTTACACCATGTTTGGGTGCTGCATGCTCACCTGAAAGACCCTCGACTGCCCTGTCCACATTGACCGAAACGACCGCAAAGACTTGCCGCCAAGGTCCCCGCCGTCAGCATCAAGGAACTGGAGGACAAAGTGCTCAAGTCTTTCGAGCCTATGCTGCAGGAACTCGAAAGAGTCAAGGTCAGCCACTACGCACATAAGGTGAGAGGAGACAACGGTAATACGTGCCGGTAGTCCGTCCTTGACAGTTGTGGTGCATAGAATCATCTTCAGTATATTCTCATGCTGAAATATGTTTATAGCCGTGAGCAGATTGCACCTCTCTCCCCTGGGCCCAGTGTGAAATGTGGTTATGTAGCACTATTATTACCTGCTGGACCACTCAGTCGGCGCTGACTACGTACTGACTGAGTGATCCAGAAGGTAGTGCTCTATATCTAACCACTGTCGATCGGTCCAACAGTTTGAGTAACCATCAATGCTCGGTTTCATCTACCCTTGTGCAGAAAATGCTGGAAGAACTACGGACAAGCACCCTCTATGATACATACGTGCTGGCAGAGGGCAATGGTGCCAACGACTTCCTGAGGAAGTTGGCAGAGCACAGCAGTGACCACCACGATGTATGTCGGGAGGTGCCGGAGGAAGGGTTCGATGAGGACTATGATCCATTGGGCCCCAAATTTGGGGCGACATCTTTGCCCGCGTTTCATCAACTGGTTGAGCACGTGCAGCTAACTGCTGTCGTAAAAGTGGTGTTCCGGTACCAAGACGAAAGCGCGCACATCGTCGTTGTCGGGCCTGACGGTTTTCAGCTATGCACTTGCTTGCAGGTGCTGCGTTGTAGCTTGCCATGCAGGCACGTATTAGTCGCACTCTTCACGCGGCTGCAACGCGCCCTAGAGTTCAATGGCGATTGTATCCACCCTCGTTGGCGATCTTCTGGTGACGAGTGGAGTATCCACAGGGCCGACCTTAGCGTGTTCGACGGGCATGAACGAGGGACGTACGATGGTGGCTTCACTGACGATTTTGGGGGGATATACATGCAGGATGACAACCATGTCAAGCGCAGCGCCCTAGGTGCGGTCATCAAAGGGAAGCTGAGCGCCAACATGATGGAGACATGCGTTGCCGCGGTCAGGAGTGTTATCGACCACTTCGACCAAAACCGCCCGAATTACTACAATGCAGGGATGGAAGTAGCGGCGAGGTTCGCGCGGGATGCGCAAGCTTTTGTGCGGGGCCCTCTCCTCTCTCGCGACCCAGACAACATCTCGGGCATACTCAATCCGCCCGATTCGTCGGTTAGAAGTAAGAAGGAGAGTCGGTATCTAGACTGCACGGAGCTACACTCGTCCAGGAAGAGACCCAAAGCCACGTAGGTGGCCAGCCAAGAGCGTAGGATTCGACACGAGTCGACACAGGAAGGAGGTGCTGAACCTTTTTCGCGATAGAAATACAACAAGTACACGGTAGCGCGCACGGGGGGGGGGGGGGGGGGGGGGGGGGCGTATCGGGGGGGAGAGAAAAGCCTGCTATATGACCCCGGATCTTAGTTAGGACTAAGAGGGGGCGAGAAAAGAAATGAGATGGGAACATGAAGAGAAAAAAATAGTTCATGTCGGGCGCAGCGTATGTCATTTAGGGTCATGGTGTCCCCTAAGGTCTACCTGGTAGTAGGTAAACCGCGTAACGACCAAGGACGATTTCACAGGTTCGAGCCCCGCCAACTGCATGCTCGTCTATACTCGTCGGGACTTCTTCTTGTGCATAGAGTTGACTTGCGGAAAGCGCGAGAGCGTGAGTCAGCGACATTCGATGGAAATCGACCACCAGTCGGGAATGCTGAACCCTCTACGCGATAAAAATGAAGGTACGTACCGGGGGGGAGTACAGACGGCTTGTCCTGAAGCAGCAAAGTAAAAATGAGGTTAACAAAGACAAATTTCCCCGCAAAAACGCGAGGTGAATAAAGCGCGAGGCATAGAAGATGCTGGTAGGCAGACATGGTGTTCCATGGATGAATTGAAGAATCCCCTGGTACGCAACAGCGTTTCCTTGGAGATATGTTTATATTTCCAAAGCGTGACCACTCGCTCGCTCTACGTACTACGTCGTCGGGGGGCATTGCGTTGCCTACCACCCTCTCGCCGCAAAACGACCGTATTAATACATCAGAACGCGTATACTATCTACATCGAGTACGAAGCAAGCAGCTATTTGTATGGTGCTGATATATACACCAATGTCGATATTTAAGGTACGTCGAAAAGTGGAAATTGAGTGGCACATATTCGGAGGGCAACCTGAATAACATATCGGAGGTAAAACTCCTTGCGCATGAACTTACGGTTTCACTATCCGACAATGTATTAATTACATGTGCAGTGTACGTTCCTAAGCCTTACTGCTGCTTGCTAATACTCGTGTTGTTTATAGTTGTACTACAAAATTAAACAATGCAGGATGTACAGATACACGGTATATACTTCCTGAAGGTGTTGAGCAGTAGGCGGTAGAGGTCCAGCACAGGCCTGATGCTCGCGCTGCTCATTTGATGCACGTGCGGTGGGTGGTCGTTCGTGCACCATGGCGTCTGCTCTTCTTTCTAAAATACGACAAAATTAGGTATATTATCATCAAAACAGCAGTTTGTATTATAATATTTATATTAATAGTGTCAATCGCTAACAATTCACGAAAAAAAAAATAACAGCAACCAAATCAATACATTCAATGCTTATTTATTTATGTCTATCACCCGAATCATGAGGCCAGGACAGGAGGAACCTATTATCCTTGATAGCTCTTCTGCACGCATTTCCTCCAAAAATATGTTGAGGACAACCAGCAGCAGCAGTCAGTAGTAACATACCCAGGTAAAGGTTGTTCGCCGGGAGTGGACGGAGAGCGATGGGTTACAGATAGATACATACACAATAACAATGTACTATTAATAGACCATGATCTGTCGGATACCAGTACGAGTGGGAGTATACTCTAACGGACGACGTCGACGTACTATTGCGGGGCAGCGGTAGTATAAGATACCAAATGACACGATAGTACTGCTGCGGCTGTATGTGACCTTATGTAGTGGTGCCGCGGCCTGCTGTACAGCAGTAGCGCACCGGATCAGATCAAAGCTTGGGAGACGTCGACATTGGATGTATGTATATGTGTTATAGTAATAGTAGTAGGTCTTCCTTTGGGGTACGTGCACTTTTAAAAGTACCTCTTTGGTGGGGTACTTTTTATCCACGTACCCCATGGGGTACTTACACCAGGTCCCATTCTGGGACTTCAGCCCCTGAAAAATCACGAAGTGTTCCCGTTCCAAATTTTGGAAAACCAATCACACCTTTCACGATTTTCACGATATTCGAGGCAGTGTTCCAACCCGCGCCGTCGCTCGACACTGGGACAAGCGGGTAGCTTGAGACGTTGGCCAGGGAGGTCACATATTATGGAAGGTGGAAGGAAGCGGTCCGGGTCTCCGGAGGACTCGTCATTGAGTCGTACGAGACAACGATTCAACCCCTACAATTTTCCAGAAGCGAGGCGCAGAAACATGCTGAAGGCGATCGCTGCTGCTCTCGTCGTGCTGGGCATGTTCATGACAGCAGGAGCTACACCACATGTTCCCAAGAGACGATCGTCGATCTATGAGCCGTACCGTCTCTCGTGGGCAGAGCTGAGGGAAGACCTCCGTCGCCGGAAAGCTGTCCGGAGGACTTTTCGGATGCCTGAAGAGAGTTTCGCGAAGCTCGCCGACTTGCTCCGCCCAGTCCTCGAAAAATAGACGAGCACTATGGACGTGAGTGTGATACTGTTTCGTGTGTGTGTTGTGCTTTCCTTGTAGCGCGTTGGCGCCACTTCTTGGTCACCTCTCAGTTATCGTCGTTATCGCTGTCTTGGGTCGACTTTCATCTAGCATAGTATAGGGTTTCCCCGTATTTTTTACAAAACGCCGTGAAAGAACGTCGCGGAGAACGTCGTCTCAGTTCATAAAATATCGTCGTGAAGTTCGCCGTGACGTTTGAAGGACAGTTTGGCGAGTAGTCTGCGAAAGTTATGGAGATCTCGCCGCTCGTGCCTTTTCGTGAACAACGAAGGCGCATGCTCCGTAAAAAAGTAAAATCCCACGCACGCACGTACCATTCAAGATAGGAGTCGTCCGATTCGTACGTAATCGTCTCGCCGAACTGAGGATTCGAAGAGGAATCATTGTCCGGCATACTCTCTTGGCGGTGTCTTGGTTAGAGGCTGGATGCCGACGAGTAGTTTTTGATTGTTGGAGGAAGTAATGTGTTGTGTCGGGGAGTGGGGGTGCTGGTCGCCGATAAACTGTCGTCGAATTGCAGCAAAAGATTTTACAACCCAGGTTCTCTTTTTCCGTGGGACACTGATGACATGGAAACGGTAGTTATCCCCGCGGGTGTGTGAAGATAAAAGCTTTCGTTTAACAAAAGTGGTACGAGTCCCTACGGACGGCGGGTAGGTTGGGATAAAATAGTAGTGCGTTGCGACCGTGCATGTCTGCGTGTAAATTCACATACGGCGGCCCCAAGTTCGTACAGCAGACGTTGTGCGCAAGGGAGGGGAGAGGTTCACACGTCTGTGAGAGTTTGTGAAATCCAATTTCCTACATTTATTTACAGTATGCCGATTCGCGCATCCCTGATGCTCTCATCACCTGTAACTCATGAACCCGCATCTATCTCATGACACGGTTAACAGCTGCTAAACTGGCGCTACTGCCACTGTACACCCCTTCCATTCGTGGGTCCAATCACGCGTGTGTTGTTTACTGGATGCCTGAAGGTCGTACAGCAGCAGTTGCCCCACACACGAGTACATAGAGCATACTCGTACAGCAGTACTTCCTACCAGGTGTCATACCTCGTATCTGGTCATTACAGCAGTCGTATCTTCAAAAACGCAAAATCACGTAGGCAGCGATCCTCCATGCATGTAGCTTCGTACATCATACGAACGCCATATGCTCCGAATGACCCGCTACATACAACCCCAAGCATATCCTGCTGCGGTACCGCCGCCTGCGTTATTCCCCCCCTGCTCATCCTCGTCCTTGTGATCTGCCTCCTCCACCCCGCTCGAACCTCCAACCACTGTGACAGCAGCAGCTCCCCCACCCCTCGTGCTCACAAATTACAACCAACTCCGGTGAGAGTCCAGCGAGCCAATTTGAAAACTATCACCCAGACGCACAGAAGAGCTGTTGCTCCCGGTCGCCCTCACTGGCCCAACGCCACCCCCCTCCACCCCCCCAGTCCGGCATGCTGCGGCTCTCCATACCCTTCGCGACGGCCTAGGCTCTGCGGGGTGCGAGTGCGAAGGGAATGTCTTGCGCTCGCTGTTAGTGTGGTTCCATGCCCCTTGCTGCGTGGACCCGAGGACATGTTTCCGTCGACAAGAAACTCAACAGGCGATCAGCGCAGAGCTGTAGATGGGTCGCACCCAAACAGAAAGCCGTATCTCCTGCGGTGCCGGCCGGCCCCACGTTGAAGCGGTATTGTCGTCGTGGTATACACTGCTGCTGTGGATTGCTTTCAGCGACCCAGATGAGGGATGCCAAGGTTGGGATATATATGGAGCAGGGGATGGGCTGGGTGCGGTCTGTTCGCAGCTGTTCATCCTCACGACGAAAAAAAACAGGCCGTAAAAGTACCTCTCGTGAGATTTTTTCGTCGTGGTAAAATTCCCAGATTTTCGTATTTTTGCGGATAATAAAGCGGCGTAACCTCGAGACGTCTTTTTTTCCCCCAGACGACGATCTTCGCGACGTTTTTTTTTTTCACGGGGAAACCCTATAGTCTCCGTGTGTAGTAGTTTGGGTGCCTCTCTGGTATCTTGCACCGCAACTGGTGCTGTATACAATCTGGACCCACTAGCACCTTGCACGCCACCTGACACTGTGAAACGTTGTGCGGCAAAGCTAGAAGTCGTCAAACCTGATACACGTACACGTGGTATGAAACCCCGTTTCTGTATACCAGGTGTGTGAGTTGTGTGTAACCTTCGCGCTGTCGCTCGAACCCAGCTGTACTCGTACGACAGCAGCGTTAGAACCCGTACGTGGCTAGCAGCAACAATAATGAACTTGCTCTAGCAGCTGCATGTACAGCAGCTTTACAACATAAATCTAGCTTGCCAATACAAGAGCAATTATCCGTGGCAAATCAGGAAATGGGACGAGTACTGCTGCTGCAGTGAACGGTTTTGAAGCTGGTAAAGGTGTGCACCAATATCCTTTCTGTTGCTGTTGCTTGAATGCGATCGAAAAACCCACGTAGTATATATCTACTCCCGGCCCGTCGATCCTCCCAACTGCTGTTGCTGCTGCTGCTGCTGCTGCTGCTGCTGTACTGCTGCTGCTGCCACTGCTGTACCGATGCCTCTGCGTATGCTCGCCCTGAATGTACGTACGGCTGTGATCCTGTCGTGATCCACCCATCACCAGGTATTCCCCCACTGGAACTACACCCCCCCCCCCCCCCCCCCCCCCCCCCCCCCCCCCCCACCCCGATTTTTTTTTTTTTTCTCTCCGATTCGCCAAACCCCAGACTGTTCGGACATTCTTCTACGTTGCAGTGAACGATTTGAAGCTGTTAAAGGTGTGCACCAATATCCTTTCTGTTGCTGTTGCTTTTTCTCTCGCGCAGAACTGCGTTCCCCGAGAAACGGAGTTATCGAGGTTGAAATCCGCCTGGCGATAGGCCTGCGAATGCTCGCCGGTGGTTCCTATCTGGATGTCGGATCGAGGTTTGGCGTTTCACGCTCCTCGGTCTACAACATACTGTGGGAGGTCGTCGACGCCGTCAACACTACCCCTGAAGTCGGTCCGTTCTTCTTCCGCAGACAGTCGAACAGTGTCGAAAGTTTGCCGCGAAATTCAAGGTGAGGTTACGTTCGGTGGACGACAACAGCAATATGACCAGCAGCAGTACCATCGCAGTGTGTATAGATGCTATAAACAGTCGTATGAGAGTACGTGCAATAGAGTTTTCCCGAAGGAAATGCCAGGCCTACTTATCTCTTCGTGACCAGTATAACTTCTGCGGCGTTATTAAATTTAGTGCATTATAGTAACACTCATGAAGTTCGCCTCTACGGTATTGTTTTTGTTCGTCCCGACGTCAGGCCAAGAGCACAAACGGCATTTTCGACGGAGTTGTGGCCGCTGCCGATGGTCTGTTCATCGACATGAAAGCGCCGCCTGCAAAGAGCACCTCCAACACACGATCCTTCTACTCAGACAGCAAGACGCATTACGGCTTCAACGTACAGGCGACGTGCAACGCCGACTATCGCTTTTGCAGCATCTCTGTCATCGCCCCGGGGGCTGCGAATGATTGGTGGGCGTGGACCCAATCCTTAGCACAGGCAACTAACAGCCTTCCACCCGGATACTTCATTATTGGGGATGCGGCGTACCCAATCAGCGAGCACCTGCTCACGCCGTACCCAGGGAAATGCCTACCTCCGGATAAGGACTCCTTCAATTTCCACCTCAGCCAATTAAGGGTGAAGATCGAGCAGTCATTCGGTATTCTCGTTTCGACGTGGGGCATTCTGTGGAAGCCCCTTGGTGTGAAGTATGAAGGCCGGACTGACCTGATCACGGCGATCTTTCGCCTGCACAACTTCTGCCGAGATGAAAACGCAAGCATGGTCGAGGTGGAAGAAGAAGACGCCGAGACAGGAAACGGGCGAGTCCTGCTGGGGAAGGGTGGGATTCTACCGCCCGGCTTCCAGAGTGAGATTCAGCCGAGTAAATCTGGGACCGCCAAACCGACGCGAAGCGGTGAAACCCCGACGCGAGCGGCCTTGGCGGTGGTTTTGCTCTACAACAGACAGTTTCGCCCGATGGAGAACATTGTCAGGAACGCCTAGACTTCGACGCATTGCATATGATGTAGCCAGTGAGTTTGTCGTTCTCTGAGCGTTTGAAGGCCGAGGCGAAATTCGGGCGCAAGGGCGGGAACGGCGTAATGAGGATGGGGAGGGTGCTGGATAATATATTTTTGGATGAGGTGGACGTGAACGGGTGAGCTTCGGGAAGGGAACGAAGGGGTTCCAAGTGTAGCGATGAACGTCTGTTTTAATTCGTGGTACACGTGGGGGCCGGGGGCTGCACAGGTTGCGCTGTGCAAATCGCCGGCAAATGTTCCCATGCTGATTGCAGAAAGTACTTGACTTTTGTCGTGTACTCGAATCTCAATATAGTGAAGATAGATGGGCAAATCGAGGCAGAGAATTAGAAGACGGGGCCGTGCGCACGCATTTGTTCACTGTTTTGAGCGTCAGCAACAAACGTGGTAGAAGCACCCTCACTTTGTCTTTTCGCAGCCAGATACAAAAGTTGAGTGTGTAATGTTTTTTTGTCGCAAGAGGTGCTGATGCCCCTCCCCCTTCCCGCTTTATTCCCGCTTACTTTTTACAAGTTGGGGGGGGACTTGTGGAGCATCACAAACAAAAGTCTTCCCTTTGCCCACCACATTTGTGTTTTAGATTGTATGGCGTAATTTGTTTTTGTCTCGAGAGGTGTTGACCCCACTCCCCCTTTTAGTTTTTTTCTCAGCCTGATACAGAAGTGATTTGTTTTTTCCGTCGCGAGAGGTGTTGACTATCCCGCCCACTCCTGTTTTCGTCGCAGACCGGTGAGGTTGTGCAAGGCGCGTTTAGTTTTCATCCCCCTCCCCCTTCCCGCTTTTTTCCCGTCTGCTTTTTACAAGTTGGGCGGGGGGCTTGTGGAGCATCACAAACTAAAGTCTTCCCTTTGCCCACCACATTTGTGCTTTAGACTGTGGTGTAATTTGTTTTTGTCTCGAGAGTTGTTGACCCCACTCCCCCTTTTAGGTTCTTTTTCTCAGCCTGATACAGAAGTTTTTTTTTTTTTTTTTTTTTTCCGTCGCGAGAGGTGTTGACTATCCCGCCCACTCCTGTTTTCGTCACAGACCGATGAGGTTGTGCACGGCGCGTTTAGTTTGTCTCGACAGGTGCTCATCCCCCTCCCCCTTCCCGCTTTTTTCCCGTCTGCTTTTTACAAGTTGGGGGGGGGGCTTGTGGAGCATCACAAACTAAAGTCTTCCCTTTGCCCACAACATTTGTGTTTTAGACTGTGGTGTAATTTGTTTTTGTCTAGAGAGTTGTTGACCCCACTCCCCCTTTTAGTTTTTTTTTCTCAGCCTGATACAGAAGTGATTTGTTTTTCCGTCGCGAGAGGTGTTGACTATCCCGCCCACTCCTGTTTTCGTCACAGACCGATGAGGTTGTGCAAGGCGCGTTTAGTTTGCCGCGACAGGTGCTCATCCCCCTCCCCCTTCCCGCTTTTTTCCCGTCTGCTTTTTACAAGTTGGGGGGGGGGCTTGTGGAGCATCACAAACTAAAGTCTTCCCTTTGCCCACCACATTTGTGCTTTAGACTGTGGTGTAATTTTGTTTTGTCTCGAGAGTTGTTGACCCCACTCCCCCTTTTAGGTTTTTTTCTCTGCCTGATACAGAAGTGATTTTTGTTTTTCCGTCGCGAGAGGTGTTGACTATCTCGCCCACTCCTGTTTTCGTCACAGACATGAGGTTGTGCAAGGCGCGTTTAGTTTGTCGCGACAGGTGCTGATCCCCCCCCCCCCCCTTCCCCTTTTTTTCCGTTTCCTTTTTACAAGTTGGGGGGGGGGCTTGTGGAGCATCACAAACTAAAGTCTTCCCTTTGCCCACCACATTTGTGTTTTAGACTGTGGTGTAATTTGTTTTTGTCTCGAGAGTTGTTGACCCCACTCCCCCTTTTAGGTTTTTTTCTCTGCCTGATACAGAAGTGATTTTTGTTTTTCCGTCGCGAGAGGTGTTGACTATCCCGCCCACTCCTGTTTTCGTCGCAGACCGATGAGGATGTGCAAGGCGCGTTTAATTTGTCGCGAGATGTGTTCACCTCCCTCCCCCTTCCTGTTTTGGTTCGCTTGCTTTTTGACAGGAGTTGAGTTGGTTGTGTACCTTCGGAGACGAAAGCGCTCCCTTCGCCCCCACGTTTTCGTCATAGCCTAGAGTGTGTAACTTGTTTTTAATGCGCGAGAAGTGTTGACCCCCATTTTCAAGTAAAGGAGGCTGATACAGGAGTGGCGGGTGCAATTTTGTTACCGTTGCGTGAGCCTTTCTTACCTTCCACGTTTTTTATACGGTTGCTTTTAATAGGGAACTGAGGGGGTTGTGGAATATCAGAAGCAAAAACCCTCCCTTTGCCCATCATGTTTTCATCTCAGACTGTGTGTAACGTTTTCTTTGTCTGTGTGTAACGTTTTTTTGTCGTGATAATTTTATTTTGTTTTCGTCGCAAGCAGTGTTGATTACCCCCTCCCTCCTTATTCGTCACAGACAGTGCGCATTTTGTTTTTGTCGCGAGAGGTGACTATCCCCCTCCCTCCTCTCGCTTGTTTTTCTATCTTTTTGATAGGAGTTAAGGGGATTGTGGAGCATCAGACTAAAGTGCTCCCTTCCCCCCTCAAGGTTTCGTCAGAGGCTGAAGTGTGTAACTTGTTTTTTATGCGCGAGAGGTGTTGACCCCGTTCCCGGCCCCCTTTTTAAGTGAAGAAGGCTATTACAGGAGTGGAGAATAGAATTTAGTTTTGTTCCGAGATGTGTTGACCATTACCCCTTTTTTCGCTTGCTGTTTGATAAGAGTGTAAGAGCTTATCTAGCATCACACCTCCCCCTTTTCACTTGTTTAATACGAGCGCAGGAGGTTGTCTAGCATCAGGACCAAACGTGCTTTGCCGCCCAGTCTGGTACGGCAGTGAAGTGTGTCAAACGCCCTGTACCCGGAATTGCTCTTTTGATCACGAAGAAGCCCCGGTGTAACTCATCCACCCCACGCCCCCCCTATCGTATTTTTTTTTTGTGTTGCGGTTTCATAGAGCGCCAAGGGTATGCGATATTGACAAGCGGAAGGTTTTTAAGTCGTTGTGGGGACATACAACGTGTTAATTGTGGAAGCTATGCATGAACCAAGCGCGATGCATGAGACGAATGAAGACTCGAAAGGTATTTATTTATCAGTATACCTTATTATTTTGTGATTTCGTTGCTTGCCGCCACTGGGTAAGGGTAAGAGGAACCTATCCTGTGAAGAGCACATGATGGAAACCCAAAACATGCGATGGGCAATGTTTTAGTCTAGTACTTCCAGCCACTTTCTTCTTTGAAACAAAACTATTCCCTGTGCTGTATTAAAGTAAAGTAATATACAGCGCCCAAGCACTCCCGGGCAACTCTCCTGCTCTGATATAAACTAGATCCGAATCAAACAGAGTTAGGTAGTCTGACGTGCTTCACAAACCGTCACGAATCATCCATCGTGTCAAAAGCTTCCTGCACACCAGCAAGCTTTGGGTGGAGGAACACTTTCAGTTGCGGCTCTTGACAACACCCTGCACCCTACAAAGAATACGATACTTAAGGGGAAGGGGGTGGGGGCAACATCTTTCGCGAAATAAATAACATTACACCCGTCCATTTCTTTACCCAGCTTTGAAGAAACGAAAAATTTAAAAGGAACTCTATCTTAAAGAGTGCCCAAACAAAAGGGGAGGGGGGCGGGGGCGGTACTCACTTGACCATTGACCACACATCCATTCCGAGACGGAGGGGCGGGGTCGAAATTCTCTATTTCACTAATAATGTTGCACCATACGTCCTCAGACTTTGATCAAACAAAAACGTTGAAAGCAACGTTCTTGCTTCTGATACTCTACACCCTCCCCTGACCCCCTTACGCACTAAAAAAAAAAACGCCTGGTGTCAAATGAACGGCCGAGGCGGGAGGGGGGGGAGGGGAAGGGTCAACACCGCTTGCGAACAAATTATTATCACCACTCGATTTTGAATCCAGACTTTTGAGGAAACAAGGTTGGGAGTAGCGTTTCTGGCATCGCTTTCGTTCTGATATTTTAAACCCAACCTGACCCGCCTACGCCTTATTAAAAATGCCTTGTGCCGAATACACGGAAGGGACTGGGGGGGAGGGGGGGGAAGAGGGTTAACACCTCCTGCGACCAAAATTGTTACTACAAGCTCCGTTTTGTTTCCAGACTTGAAGGAAACAAGGTTTAAAGCGGCAACTTCAGCAACGCTTTTGTTTCTGATACTCTACAAACCCTTGCACGCCCATGAATAAAACACCAAAAAAACGAGAGAGACGGGCGGGGGCCGGGGGTGAGGGTCGAGGGTCCACACCTCTCGCGACCAACATCATTCTTACACACTCCATGTATTTTACAGCCCTTGGAGAAACAACAAGGCTCAAAGAAAAGAAAACATGTACTATTGACTCTGATACTCTACACACCCTTGACCCGCCTGCACCCTTACAAAAGGAATCCATTTGGGAAGAAATTAACGGGGTTTGGCGGGATGGGGGTGGGAGGGGGGGGAGGGGGGGTCAACACCTCTCGCGACCAAGATTATTATTACACGCTCCATTTGTTTTTACAGCTCTTGGAGAAACAAGGCTCAAAGCAAAGCAAAAAATTGCTATTGATTCTGATACTCTACACACCCTTGATCCGCTTGCACCCCTAGTAAAGAAATCCTCCAGAAAAATTACCGGAACTGGCGGTTGGCGGGGGGGGGGCGGGGGGGGGGGGGGGGGGGGGGGGGGGGGGGATGGGAGAGGGGGGGGGCGTCAACACCTCTCGCGACCAAGATCATTCTTACACACTCCATTTTTTTACAGCCCTTGGAGAAACAACGAGGCTCAAAGAAAAATAAACTTTGGCTGCTATTTTCTGATACTCCACACACCCCTCACCCGCCTGCACCCCTACAAA
Organism: Macrocystis pyrifera; assembly: GCA_031763025.1. Classification (NCBI taxonomy): domain Eukaryota; class Phaeophyceae; order Laminariales; family Laminariaceae; genus Macrocystis; species Macrocystis pyrifera. Next base: position 10,526,129 of record JASSKH010000020.1, on the reverse strand, counting down.
AGGAATCCATTTGGGAAGAAATTAACGGGGTTTTGGCGGGGGGGGGGCGTCAACACCTCTCGCGACCAAGATCATCGATACACACTCCATTTTTTTTTTCAGCCCTTGGAGAAACAAGGCTCAAAGCAAAGCAATCAATTGCTATTGATTCTGATACTCTACACACCCTTGATCCGCTTGCACCCCTAGAAAAGAAATCCTCCGGAAAAATTACCGCAACTGGCGGTTGGCGGGGGGGGGGGGGGGGGGGGGGGGAGAGGGGGGGGGGGCGTCAACACCTCTCGCGACCAAGATCACTCTGACACACTCCATTTTTTTTACAGCCCTTGGAGAAACAACGAGGCTCAAAGAAAAGTAAACTTTGGCTGATATTTTCTGATACTTTACACACCCTTGATCCGCTTGCATCCCTAGAAAAGAAATCCTCCGGCAAAATAAACGGAACTGGCAGTTGGTCGGGGGGGGGGGGGGGGGGGGGGGGGGGGGGGGGGGGGGGGGGGGGGGGGGGGGGGGGGGGGGGGGGGGGGGGGGGGGGGGGGGGGGGGGGGGGGGGGGGGGGGGGGGGGGGGGGGGGGGGGAGAGGGGGGGGGGGTGGTGAGGTCAACACCTCTCGCGACCAACGTTATGATTGCGCACTCCACCAAAATTTGAGGGAACAAAATATGGAATAAGTCTCAGGCAGCAGGAGGGAAGGGGGGAGGAACGGTTCCGGTTTGAACGCTCCATGAACCCCTGATATCTACAGACCAAAACGCTGCCGCTACCCGCGGTGGGTGGGGGGGGAATAAGCAACGGCGTTCTCTCCTAACGACCAGGAACTGACATGCCCTCCGCTGCTGTATCACACCCGATACAAGATCTGTTATGTTACACCTATCCAATGAATTCCAGATTGTTTTGGGGGCGGGGGGAGAGGGAGCAGAGGGGTAGCAGGGGCGGGGGTGCGACCAACGTAAAGAAAGAACGAATGCCGATTGGTTTCATGACTGATTTATCTTGCTCTCAATTGGCCGTTAGAGGTCGTTTGTCATTAGCTCGTTAATTTTCTTTTCTAGCCTGGCGGCTTGTTTCGCCAACAGCACCAAGCGCATTGGGTTCGCTTTGCTCCCCTTTGCTTCCTCCTTCTCAAGGCTCTCTATGCATCTACCGTGCGATTCCATGTGTGCGTCCAACACTTGCACGTTGACACAGGCACTGTCAACAGTTATCGAGTCGCTACTACGCCCGGCAGACTCGACACCCATGTGTTCCGGTTTAAAGGCTTCAACTACAGTTGCCATGACGTCTTTAAAGTGGTCGGTCATACCATTCGCAGACGCTTCAGGCTTCACCTTCTTCCTGCTGGTTCCCACTTTAATGCTAGTTTCCGCGGCCTTTCTCTTCGTGTCGGTCCTACGCTTCCGATCGCCGTCCGCCGTTCCAGTTGACCCTGCCACCTTGTTGCCGCACCCGGTACCCGAGTATTCCCGCGCGACAGTGTCGGGCAAGAGGTTGTTGCACACTTCGATGAGGCTGGGGGCTGGGGTACTGCTCAACAGCTTCGCCGAAGAGCCAGACGTTGCGGTCCGCTGGGGCGGGACACAACGCGATAAGAGTCGAGGGGGGAAGTGTGGCCGAGCGGGAGCAGCAGAGATCATTAAGTCATCAAACATCGATGCCGCGGGAACTTGTACGTTTTTCAGGTTGAACTTTGGATGGCGGAATTATCTCCACAGTCTCTATTTCCTGAGTCGAATACGACAAAGTGATCAAGCCATGGCACCTAAACTGTTGCCGTGGATGTAAGCTTTCTTTTGAGAAATACTGCTGACGCTAATGTCCGTTTGGTAGGTCTACCGGTTTCCGTTATAGATGTTACCTGGCGCCATAATGCATTCATATATACGCTAAAAACTACGCAGGTTCAAATGCAGAACGGCGTGTTTTTTTACTTTACTCGAGTAATCCACAACAACGGAAACCAGAATATGACCGGTGTGGCTACCTTTTCTGAAGCTCCGTCTTTACACTGTCTATCATTATCAATCAATAAAAACTTTTCTCGGGTACCGCTTCGCATGGCTCACCACCACTAAAAACTCCTCCAGGGTTGGTGGCTTCCGGACTTTTTGAAGTTTGCGTGCAAGGGGTTCCACGCCGCTTTCACCTCGTTGTACATGTCAACCAGCTTCTTGGTGGTGGCCTGGGGTTGTCTGACATAGTCTGGTTGTAAGTCGCTGACGTAGGCATCGTTCGAGATCCTCGGGACCTGCGTTTGACATAATGGCTTGTGGTGTGAGCGATGCCCGTGCATGGTTAGCGTAATCAGGTGCGTTTTACAAACAGTTCTCCGAAAAAGACCAAATGTTGCGCAAGGTGTATTATAGCACACATCCAGTATCGATCTCGATACGCTTGCCACAATATTATCATCTGCTAATCAGTACTTTGTTGAACTATGCTGAGTGATTTTTAGGCTCGACATACTACCTCGACTGCTAGCGCCTACCTTGCATTCAGGGTCGCGGAAATCTTCCGCAATACGGGTCCCCACCCCACGGTTCTTCCCCGTCTCCTTCCTGTCTAATTCTTGCCTGTTGCACTGCAACCGGGCGTGCAAGAATGCCGGCCGGTGCTTGTCTGAAACAATCTATCCCAGTAGCCGCATAAAACAGTGCTTCGTCTTCCGGGTGTTGACGGATGTCTTATCCGCGTCCACGGCCGTACCCTCATCCGCGTCTTCCTTCTTCATGGCGGCAAGCACATCCGACCCCTTATACAATTTTCCGAGGTACGACAACGTAGAGTGCGAGTCGAGAGAGAATGACGGCTGCTGCAAAGCACTGCGAAGCATGATAACGACCCCAGCCGGGACAGGTCCTGAAGCCATAGGTACGCACCCTTCGACGTTGTCGCCGCCTGAGTTCAAAAACAGGTAAGCACCGGTAAGGGGGAAACACTTCATGTCAAAAATTGCAGATAGCAGACTTGTCACAGATAAAATGGCTGCGCACTCGTGGCCTCAAGCTATACAACCTAGACTGACCGGGCCATACAACAGCATGCTGGATTGCATGAGCCCACCGACACGCCGTAGCCAATAGACCCTACCGCGCCTGCCCGCCCTCGAAAGGGTTGTGATGAAATACCTCAACGTGTTTGCGTTTCCAAGCACAACCGAAGCTCAATACTGCGTTGAGCCCCGGGCGGTTACATGCACTTGACAGATAAATATACTGCTGTGAAAAGACAATTTCAAGAACACAATGCACGGGAACGTGTGGCGACAACAAGTTTTGGGTATTGTCTGGTCTCTCCCCTCCCGCCGGAACTCGATGCCACGGGTTGAAGTACTGGCTAGGGTCAAAAAACTAATGGATGCGTGGACTGGCAGGCTCCATCATGGGTGAAAACTACTGACAGTATAAATCTACTGCCAGTGTTAACGGCAGTGCCAGTGCACATATTTTCGTATGGATACGAGGAACATAGAGGGAAAGAGCGCGCGCGAAAGGGTTCCTAATGGCAGCAATAAGTTTCATGTACAGCTGTACGAGTACTTTGTTTTGATCGTGTACCCTGCGTCAAGGCTTGCTGTACGTGCTATACTCAAAAAAGCTTCTCGCATTGACAAGCTAACCTAATCATGAACAGCAGTATAGCGCTGCTGTTTTGTGTAAAGGTACAGCAGCACTGCTTTGTACCTGGTATAAAGGTACAGCAGCAATGCCGTACTCGGGATTAAAATATCATACCACGCGAAGTATGCCCAAACAACTCGAAAGGTGCCATGTTTACCACACTGGACGGAAATTTAAAACATTAGTGGTATCAACATGCGTACAAAATGTTGCCTTTTTTTTACGTACACGATTGACTGACAAACATATTTGAATTGCCCCTGTTTTCCCACTGAATCTCACATTCATCATCACCCCAGAGATCATCCAGGTAAGGACTCCTCCTCTCATTCTTCTCGTCTAGGGCGTTGAGCAAGCCCGCCAGCTTTCCGTATTGTTCTCCCTCGTCATGCGTGCGATGCCCCGCCTACCGCACGCGAATCGCAAGAGGCCGGCCGGCCACCGGGCGTATGGCTTGTTCTTCGCGCGATGGAGGGATTTCTCGCGAGGCGAGGACTCGTGCGGAGAGGGGTTAGACGCCGCAGGTTGCGTCACAGCCGTCCTACCTGCGCCGGACGGTGGGGTGCCGCGACCGGAAGACTTCGGGTCGGGTGGTATTATCTTGTCGTACTCGTCCAGGAACGAGGTGTCCTCCGGTGCTGCCGGCCGACACTTGCCATCAGCACTCCGATCAGCACATGGATCCAAGTCCGAGTCGTCGTCCGAAGACTCGACTCCTGCATCATACGACTTCCTTTGAACTTCGCCGCTACTGCTGATGTTGCTGTTGCTGCTGCTGCTGCTGCTGCTGCCGCTGCTGCTGTTGGCCAAGCTCCTCGCGCCCCCAACACCGCCGCCCGACAGCATATCCTGGCCCACTTTTTCCTCCCCCTTCCCCAGAGGTGGGCATGCTACCGAGTTGCTCGTTCTTGCGTAGCTGTTGTTTCTGCTGTCGAGTTCACTTCTACTGCTTGGCGCCAAACTCGCCCCGCTGGTTCCACCTGAAAAATCAGGCATCACCGCCCGGCTTGGGCCCGCGGTGGCCCTGCCATCGCTGTTATCGCTAGGTTGCATAAACCTACTCGGCCTAGGTGCTTTCTTCTGCGGCCTTGGGGTTGATTGGCTCATGCTTGCTCTGTGACGACGAGAGTGCCGGCTGGTGTTGTGTGGTGGTGGGGGTCGTTTACAAAAAAATATGGAAAATCACGACAAAACAACTCCGCCCCCGATAAGATTGCCCATCTCATTTTTATGGAAATCCAGATCAAGAATTTGGAAAATTTGGAAATTTTGACGCTTCGATTAGAACGACCCTTAGTGTGGCATCATTACTACAATAATGTAAAATAGGGTAAGCGGTAAAAGTGGATATATTGATCCAGCTGACTCACGGCGATTAATTCGTAAGAAGTAAAAAAAGTTGCGCGAGGTCGAGGTTGCGCCATAGTACTTTGTGACCGGTTGAGTAATGTACAGCGCATACATACTGGTACAATATACAAGGCGCTTCGCTCCGCGGGTGGCCTACGTCGCCCGCTACACTCGCTCAGGAAGGAAAAGCACATCAAATTTTGCGAAGCGAACAGAGGTCCATGATATAATATTGTTTTTTCATGACCCCTGTAGTTGCAAACTGGCGACCTGAAAATGCCAAGAGTCCCGCCGCCATTATATGCTTTAGGAGAAAACAGCCCGACGCCGCATATGCTTCACGCCGCGCGGGCTGTTTTCCTCTACGCTCGCTCACATGTCGTACATACGTACATACCCCAGGTAGGGTACTTATTTTCTTCTTTCGATATTCTGTGTCTGTATACTCGTATGTATGAAAGATGAAGCACAGCACTGCGCAGCAAACATAGCAAAAACAATGAAAATGTCACCGAAAAATCTGAAAGAAAAAAAACTCCCCGCCGCCTTTCGTATAATAATTTACTACCTGATTGGAACACCTTACACTAGCCAAAAACAAAAAAAAAACAAAAAAAACACACAGAGCTTCTCTCTCAGCCTCGTACGCAGCCCGCCCCTCTCGCTTATATCTCGCCATCGATTCAGTCCGGGGTAAAGCTTTCCTCCCTCTCTTCCACAGAGAGCCCCGCCGCCCGCCTCGCGTGAAGCCCGGTGCTCACCGTGGACCTCGACGCAAGCTCGACAAATGTTGGTGCTCATTCGGGGTACCCCCCTCTTGTGACTTTCAGCCCGGTCGCAAAAATAAGCACCGCGTGAATATTATCGTACAATCTCGAATGACCCTGAAAAACTCGTACGTACTCTATAAAAATATCACAAATGGAGGCCAGACAGAGCCTATTGATGCATCCCTCGTGTCTCGAGGCACACGCGACGCCCAGGTACGAAGAAAGCGCCGACCGCACTCCTTGCAACTCCCCCTCTACCCGCCAGCATCCGCTGACACCTTCGACGGTGCCGGGTTCGCCGCGCAACCGTGTTCGGAGTACACGCACGCACACGAAGCGAAAGGACAAAAAAGGAAAGAAGGACTGAAAGTACGACGAGAAATGGAGAAAACAAAGACCCGCTGGAAAGGTCCCCGGCAAGTGATAAAAGGAGGCGATTTCCAAGTGGGAGCTCTGAGAGTCCAGGGATGTACCAACCGAGAACGCTCAGAGATCGAGATCTAAGTAAGTAGTTCTATATGTTCCCCCAAAATGAATGTTTCTTGGTGCTCAGGGTAACATCAAGGTTTCACAGATAAATGCTCGAGAACAAATCGTAGCACGAGCACTGAGAGAGTATTGGAGTACTGGCGGCAAGAATATTCCCAGCACTGAGAAGGCCCAAATACTGAGAATATTGAGAGTGTGAGTAGTAGTATCGCACCCCGAGAATACAGGAAAGTATGTACCCGCAGTAGTATCGAAACACGAAATACTTGTAGTAAAGGCAATATGCGCAGTACAGAACCTCGAGATACTGAGAGTTTTCGCAGTACATGCATATATATTCCTCGCAAATGCGTATCTCGAAATACTGCCAGACAGACTGCTTCAAATACTCAAGTTGTCTCCAGCGAAAGTATTTTGCTCCAACTCCCACTCGTGTGGGACTATCTGGGTGTGTTTGGTGCCGAACGCTGGGCCTGAGAATTGTCGACGCGGTGCACGGACGGTTGAAGTATACACCATACTCGAAGTATACTGGGCATATTGAGAGTATGTCATTACTGCGAGTACTGAGTCTCGCAGAAGAAGCAGCAGTACGAACACTACCAACGGACGAAATACTGCTAGACTAGAATACTTGTAGTACCCGCGGTACAAAACCCCCGCGATACTTGAAGCCCAACAACAGGGGGTATCCACGCCAGCAGCAGTAGCAAACCCCGCATTAGTGCGAGCCCGAAAGTATACAAAGTAGTATCGACAGAAGCACAAAATACTGCGAGTACTCGCAGTATCTCGAGTACAAAAAACCCGAAATACTGCGAGTGTACGAAGTACCTACGATAAAAATAATAGCAGTATTTTCTCGAACATACTTTGCTTTACTCCCAACTATTGGGAGTAGCTGTGAAATGTTGAGGTGTGAACTAGAGTTGCACCCCGTCTCACTGAGAACCGGGTACCCGGTGGCGGGTACCCGGAACCGTCGGAACCGGAATCGTCCCGGTCCAACTCACGGAACCGCGGGTATTTGCACCCCGGGTACACGGGTACCCGGGTACCCGTCAGTTGTGGTATACGGAGCCCTCAAGACTGGGGTATGGGTTGATTATATATACACTGCTGTGCCTATAGACTCTCGTCTCTCGCCCCTGTCTGTCGCGGAGGGATTTGTCGCTCTGCTGTAGTTAACCAAGTTGATTTTAGCTACGCTCGCGAGGTACGGCGGGGTATACGTTTGCCTCACTAGGAAGCGGAGCAACCCTAGCTGCACGATCAAGCCGACTGCCGGCGCGCGCGCCGCTGGTTTAGACCATTCGATCACATGGACGTACGTTGCAACCTCGTGAAACATGACACCAGGCGATATAGGACCCACCGCATTTTTTGCGCGCTCGCGTGAACCTTCCGCGAAACGAGTAACATAAAAAAAAAACAGTCAATAATAATAACGACGCTCCTTTATTATTTTCCTTTGTTTCTGAATGAGGGTTGTTGTCACATGGTTTAATTGATGCAAGCGAATATTTTCGAAGGATTTCCCGATGACTTGACCAGCGAAATAATGATAAGGTTGGAAGGAAAATGGCACCGATGATTGATCGCTTATATTTCAGCTGCCCTCTCCCCACCTCTCCACTCGATCCCACAAAGAATATCCCACGTGCCTTCTGCCATATTTTTTCAGCATGATTCATTGAGAGAGAGACGAAGTGAAGTCTTGCCCTCCCACAGCTTTACCACGCTGCTGCTCACAGGCTAATAAAGGGGGAGTAAATAGTGTATGGTAACCCGGGTACTCGAGTACCGGTGTCCCGCTCAAAACCTAAAATGGGAGCAAAATAGTGTCTGGTAACCCGGGTACCCGGGTACCCGGGTACCCGGGTGCCCGTGTCCGCCGGACCCCCGGGTACCCGGATCCGGTTCCGTCTGGAACGCCTCCCACCCGGTCGGGTACCCGGTTCCAATTTGTGAGGCCGGGGTGCAACTCTAGTGTGAACGCACGCCACACGTAAGCGCGCCCAAAGTCTTTACCTTGGGTAAAAACACACACACGTAACTTTTTGTATACCAGGTATCATATTATACGTTCAGAAAAGCAAAGTGGATGAATGTACTGGTACAAAAAAAGTCACAAGTGGAAAATAAACACACACAACTTATTTTATTACTGTTTTTTTTTTTTTTTTTTTTTTTAAATCCTCCGGCGGATTGGTAAAATAAAGCTCAAGCTCACCACACTTCCACGTTCCCAATTTCGTGGATTACATACACCAGTATATCAGCATACTATACGCTCAGAAAGGCAAGGTGTGGACAAATGTATCACTATTCATAGTACTGTAATCCTGGTACAAAAAAAGTCAAAAGTGAATTTATAAAAAAGCGTGGATGGTGCGAGTCGAACCTCGGAAACGAAATTTTTATCGCGCGCAGTATAAACGTCTACGCCAGAACAGTGGTGCTCGTACAACTGACACGTCGTGTTTTTTACGCAAAAATGTAAAACACTACACCTTGGACGATCTCCTACAGCAGAAGAGGAGCTTGTTCAGTTATAACAGTCACTGCGTATACAGCAGTACTGCTGTAGAATGCCACGTGAGGAACGTACGTGTACTGACCCCCTTTCAGCTGGTTCTAGGATCTATCGGTCAGCAATGCAGGACACACAGCAATGAGAACTACTGCTGTAAGTATGTTTAGTACGAACGCTGCTGTACGAATGATTTGAGTACGAACGATTGTTTTTTGTTGTACTCGAGACGACGAATATATCGATCCGGGGATAATGGATCACACACTGCGGAAGGTACTTGCATCGGCCAATAATGCCGATGACAACAACAACGAACTACAGTAGTACTGAGCTTACAGCGCGGATCTTCCACATATGCGCATAGTACCCTGCCTGCTGCTGCTGCTGTTGGCGCACTGTGTGCTGAGCAGAGCTGGAGCAGTGGCAATGTTGGATCACACACAGCAATAAGCAAATGAAGATTCTGAAGCAGGGAGAGAGGCGTGTGATGCTGGTTGGTGTGTTCGTGGCGTGGTCAAGTGATCGATCGAATAAATCAACTGGGATAGCCGCAGTACGATCATCCATACGCACAAGGTGTGTGCCCACTGCTGTTGCTGCTGGGCAGCAGGGCCGCAGGGTTGTGGTGCTGTAGGAAGCTGGAGTTAAGCACGCTCCTCTGTGCACTACTGTGACTATTGTTCTCTAGGCGGTGGTCCGTGCTCCGTGCAACACAAAACATATGTTACCTGGTATGTACAGGGATATAAATATATGTCATCCTGGGTATATACGGATAAAAAAGTGTATGTATGGCAGACGCTGGACTGCGGATTGTAGGCTCCGACAAACGCAACCAACCACAGCAACACTGCGCATATGGGTGTGTGCACACGCACGGCGGGTGGGCGGGGGGGGACGGCACAGCGTTAGAATGTTGGGATCTGTGAATGTTGTCTTTTGTGTACCTGGTATATGTCTGAGCTGTGTGCTCACAGCTCGTGAGAGCCTAGGGGAGAAAACAGACAGCATGTATATATGTACCGATACGTACGTACAAAGTAACACCTCCTACTGAAACCAGGGAAATCGTCTTATCCACTCCCGCCCGAAAAAAGGACATTGGGCGCCCGCCACGCGCTTCAGAGTGCACGGATCGCGCCGAGACCTAGACTAATGTGTCCGGCAGGGCTTCCCGTGTCCGTGTACTGAGTGTTTTGCCTAAACGTGCTCGTGCGAAGAGAAAAGTTGGCAAAAGTACGAAAAAGTGACCAATAAATATATGTATACATATATATAAATACAACTATAATTACGATTTTTGAGGTCGTTGTCACTTGCTAGCTCTTGGCAGACAGACCGACTGATAGACAGCTCTTCGCAAACAGCCCTTCTTCTTTGAAACAGCCGAACAGCCAAACAGCCAAACAACCTTTCTTCTTTCTTATAATGGAAAACGCGCGCGGGTTCACGCAGCTTGCAAAGTTGACTATCGACCGATCTGCGATCTGCCGATCGGTTGAACTCACAGCTGACGTGCTTTCTCAGTTTCTTTAAAAAACAAAAACTGCAACCAATAGACAGCTCTTCGCACAACGCCTGGAAGAGGCGTCTCGCCTTCGACGAACGGCATCTATCTAGATGCAGCTGTAGGCGGCCAAGCTGCTTGCTGCTGTCGGCGGCGAACCTGCTGGTGCTGCAGCCCCCGCCTCTCCCTTCTCCGCGCCCCCTAAGCCCACCTCCCCCTCGTCGAGAGGCGCGTGGTCCTCGCCCTCTGGCAAGAGAGCGGCAACGACAAAGACCGACCTGGTGCCGACTGTTGTTTGCGACCGGTGCACGGACCAGCACTTACTTACTTGCCCAAGAACTCCGCACCTGGTGGCAAAAACGTGGCCTTCGCCACCTGCGAGGATCTCATGTGCGATGGTGGCGGGATCATCCTGTATTGGGCAACCAAGTGCGAGTTATGTGCTCGCCCGATCAAGGAAGGGGCTGTCTCGTACTCCCTCGAGACTGCTGACAGTGGTGAGTGTCGTGTGTCTAGTGTTGAATGCTGTCTGTTGCCAGTACGTTTTTTTGGGGTTGTCAATTGCCTTTTTGCATACAAACCTACCTCAAAGCGTTTATTATTATTTTTTGGACTCATCCATGCTCGTTCTTTCCCCTTCGTGCGTTGCGTCGGCTCCTCTTACACAGTGCACGCGAACGCGCGCATGCACAACTGTTTGCGGGGCGTGAACGAAGGAACGGAGGATTCAGCTGTCGCCGTCACCGCTGCACCGAACGATGTGAGTGCTGCTGCTACTGTGGTGCATTTTCGGTGCACACGATTTCTGTGTGTACATGTTTTGGTGACCCTACGTACCCCCTTTGCACGTTTTCGGCTGCTGCTGCTGCTGCTGTCCGCCACGCCATGAGTGCTTCTGCTGTGCACCTGCTGCTGCTGTGCACTTGCTGCTGCTGTAGTGCTGCTGCGTTGTTGCCGTGCATCATGCTGGAGGTGTACATATTTTCGGATCGTCAATAAAATTCCGTAGGTTTCGCGATGGCGGCATACTAGGGTACATCATGCATTTTTTCTTCAAAAATTTTAATATCGTTGCTATGCTGCTGCTGCTGCTGCCAACGCTGCTGCTGCCAACGCTGCGGCGATTCATTGCAGCTTCTGCTGCTTGCTGTAGCTGCTTCTGCTGCTAATGCTGCCGCAATATCCACTGAATGTTCGTATGTACTCGGATTATTGTTTTTATTGGTCGTTTTTGTACCCAAATGGTTCTTTTGATACGTGAAAAATATTTTTGTCGTTTTGCTCCTGCATTTTGCGTACGTACTGCTTTTACTCGTTTTTGGCTTGATTTTCTTTCCTATCGTTACTATGCTACTGCTTGCTGCTCCTGTGGTGCTGCTGCGTTGTTGCCGTACATCATGCTGCACTTGTGTGTGTACATATTTGTGTATCGTCACTGAATTTCCGTAGGTTTTGCGATCGTGGCATACCAGGGTACACAGTTTTCTTCTTCCTTATTTTCATATCGTTGCTATGTTGCTGCTGCCAACGCGGATTATTGTTTTTGTTGGCCGTTTTTGTACCCAAATGTTTTTTTTTTATACGTACGTAAAAAAAATATTTTGGTCGTTTTGCTCCTGCATTTTGCGTACGAACTACTTTTTCTCGTATTTAAGCTTGGTTCTTTTCGTATTGTTGCTATGCTGCTGCTGCGTTGTTGCCGTACAGCATGCGGGGGTGGGTCTATCTATAGTGAGGTACCAAAAATAATTTTCGGACGGACTCGGGGTACATACTTTTTTTCTTCCTTCTATTCATATCGTTGCTATGCTGCTGCTGCTGCTGCTGCCAACGCTGTGGCGATCCGTTGCTGCTTCTGCTGCTGCTGCTGCTGCTAGTAGTGGTGCCGCAATTTCACTGAATGTTCATTAAATCTTCAATACTTATAGAAATCCCAGATTTTGTAGCAACATGAACTAAATGTCCTGTCCATGCGAAGGAGCTTACCCCAAATAAACCTGGTCGTTTTGTCGTTTTGTGGCGCTGCTGCGTTGTTCCCGTACACATCATGCTGGACATGATTTGTGTGCCTATTACACTTGTGCGTGTGTACATATTTCTGTATCGTCAACGATTTTTTTTTTATGGTGTTGCTGCGTTGTTGCCGTACATCATGCTGGACGTGATTTGTATGTACTACACTCGTGTGTGTGTACATATTTCTGTATCGTCAATAATTACCGTACGTTTTGCGATTGCGGCAGACCAGGGTACATAGTTTTTTTCTTCCTTCTTTCCATACCGTTGCTATGCTGCTGCTGCTGCAGCCAAAGTTGCGGCGATCCGTTGCTGCTGCTGCTGCTGCTGCTGCTGCTGCTGCTAATGTTGCTAATGCTAATAATGCTGCCGCAATATTCACTGGATGTTCGTATGTACTCGGACTATTGTTTTTCTTGATCGTTTTTGTACCTAAATGGTCGTTTGAGTACCTGGAAAAAAATATTTTGGCCATTTTGCTGCTGCATTTTGCGCACGTACTGCTTTTTCTCGTTTTGGGCTTCGTTCTTTCCATATCGCTGCTACGCTGCTGTGGTGCTGCTGCTGCGTTGTACATCATGCTGGTCATATGTGTGTACATATTTTTGTTTCGCCAATGAAATTCCGTAGTTTTTGCGGTCGCGTCATACCAGGGTACATACTTTGTTTCTTCTTTTTGATCATATCTTTGCTATATGCCGCTACTGCTGCCAACGCTGCGGCGATCCATTGCTGCTTCTGCTGCAGCTAATGTTGCTAATGCTGCCGCAACCACTGCTCGAAGCCGTTGCGGCTGCTGCTGCTGCTGCTGCTGCTGCTGATACTGCTAATGCTGGCTCAACATCCACTGATTGTTCTTATGTATTCGGATTATTGTTTTTCTTGGTCGTTTTTGCACCCAAATGGTCGTTTTGGTACGTTAAAAAAATATTTTGCGCGTTTTCCTGCTGCATTTTACGCATGTACTTGCTGCTTCTGCTGCTGCAGCTGCAGTCGTATAGCAAGCGATTACGTACTGCTGTTGTGCCGCTGTAGAGCAGTATAAATAATGAACTCTGCCCCCCCCCCCCCCCCCCCCCCCCCCCCCCCCCCCCCCCCCCCCCCCCCCCCCCCCCCCCCCCCCCCCCCCCCCCCCCCCCCCCCCCCCCCCCTTCCCCCTCCCCCGCCATTCCCTGCACGCCACTCCCGCCCCGCGCGCAAGTGCTACAACTGCCGCCTGACGGACTCCACCATCAAAGACGGAGACATCATCTTCAAGCGCAAGAAGATTCCCTTCCATTTCGCCTGCTCCAGGGCTTCGCGGAATTCCGAAGCAGTACGCCAAGCAGATTGTCTTCATCCAGGACGAATGAGAGGCAACAAATTGTTCCCACATTTCCCAAAATCACGATTATTTCTCCCTACACATACCCAACGGGTTCAACAGCGGACAGATCCACATTCTGGGCCTCCCGCCTCGTTACTACAGCAGCCTGGAAGACTATTTACATATCATGTCTCATCCAAACTCCTATGCTGGCTAAACCGAAATCGCGGCCGCCCAGCAACTATACAACATTTCCATAACCGTTGTCGTTGCCGGCACTGCTGCTTTCCCCTCTGTCCCGAACCTTCCTTGAAACAACAGCCTGTATGTTGTATATCATCCACATGCCATGCACTACTCCACTCTCTCCCCGCACTGATGAAAGATGTTATCCTTATTATTAGACGAATGCCATTCTTAGTCTTGCGTCACCCGATCTTATGTTTCTCATTACATTCACAAATATTTTTCGCGATTATTACATCCTTCACCGTTTCTTACACAAATACTTTTACTTTGGTTGGCTTTGGGTATTGCCCCAATTGCAATATAAGCGCAATTGGCGTCATAACATCTAGTTTGGTTGGCTTTGGGCTATTACCCCAATTGCAATATGACTGCAATTGGCGTCAAAGCCCACAGCCAACCAAAACTGCAATTGGCGTCATAGCCCAAAGCCAACCAAACTAAATGTATTTGTACAAGAAACGACGGAATACCCACTCCGAAGGAAAGCCTTGTATATATATACATATATATTTACTACTGTCGATGTGCTTCGTGTTTTTAGACGGTTCGCACGGATTGTCATGACCAAGCGGAATCTCACAGGAGGCGGCGCTCGGCAGGAAGGACAAGTAATTTTTGGTTTTCGTGTGGCGACGACGGTTGGGTTCGTGAGTACGTATACAAGTTCTTCCGAAAAGCATTATGCTGCATTATATACATTTTGTGTTGAGCTGTGGGGAAAAGCTCTCCGATCATTAAAAAAACACGGAAATCATCGAAAAAAACTCTCCGATAAGAATTACCCGAAAAAGAATGAAAAATCTAGAAGCTTAGAGAATTGCTCGAAAAAAACATGGAAATTAAGGGGGAAAAAAAAAAATTTTTTTGCTCATGAATGAATCTGGAATTTATATTAAGAAGTGCTGGACCATATATATAATATCCACTCTTCACCTACTACTGCTTGTTACAGCAGTAGTAGCATATATTACACGCACCCGAGAGAGACTGCCAACCTGTACTTTAGACCTACCACACCTTATCCCCAAGGGAGGGCAGGCGGGTTCTGCTTTCAATTCGCCCACCTTCTAAAGGATATCAAACCACCCCTTCTCGTACACCCCACGAGTGTGTGTGTGTGTGTGTGTTTCTTCACATTAAACCGTTCTTCTACTCGTCGACATCCAGCAAGCCCAGTGTCCGTGCTGGTTCTTCACCCTAGAAAGATACGAGCTCTGTGGTCACAGACTACGACACAGAGATAACACACCGTAATGCATTAATAGCCTACACAATACCATGCCTTCGCACTGGGTGCGGCCGACACAACATACATACATACGCCAGCAACCAAAATACACCTTAAAGAAAGAGAAGCAACGAAGAAACCAAACCGAAAAAGAACAGGAAAAAGAAAAAGAAAAGGAGAAGAATCCCAAATAAATAAATATAATGGGAAGCCAAAGCTCAGACACATACATACTTACCCCGAGCATGAGCCAAAAGGGACGTGCAAGGGGAAATATACGAGAAGGAAAAAGGGGACTATGCATCCCGGTGAACACTTAACTAAGTAAAAAGAGCAATAGTGAGTGGGCCAAAATACGCTCGTCACCCACCCACTATGTAGTACTTCTTTCATAAGGATAAGAAGGGAAAAAAAAAAATCAAAATGCATACCGAACGGCCGCAGCAGTTGGCGGTACGAGTAGCAAAGAAAAGTCGAACCTATTAGTCGGCCTGGTACCTTGCTACCCTATCTGCGGTCTCTCCGCTACTCTCTTCTATCGCGGTTTCCCTTCTACTCCTCCTGTTCTCCCCCCTGCCCCCATACACTTGTACGGTGTTCCTTCTACCCCTCCTGCTGTTACCCCTCCCCGAGTACTACTACTACTATTACGGGGGATCATAGTAAATAGGATAAATTATTGTTGGTACAAAAAGGTAAATATGTAGGTTTTTTGTGTACCGTAAGTCCTATATACTATGGCCCTCCGTAATACTATATTATTGTACGTAGACCGAGATGGTCTCTTTCCTCACTGCCGTGTCAACCCTTTCACCCGCGTGTTTTCCTGGTTGAACCAACCGCACACGTCATTGACTCTATGAACCTCTTGCCCATCCCCTCTGTCCAAGCATGCCAAATATTCTGTACCTCTGCACAAACCCCAGATGTATACTCGTACTCCGTTCAATCTTTAACCTCCACCAATATGACGACATTGTGACTTGGATGCTCTTGCAACGTTTGTTTGATGACACATGACACATATTTTGCGATTATTGTATATACCGTGTACAATATGCTTTCATAACTGCCTGGTACGAACTCGAATAATAATACTTCATGTATTTGTTATTAAGGGGGGCCATAGTTAACAGGACCAAATATTGTTAGTAAAAATTGGGAAATATAGAGGGTTTTGTGTGTACCATAGGTCCTATGGACCCCCGTAATAATAACATAAAACATTGGATATAAAACAAATGAGGAAATCTGGGGCTTGTGAAGCGGTACAATTATATCCTTGGCATGTTCGAGAAGAACTGAAGGGGGTAAGTGGAGGTGCGACAGTTGCTGTTGCTGTAGCGGCAGCGGCATGGGTGTCATATATGCTACTGCTGTGGGATTTATGTGGATAAGGTCCAGCACTGATTAATAACAGTTCCAGCTTCATTCATGAGCAAAGCAAATTTGGTCGTCGCGTCAGAATAACTCGTTCTCCGACAAGGAACACAACAGCAGTTGTTGTCTTTGTTTTTTACAACGGTTTCTAACGTATCTCGTTCAGGGCCACATTCCTCTCGATACAGATTATATTTTTATTCATTTTAAAGTGGTATGTAGGTGAAAAGCTCTCCTTTGCCCGGCTCCACGTGCAGACGTTTTAGCGAAAAAACGGACACAACGGGTGCTGAAAAACTCTTCTTGGACCTGGACCCAGCATTTTTATTTTTTTTAAACGATTATGTAGGTCGAAAAAAGAAGAAATCCTACTTATGTGTATGGAGGGTGCTTTGGGCTTTGGCTAGCCTGTTCTTTTTATATGGTCCTTAGTCGTAGTCTGTTTACAAGTAGTGGTGTTTTCTCTCCTTTTTATGTGTTTTTTTCCAGCTATTTCTTATCTAGCGCTGCCAAATCCATCCCTTCGTGGGCTCTTTTATTTTCTGTTTCGATTTGTCTTTGTCTTCTTTATTTTCCTTTGTTCTCTGTCGTTTCTGTGATTAATAAGAATGTCGTGCCTGTCGTATCCAGTATGATATGATGACATGGCATTGCATCGCACGTACACTGTTTGTGCTCGATGTCGACGAGTAGAAAGAACTGTTTAATGTGAAGAAAACACACACATATGTATATATATATATTTTTTTTTTTCCATCACTTTTACTTTCCAGCCCACTCGTAGGAGGTTTTACCCTCGACGATCTTCTGGACAAGCCGTGGTCACAGGTGTCGTCCCTTCTCCCCCCCGGTACGTGCCTTTATTTTTTGTCGCGCATAGGGTTCTGCATTCCCACTGCTCGTCGATTTTCATCGAATATAGCCAACTCACGCTTTCGCGCTTTCCGCTTATCAATTTTTTATGCAAGGAAAAGTCCCTATGAGCATGCACTCGGTGAGACTCATTGAACCCACGAAATTGATCTTGACAGGCACGCGGACCACCTACCAAGCCACCGGGGACGCCGGCTGCTGTATGCGTATTATCGGTGTCTTACAGTTGGACCTGTTGTATACATACGTGTGTCTTCTCGACAAATAAAGCATGTTTACGTTGGGCGTCGTCTCTAATTTCTATTCCCATTGGGACAAAAATACACATTTCGGGGTAAAATCGGGGTGAATTCGGGTTATTATTTTTCTAGAAATATCCACATATGGCCGTTGTTCATGGTTATTTTTTTTACAGCGGGTTTTGATTCCTCTCGACCGCGCGGGTCTGGGGCACCTTGTTTCACGTGTTAATTCTAAAAAATGACAAAGATAAAACAGGTACCCCTTTTGGAAAATGGTTTGGCCTGGACCATGCAAGAGGTGAGTTTGAGTCGATTGCAATTGTTTACCAAAGCTTTTGTAGTTGTATTTTTGTCGATTTTTCGTTCAATACAATGCAGAATAGACTACCGAATTCATGAAATAGTACAAAAGCTTCTTTGTTCCCCGAACTAACGTGGTATGTGCGGTTTTAGAATTTTGCTTAGTTTTAACGTATTGTATATATATATATTTATTATTATTGTTTGCCTTCTGACAATGTGCAGGGCGTTATTCATTTATGATGAAAAAACTAACATAATTCGTCGAACACCCTCAATTTTATCCAACCTTTTTTCCTTCCTTGCGTATACTCAATTGAATACGTACTACCTTTTACCGATATATTTTCACCGACTATGTATCTATACGCCCTGCGTCCTACTCCGCATCTACAATCCATCCCCACGCCATTCGAAGTAGTCCTCCCTCCTCCTCTCTTCTCCCCCTGGCGGCCTGGCGGTCTCGCAGGGCAGGATTATGTCGGTGCACCCGGCGCGAGATCGCGACCTGGGTGGTCCCCGATATGATCTGGAAAAGATACTCCTTACAAACCCCTTTTCTTGCTAGAGATCCCCCGTCCGTTCCTCCGATGATGCTCGTTGCCAGCTGGTCAATGAAATCGCTGCCTTCCTTCTCGAGGCGTCCAAAGCTTTCCACCGCGAGGGTGACAAGTTTATGGCTGCGCTCGTCGAAGGACACTTGTCCTGCACGAGCGTAGTGGTTGCGCTTTCGCGCCTCGGAAGTGGAGGCGGCTGATCCGTCTCGATCAGCGCATGTGGACTCTCGCTTGGGGGTCTGCGTGCGTGATGTCGAGGAGTATCGCCTTGTTACGGTACTCTGACGACGTAGCGTCTCGGAGGCCTCCCCTCTCGATCACTATATCCATGCGGAGGTTTCTGTCGGCGTTGAAGGGCGCTCCGCTTTCCGTTTGATGGCGGATGGACAACCGCTTGAAGGTGCGGGACAGCGCGTGGACTAGCGGCTGATGCTGTTTTACCTGCGCGCCTGCTCGGTGGCATGTGCGCGCGTGACGCGTGGTGACGTCGCTTCGCAGCAGGGGCACCTCGTCGCTATGGGCTCCTCCATTCCCAGAAAGCGCCGTCCCATAGACACGAACTCCGAAGCCGGTATGATTCGTGCCGTGTCCACAGGCCTTGCCCTCAAACAGGCGACAGCGCCTGGTCCCGATAGGCTCCGTTGCCGAGCCTTGGCAAGATCTCTGGTTTCGATTCCCCCGAACACGTCGTTCCGACTCGACGGGCCTGCTGCCTCGGGAAGCTGGTCCAGAGACGCAACGTACCGTTGGTACCATACCCGGTTTACCTGCTGCCCCAGCTTGTGCTGCGCTTTGTGGGAGCTGGTCGTTTGGGCTTCATGTGCTGGCAATGCCTCCATGTCAGACAGCTCTGAGACTCCTCCCTCGTGCGCGCGAAACGCTCTATTCCGCCAACTTTCCGGGACCACGTTCGCCATTGCCTCCTCCGATACCCCATGGATGTCACGGAGGTCCCTGACGCTACTCCATATGCGGCGAACGAGGTCCGAATTGGGCAACTCCCTTCGGACTTTTCCCCCCAATGGGCCGGAGAGGTCAGCAAGGACCTCGGGCACCGTCGCCACTAAGCTCCCGATGGACGCTGACGTTCTCCTTGATTCAGCCGATGAGTGTCCAAGCCCCCCGGCCCCTGTGGAGAGGCTCGCCTGCGCTTTCTGGTGGGGCTGAAGCGTCAACCGATTCGCCGGGCATCCGTCCGCAAACAACGGCGATTCGTCCGCTATCCCTGGAAGCTCGAGAGGGCGCTCGAGCATCCATATTGCTCTATTGTCTGCCCGCTGACACGCGGGTAGTGACAGCTCCGGGTCCATTACCCGCTCAATGTAGGAGGTCCGCTTCACCATTGAACTGGTAGCGATGAGGTTCGCCGACTGTTTGTCCAGCATACGCGGCAGGATGCGCGCGAGTTGCTCTGCTCCCCCCCCATCATCTCGGACTATCTCGACGGCGCTGTTCACCGCGAATGCATCAGTGCCTATGAGCACGCCAACCACCTTTACCCCAGCCCCTTCCGCAATGCGGACACCTATTCTCCCCAGAAGTGCTATATCTTCCGACGTAGGCACATGCCCTTTTGGAGGCAAAGCAACCGTCTGGCTGGGGTTAATTGCAACGCCTATTTCGCACAGCTCGTGCTGGAGAAAGGGCACTACTCTCAGTGTGTCCGGTGTAATCTCTGATATACCGATGCTAATGTCATCGAGGTAGGCAAAGGCTTCAACACCCCGGGGTCCAAACTCCTCACGGACCCGTTTGAGTATTGGCAGCAGTGGCATGCAGAACAGCGCCGGGCCCATAGCATCCCCTTGCTGCACTCCACTGGAGCAGTCAATTTTACGCCGCTCCCCCGAGTCCATCTGGAAGAACGTAGGGGCGGGCCTCTCGCCGTAGCAGTTAGCAATGAACGGCGTAAGCGCGGGCACGCAAGTGGCCGCCTCGGCAAGTACTGCCGTCCGCTTTACAGTATTGAAGGCGTTGGAACAGTCGGTTAGGATGAGCCAGTTTCTTGATTCATGGTGTACCCGGGCGCGTAGAGCTACCTGCTCCACCCCCCCTCGAATCCCTACCCCAAACTGTCTTGCCTCACGATTAATCTCTTCCAGCCGTGGCCGCCACTGCCTAATAGTCCCGGCTGCTAGAAGACGTCTCCATGTCATACCTACACATTCGGGGCGACATTTTTCCCCCAAGGTAGTGAGGTTGGACTGCAAGAAGAGCTGCCAGAATTCCGGCGGGAATGCAACGGGGTCGTCGAAGATCCGCCTCCAAAAGGCCTCGCTGCTAGCTCCAAACTTCTCGCGACCGAAGCCGACTGCAGGTGTGAGAAGCGTAGGCCGTCACTCCCCGAGCCTGATAACGCATTGTGTGAGTTGATGACGTCGAGGGCCACCTGCGAATCCAACTCTTGCTCTGGACGCCAGTTGGGAACACTTCCTTCCTTCGGTTCCGTGGAGCTTGCTGCCACCGCGGCCGCTGCCGACTTGGAGATGGAGGCACGATCTTCCCCCGGGAATTTGGCTTTCACCCGCTCCCACGTCACCTCGTTGCCGGGCGCTCGGGCTTCCGCGAGAAGACAGCGTGCTGCTACTGACACCCCCCCGCCCGAGTGGCGACAGGCTGACGACGCTCTCTCGTACTTAGCCGCGTCTGTGGCTTCGTAGGTTGGGCCGCTGAGCCGTGTCGATGCTCGGCTGGTGTACTCCATCAACCACGGGAGAATAAGCGTGATGTCACCTCGTTCGACGGACGCGAATCTCTCGCGTCGCTCCACGCGGCTGTCCTGCGAGTGTAGCAGTGCTGGCACGATGTACCACATCTTAATGGCCCTCAGGAGCGACCTCGGCGTCTCTGAGTGTCTGTTTGGCCAATGCGCTCCGAGGGCGTGGTTCAGGAGACCAAGCACGTGGGTGAGAAGCTTGGCGTGGACAGTAGCTAGCCCCGGCTGTACCTTAACCACGGTGACGAAACGTTGTTGGAGCTGTTCAAGAGAAACATCATCTAGTGGCCCTGCTATGCCTAACGAATCCTGGTCCCACGGGTAGCAAAGCTCTTCCCTCTGTTCATCGTAGTTGTTGTCCTGCCTTCCTTCAAGTCCTGCGACCGTAACACGGAGTCCAGGATCAGCCTGAACTGCTGCCTCCAGTGATTCCCGTCTCCCATGGCGGGCCATGCACCCTCGTGTAGCGCAAATGAGTTGTGCGTGTGACCCACTCCTTCGGATAGCTTCCACCACACACCGCGCGTGCATAACGTGCTGGTTTCCACACGGCAGCCCTACCACTCGGTGCCCCCGAGCGATTGCCGATCGGCATCCCCCGCGCATCACGCCGTCTTAACTGACGCCAATGAATGCACGGAGTCGCCCTACGCTCCCCGATGCTGATCCTCCCCCCTCGCTACCTTCTCCTTCCCTGGGGAGTTCTCTCTCTTCACCACCGCCCCCTCTCGATCCAGGATCCGAACGAAGCTCGCTGCCCCCTCTCGATCCAGGAGTCGAGGGCGACTCGCTGCCTCCTCTCGGTTCAGGGGCCGAGGGCGGCTTACTGCCGCCGGGTCGAGGGATTCTTTCCCGGTTCGTGACGGCCCCTCTCCCTGTGCTTCTCGCTCGTGACCCCCTCCCAAACCCCCGCGGTCGGCCCCGTCCGCCTCTTGTGCCAACCCCCTCGCTGGCTACGCTACCAGGTTCAGAGGAAGTATCTCCAGGTGTTGCTGGGGTGGCGCTGGATGGTGTCATGGGCACCCTCAAGCGTCCCGATGGCGTGACATCCCTGTCTCTGGATGTTTGAAGGTTTTCCATGCCTACTACAGCAGCATTTCCCTGATCTACCTGACCCCTTGTCCGCGAGTCGCCCTCCGACGCCAGAGCTTCTCCTCCCAGCGGTGTCGTTTCTGCCGCCGGAGGCAGAGGCCGCGCAGCACTTGGACTGGAACCTCCAAAGTTTGCCCCCATTCCACCTTGGCCGCCCTCGAGCGAGGGCGATGCGCTTCCAGCTGATCTAGGAGACGTTGCCTCCGCAAATGTTGCAGAGGCGGTACTGGGCCTTGCCTGAGGGATCTCCACTTGTCCCGCTAGCGCGGCATCCCTACCCCCCTCGGTGTGGCGGCTTTCTATGGCACTCCTAGCGGCGCCTCCCTGCTCCACCTGCCCCCTAGTTTGCGGACCGCTTTCCGCCGTCGGGACCGTTTCCTCCGTTGGGGACACCGCCGCCGTCGGAAAAGGATTAAAATCGTCCCCTACCCCCAACGCGTTTGGGGCCCCGGGGGTCCACTCTGCCGTCGGAAGAGGAGGTAGCGCATCACCTGCTTCCCGCACGTTTAGTACCCCGAGAGTGCACCTGGTCAGGGCTAGGCTGGATGTTGTCCAGGGGGTTCCCACTTGTCCCGCTGACGTAGCGTCGCTGTTTCCCGCGGCCTGACGATTTTCTATGGCATTTCCAGCATTGCCACCCTGATCGTTATGCCCCCCTGTTAATGGCTCGCTCTCCAGCGCCTGGCCCGTCCGTCCTTGCGTGTCTGCCACTGTCGTCGGAAAAGGAGGCACCACGTCACCTGCCTCCAATGCACTTCGTACCCCGAGGGTCCACCTAGTCAGGCGTTCCTCCCATTCGGCGTGGAGGCCTGCCAGAAACTGCTGGACGTGTGGTGAGATGTAGATCCTCCGGTTTGAGAGTCGGAGCATGATATCCCGTGGTCGGATGGCGTGCGCGGCAAAACGCTCACGGTAGTCGGCGGTGGCCGCTTTCCATTCCCTCGTGCGAGGGAAATCGAGGTACGCCGCTCGAGGCATGCCCAGGGCATCGCTGAACAGGGAGCACAGCAGGAACGAAGAGGTTGGGCTCCTTCCATGGGTCCTCACCATGTGCTCGAACGTGGGGTGATGACCAGTCGTCACATAACTGGCCGGTACCAGATGGGTGCCCTCCTCCTCAAGAAGTTCGGCGAACTGCAGGGTACCTCCTACTGCCGGCCACCTTCCCCCCGGCCGGGGTCTGGGAAGATCCTCAGTTAACTCTGCCGGATGGGGAGGTCGGGTTCTTATCGGCCATTCAGAGCCACACTCGACGCATGGCTGCGGGTCTGTGTGTCCACATGCGAGGCGTTCCGCACGATCCAGCATGCAGCCGGCGTGTACCAACTGTCTGTTGTCATGGTCACAAGTGATGGTTGTCCACAGATGGTCGACCTCTGGACTCCTGTCTGAGTTTTTGTATGTCCTCACCACAATAGATACATAGGCCTGCTAGCGCGGTGTCCCTTGTGGTCTCACGACTCTCTGTTGAACCTAGAGCGGCACCTCTCTCTTCAGGCTGCCGCCTTGCTAACCGGTTGTCTCCCTGCGCTAAGTCCACTCGCTCCGGTGGGGCCGCCACCGCCGTCGGGAAAGGAGGCAGTGCGTCACCTGCCTCCAGCGACCTTTGGACACCGAGGGTCCACCTCGTCAATCGTTCCTCCCATTCGGCGTCAAGGCCCGCCAAATACTCTTGGACATGAGGTCCAATGTAGAGCCTCCGGTTAGGGAGTTGGAGTAATATGTCCTGGGGTCGGATGCCGTGCGCTGCGAACAGCGTCTGATAGTGGGTGGCCGCCTCTTCCCATTCCCTCGTGCGGGGGAAATCGAGGTAAGCTTGTTGCGGTAGATCCAGCGCATCGCAGAATAGGGAGCACAGCACAAACCAAGAGGTTGGGCTCCTCCCCACGGCACTCACCATGTGCTCGAACGTGTTGTGAACCCCAGTCGTCACGTAACTGTCTGACTCCGCGCCGAGGTTACCCCGCTCGAGGAGGGCGGCGAACTGCAGGGCACTACTCACCGCCGCCCACCTCCCCCCCTGCTCGGACATGGGCAGCCCTCTGGTAAGTTCCGCCGGGTGGGGAGGCCTGCCCCCCTCCGGCCACGCAGACTGGCACACTACGCAGGACCTCGGGTCGGCATGTCCTCTCGCGATGTGATCTGCCCGGTCCAGCATGCAGGGTGCATGCAAAAACCCTCCGTGGACGCACGGGATAGGTATTCGCACGTGGCTGCCCCCCGACTCTCCAGCAGAGTCATCTAGAACCTGGCCGCAATAGGTGCACGATGTTTCGACGTCATCTGACCTCCCTCCTTGCGCTTGTTGGCGGCTTTCGTCCCGGCTTGTGGCCTCTTTCATACCCGAATTCACCGATCGCCATAGGATTTCCAACTGACCTGTTGATAGGCTCCCCGGTCGGAAGCGCGGTCGTACCTCAGAGGGATCCTCGGCAGAATTTCCGCGAGGAGTAACGTTCTCCGCCGCGACGGTCCTGTCCCTTCCCGAATGGCCACCCCAAACCGGTCGTCTCCCCTATTGTCTGCCCCCTCTACGCTTTCAACGGCGCATCTCCTGTGGACGAGCCAACCGGAGAAAGAGAACCTCTCGTCGTCTTCCATATTCCTATCGCAGACTCCACATAGCGCATACGGTTGTGGAATCGTGCTACGCCAGTCCCAAGAGAGGTTCTCCTCGTCTCGCGCTGTGGCATTCAGTGTCCGATCCACCCTTTCGGGCACAATGTGGGTCCTGCCCCGAAGGCGGTTCTCGGCAACGGTGACCCTGTTCACTTAATCGCGTTCGTCCTGTGTGTCCGCCGACCTGCCAATGGTACGAATATGTTGCAAGAGGGGGTGTAGGTCCACCTCTTGTTGAACGTCGTGTAGGGCGGGGTTCGGGCACGTGACTAACCGTGCTTCGCCGATGAATCTGGCTCGAGAGATTGCGTTCTCGCAAAAGCCTAGAGCGCAGCGGCGATGCGCGTCGCACGAGCAGGACACCTGTACGCGTTCAGTCTCCTCAACCAGTCCATGGCAGATACTACATAACAATCGTTCGCCCCTCTCGCCCCCTGTGATCCTTGTGGATGCCCCTCTTCCCCTCTCGGCCGGCATCTCCTGCCGCGCGATCGCTAGGGCCTCTGCTATGATCTCGTCGCTGTGCTGACGGAACGCCATCCCGTCGGCTTCACCAATTGTTACGGTCGCCCGACACGTCGGGCAGCGCAGGTCGGCCCCTGCCCGAACACGAAGTGTGGCGTAGCACGGTAGATGCAGCCGGTGAGAGCGGTTCCCTAGATATACCATCGGGGCCACCAATGCCTCGTAGCATACGCAGCAGTCTTCCGAGGTCTCCTGCTGGGGCTGCCCTCTCTCTTCTGGCGTCTGCAATGGTGGCCGTGGTAGAGATGGCGGTGGTTCGGACGTCAGCGCGGGCTCCGAACTTCCTCCATCCTGTGTCGATGCGCACGTCTGTTGTAATGAACTTGGTGGCGCCAACTGCGCCATTCTAGCCGCTGACTGTGTTGACGATTCGCGCGCAAGGATCACGTCCGGCGTCAAAAGTGGTGCGCCTGTCGAGGGACGGGTAGTTGTCGGTAGCCGCCGTGGCGGGGGTCGTGGCGACGGTGGCGAACATTCCATGGCGGGTACTCCAAGCGGAAGGGGGCTCGTCAAGGGAGTCCCCGCACCCGTTGCCGTCGGTGATTGCGTAGTTTCTCACGCCCGCTGTGCTGAACGGGGTGTATCCGGAGATTGTTCCGGCGAGGATGGTGCCGTCTCCAAAAGTGTTATCGATGACGAAGACTGCGTCGTTGTTGGCTGCGGACGGGAGGATCCGTGGAGCGGCTCGGTGGGAGGTTGGCGTCTTTCTTCCTGCTCCGATGATCTTGCGACGGCCCTAGCGGCTATCCGGGTACGTGCCCTTGTCCTGGTGGATATAAGGTCCTCTATAGGTACCCTGCTCGTTGCCCGCCGCCGTTCGTCTATTGATATTACCGCCCTTGTGGACGGTCCGAGTTGCGCCACCGCCCCGTTGGGACCTCTTCCGAACGTGGTACATCTATTGGTGCGATGGAGGCCCCCTCTCACTTCTACCCTATCTCTCTCCGTGCTAGGCGCATCGTCCTCGTGCGGCGTCTCCTCCTGAACGGGGGGTGGGGGCGACCGCTCTTGGGTCTTGAGAGCCCTGTGCCGCCCCCATTGGTAGCGGAGAAGGAACCCCTACCCTAGTGCGAGCTCCGCCATCGATGAGAGCTGCCCCGCACCCCAGCTGGCTCCTCAGAGGTGTGAGTCCGCCCAAGCCTCCCCTCCGGACAAGGCTCCCAGCAGCAACACGAACGTCTTGAGACATCGGGTCTAGGTCCCGGGAATCCGGTTCGGCACCCGGCGGTAATGAGGGAGAAGACCTCACCCCACTTCGAACGACATCCGCGACGGGAAGTGCACGGTACCCCTGCTGACTCCTTGCGGGCGTGTCCCTCCTCCAAAGTCCCCTCCGGGCTAGGCTTCTCGCTCCACGACGTGCATCCTGCGACTCAGGGCTCGATTCCAGATAGCCCGATGCCGCATCCGGTGCCATCTGCACAGAAGGTCTTATCCTGTTGTGGGCACCATTGCTGACCCGGGGCGACAAGTACCCCTGTTGGTGCCTCTCCGACGTGGATCCCCTCAAACTCCCCGGCTGGGCGAAGCTCCCGAGTCCACCGTTTGCCCTCCTGTTCCCCGTCGACGTTGGCCCACCTACTCTCACTCCCAAACTAGCTCTCGCCGTAATGCTCTCATTTCCCCCCTGGGGTGCCTCCTCCGGAACGTGTTCAACATCCATTGGGTCGCTGGGCCTTTGGCGTTGCTGACCACTCCTTACTCTCGAACGGGGGAGAAGGCAGACCACTCTTGGGTTCTGAGAGCCCGGTGTCGCCCCCAGCGTCATCGGGGGAAGAAGCCCTACCTTCGTAGGAGTTGCAACGACGTTGAGGGCTGCTCTTCCCCTATTGTGACCCCTCGTAGTTGAGGGCCCTCTCCGAACAGAACTCCCCGCTGCAATACGAGCGTCGTGAGACCTCGGGTTCAAATCCCGGGTGCCTGGTTTCGCCCCCGGCGGTAGTGGGTTAGAGGACCTTATCCAGCTTTGAGCGCCACCTCCCCTAATGTGACCCCTCGTAGTTGTGGACCCCCTCCGAACAAAGCTCCCCGCTGTAAGACGAGCGTCTTGGGACCTCGTGTTCAAATCACGGGAGCCCGGTAACGCACCCGGTGGTAGTGGGCTAGTGGATCTTATACGACTTGGAGCTCCGCCGGCTCTGTTGTGACCCCTCGTAGATGTGGGCCCCCTCCGAACAAAGCTCCTCGCTGCAAGGCAAGCGTCTTGCAACCTCGTGTTCAAGTCCCGGAAACCCGGTGTCGCACTCGGCGGTAGTGGGCTAGGAGGCCTTATCCGACTTTGAGCGCCGCCACCAGCGGGAAGTGTACCGTGTGGCGAGATAGGGGCGCATCTTCTTTCCTCATCCATTGGCGAAGGGCTCTGTCGTCGTGTGGTTCCCCTCCCTGCGCATGGAGCAGTGTTCGGCGACCCGAGGTGTCCACAGAGGCTGTTTGCGGCCTGAGAGCCTGCTATCAACCGAGAACCACCCTCCCTCCTATCTGTTCTAGTACTCCACGCTCTAGCACTGGCTATTAGTTCCGAGAGAGTCACTGATGGCTGCGGGCGATGGGCCTGGACGGTTGGTGCTCTGCGAGGCACCAACGCCTGCTGGCTCCGGGTATTCTCGGTAGACGTAAACCGAAATCGCTGGTGCAGGCGCATCGACTCCTCTGTTGGAAGGGAGGTAGCTCGTCGCCGGTGCCCCAGGATCCCCGGCCGGATCGAGGGTGGAGAGGTTGTGATGCTCCCCCCAGAAGGAGACGGGGGACGGTGCCTTGGCCAGTGAACTTGGTCGGGGCGAGGGACGATCCCCTGATGCTGTCTTAACTCGCCGGATCCCGATGATGTGGGGTAAAGGGTTGACGTTTCTCCCTATCGTCGGGATCGACCGTGAACGGTTAGCTCGGGCGTCTTGCGCCCCCTCTCGATGCGCCAACGCCGTTCGGTATTGAGTATCATCGGCAAAGGTAACCGGAGGTCGTTGACGCGTGCGTGCCGTCCTCCCTGACAGAGGGGAGGTAGATCGTTGCCGGCGTCCTAAGAGTCCCGCCTGAGGTGGGGGCAGAGTGGTGATGATTCTTCTTCCCGAAGGCGATGGCGATCTGTGCGTCGAAGGCGCCTGTGGGCGCGGTGAAGGCCGATCGCCTGATGATGCCCTATCCCGCTGGACCTGGAAGACAGATTGCAAAAGTGGTTCGGTCCTACCCCTCCTCGGCACTGGCCTTTGCGACGCCTGCTGTTGGAGGCCTCCCAATGTAGGGGCTGGTCTCCTCCCCGCACTCGTCCTTACCGGGGTATTAATGCTTCGTCCGCGTTCCTCCTGCGGCGGGGTCACTGCTAAGCGCATTGTGGCTGTCGTCGACGGCAGACCCTCACCTTGCTGCTCCCCATTCAATCCCTGCTGTTGCAGCCCCCCTATCGGGCTGGACCTCCCGTCTGGGGGCTCGCACGCCTCGCACGCCCTACCGGTGGCGTAACATCTACTAGACACCTCCTGTCTACTGCAAGTGCCTGACCCCCCTCTTGCTGCACCTCGCTCGCTTGTTCGCCCCCTACCGACAGTGGGGCCATCGCAGGTACTGCACTAGTCGATACGCCTGTCTCTCGCTGCCCAAAACAGTCGGTTTCCGGCCCCGCCCTTCTCGGCACTGGGGTCGCGACAAGGATCCTTGGCTGCATCCATGCCGGGAGAGTCTTGCCCCGCCCTCGTCCGGCTGGTAGTGGGCAAAACGATAGGGCTGTTGTTGCACCTGCGGGTTGTGCAGTCATCGCAGACACTGCACTCGTCGATCCGCCTGTCTCCCGCTGTCCGATACACTCGGTTTCCTGCCCCGCCCCGGTTGATTCTTGTTGCTGCAACCCTCCCGGTACGGGGGTTGTGTCAAGGATCCTTGGCTTCATCCATGCCGGAAGAGTCCTGCTCCGCCCTCGTCCGACTGGCAGTGGATACAAAGATAAAGCTGTTGTTGCACTTGCGGGTTGTGCCGCTGTCCCAGGTACTGTACTATTAATAGTCGATACGCCTGGCTCCCGCTGCCCAAAACAAACGGTTCCCGGCCTCGCCCCGGTTGCTGCTTGTTGCTGTAACCCTCCTGGCACGGGGGTTGCGTCACGAATCCTTGGCTGCATCCATGCCGGAAGAGTCCTGCTCCGCCCTCGCCCGGCTGGCAGTGGGCAAAAAGATTGGCCTATTGTTGTGCTTGCGGTTTGTGCCGCGGTTTCTACGGGGAGATCGCTGCCTTCCGACATGACGGGCACCCTCACGGACGCGAGGGTGCCCACACTTTCGCAACCCTTAACCAACCAACCCCCCTTTGGTGAGCGTGATGCGCACTTAATTTATTCCGTGACGGTGACGATTGCAGCTTCTTCCTCTTTCTCCTATTGCATCGTGTCCTTCTCCTAGGGTTCTTGGTTTTTAACCCCATCTTGCCTTTCAGGTTCGACGCACCGAGTTTCCTCTCCCAGTGATGCAGGTATGTAGATTGCTGCTGCTGGACTCTCCCCTACTCCCAGCAAGAGGATAGCCTCTGTCAACCTTCCTTCCCCACGTTCATTTTCCCCCAGCTCATTCCCAACCCTGTTTCGCCTCTCCTCCCTTCTCTCCCGAACCTCAAAACCCGTGCCTAGCCCGTAGGAAGATAATTGCACTGCGTTTTTATTTCGGCCTTGCAACAAACACTGCCGATCGTGCTTGGTCCGTCTGCTCCTGTTTTATTTTATTTTGTACCCGGTACCAGGTATATTTGAATTATTTTTATTTTTATTTATATCGGCGTTCTTGTAACCCCGTACCTCCTCCGCCACACTCTCGTCAAGCTCCGCTGCAATTCCTGACCCCACTCGAAGTACAGCAGTCTATGCGTACGACCAGCGTAAACCTTCCTGGTGGATGATCGACGATACTCGTATTAATAGAAGAAACCGTCGCAAGATGAATTAAAAAAATATACCAGTATATATATATAGGAGAGGAAGAAGAAGAAGAAGGCTCATCCAGCCCCACCAAAGGGCTAGAAAATAGTCCTGGTACCTCAATAAATATACGATGTCTTCCGATGCATCGTTTTCGTGTTGTTATGCTTCCCCAGTATTATCTTCACCCCGCTTGAAGCTTCTTCCACACGAACATAGAGCACCTCTCGAAATGCTCGTTGCGATGGAGGATGGAAAAGCCACCCGACGATATTGGCAGAGGAAGGCTCAGGTGCATGAGGACGAGAAGAATGATACCCCGATAAGAAAATAATAAAAAGGGTATGTCGACCTATACTATCCCGTACACGACGCGTTTTTTCCGAACATCTACGCGGTTGCTCTACAGTCAGCAGGTCCCAACTTGGGCTGACCGTTAGGCAGGCAGACCGTAGCACAAATATGTTTGCCCCCGGCTTCCAACCGGCTGCTGCTTTACTTCGTTTGCCCGTGCGTTTTCGTTTAGGAAGACCGAAGAAAAGACTCGAAGACGAACAGACACATGGAAAAGGATATCTACTTGGTGTACGCCGTCCGAATACAACAGTGTCCACGATCTTTTCGTGGGGCCCAAACTGGGCTGGCTCACCGCATCACAGGTTGGTTTACCACCGACCGCCTACCGACTGCTGCTGTTGTAGATTTTCCTTCACCCCCGTCCTCCTCCTCCCTTTTGCGCTTCGAGTTGTATTTATTGGACCCCGAGCTCGTCGTTCCTGATGTTATATATATGTATCTTCGTGCTCGTATATTTCAGCCCTTGCTCGAAGTCGCTTCACTCGGCCCTTCGTACGAGTTTATCTCACCACCCCCATCTACCCACGTCACGTTGGTTGTCACGATTGATTGTATGTATGTACGCGCTGTAGCACCTCAACCGAGGAGCCTTGGCTATCAGAAGTGTCGTAGATATTGTCTATTGTTTTTGCATATGGTGTCGGTTTTGTGCGGTGAAAAACCACGAGTGATGAGACCAGAAAAAGTATACAGACAGGAAAAACCAAGCATTCACTAACTCATTGTTGTTGACTGTCCAACATGACATAATGTTGTGAGAAAGTGCTGCTGTTGTGGTGGATGGGTGTACGCATCGCACCCGATTGTCTTCTCTAAATTACTCACCTACAACACAATGCTACAACGATTACCCTGGGCTGGGTAATCGATCGGTCTTTCACCCCTATGTGAAGTGGTGACCGAGGTAGGAAGGGTAAGAGAGGCAGATGTTTCTGGCAGCTGGAAAGCAGTCCTTCGCTTATTCTGATCGAGATCTTCATATTGATGCCGAGAGCTGAGGAGATGCTCTGGTAGAGAAGTGAGAGGCGGGGGGGTGCGGGTCGACACACAGATATACCCGTCCCACCCCACGCCACAATGATATGAGGCTTAGATTGGGTAGGCGATTGGTCAACCTTTTACTTTTAGCCCAACGGACTGAGACCCTAACAAATGGCGTCGTTGGCAGGACATGGGTCGTTGGTCGTGAGTTCGAATCTCACGTCCACCATGAAATCGCTTTTTAACGAAACGTGAACTTGCTCATGTCAAGAATCTGAAAAAATACTTCTGGATCCCCAGAAAATGGAACCGCGTGTTGGTGTCACGCGTCGACCCGTATATCCGGTCCGTTCCAGGGGGGGAGAGTGTTATGAGGCTTAGATTGGGTAGGCGAGTGGTCAACCGTTTATCTTTAGCCCAACGGACTAAGACCTTAACAACAAGTTCTGAATTCCTCTTATCTGATGTAGTCGTACAGAAGTTTCCTACGGCTACCGATCGCTTTCTGCTAATAAAAGAAACTCTCACTTTATGGTCCTATGTCCGTTAAGGAACATTATTCTCGTCTATTATGACGGGGGTCCATAGTTAATAGGACCTGTGGTATATACATACCTATATATTTACCGATTTTTACTAACAAAATTTGGTCCCGTCAACTATGGACCCCCGTAATAGTAGCGGGCTATCCGCCCTAGACAACATTCCTAAAATAACGTTACTCTCGGCTGACGGAATATCCGCCGGGTTAGTCCATTCTTTGGATTATTATCGTAGTCGTGAGGCTACAAAACTGCCGACTATATTATCTGTATCTATATCCCATGAGTACTTCACTCATATCACATTAGCCCACCCTGCATTGTCGGTTATGGAGACCACAAGATGGTCGAGAGAATATGACGTAGATCATCCCCAACGACTAGAAAAAGGTGGTCGAAGATGCGGCTTTTCGAAACGAAAGAAATGAGGCTATATATTCCCCCGCACCTCGTATTAAGACCCAAACACTACGAAGGGGTGTTCACTGAGAACAACCGCAAGATGGAGAGTAAAGGAGAAGAAGACATAATCCAAAGCGGAGCCGAAGTAGAAAGCAGCAAAAGCAAAGAAAAAAAAGACGAAGAAAAAGCTGGATACAAGCCTAATCGGAGGCCAGAGGAAGAAACAAAATCCTTGTCTTGTGGACAAGTTCCTAACATGGTAGACATCACGCGAGACGAATGGGACACAGGTAGGGTGCTATGATGGCTGCTTACACTAGGGGATACTAACCTCGGGAGACGGAGCGAACAACGCGGCGTGTTGGAGACCTGTTCGTGGTGTGAACGATACCAGCAAACGTAGGAAGGTAGCTAGCTCAACAAAATAAAACTCAACGACGGTGTCGGCAGGAAGATCCGCTAGACGATCGGCCTATTGCGTGCAGTTCAAGGTGGTAGATAGCCCGAGGTGAAGCACTAGCGTATGTAACTCGGCCAACAAGGATGACATCGAAGGTGATGCCATTTGCCAGAGGGCAGAGAGGCTCGCGGAATACTGGTACATAACAACAGAAAGGAAAAGAAGGGAAGGACAAAACATAATACCATCCGGACCAGGAAACTGACCAAACACTGGACACGGGTTAGGAGAAATCGATTCTGTCAGGACAGCTATGGCCGATTACACTGCGGCTGTCCATGACGATCATGCTGCTTGGGCCCTACTTGGTAAACATGAAAATACAACCGGTGAGCTGAAAACTCGATATAAGGCTACAGTAGTTCAATCACCGTCTTAAACAGGGGTCGGTGGAAACCGACCGAGGTCAGGGTACAACCCAGGCTACGACACGATTATACCTCGGCGTAGTTTTGCCCATAATTGGCGGTAGGCTAGTGAAGAACAAACACAAATGTTGATTACGAGATCGCTGCGACTCGGCGGCCTGATCGTAAGGAGGCTACTCGGAATTGTAGGCGATAAGAAGAAAATGAGAGTTACGGGGCGGGAGAGAGACGGTTAGATCTCCAAACACAGCGAAGAAGCTGGCTGCGGATGACTGTTGAAGCCTAACCCTCAAGAATTGCTCTAAGCTATTGTAGACTCACCAAAGCCAAACATCCAAACCAAATGAGAAGGGTATACCAAGGCTAACCAGGGGGTGGAGTGGAAACGGTGGGGGTTCCGCGGGATGCATCAGAGTTCCTCAGGACTCCACGTGCTAGGCTCCCATTCCCCTGGCGTTGAAGAAACCACAATCCGTACACGGCGTTCCGTGTTGTGGTATAGCGGGCGGGCTGAAGGTCGATGTGTCCGAGTAGATAAGTAAACAGATTGGAAACCCATTGTGGATATCACGCGTAGGTTCGTGTCCTGCCGACGACTCAAAATGTGAAGGTGTTATCTACTGAGCCATAGGTGTGATATGAGTGAAGTACTCATGGACTATAGATATAGTCGGCAGTTTCTGTTCGCTCACGAATAAGAGAATAATGCAAAGAATGGATTAGTGACCCGGCGGGTATTCCGTTAGTCGAGGGTAACGTTCTTTTAGGAATGTTGTCTAGGGCGGATAGCCCGTTAGACGAGAATAATGTTCCTCAACGGAGGTAGGACCATGAAGTGAGAAGTTCTTATATTAGCAGAAAAACGATCGGAAGCAGGAAAGCGCTGTAGGCGTAAGTCAGATAAGAGGAGTTTACGAGAACTTATGGCGTTGTGTGAGACGAGTATATATGAGTATCGAGCCCCACCCCCCTGCATCTCACTCCTCTACCAGAGCACCTCCTCAGCTCTCCCTATCAATAAGAGGATCTAAATCGGAAGAAGCGAAGCTTTGCTTCCCAGCTGCCAGAAGCACTTGCTTCCCTTCCACCTACGCTACCTCGTTCACCACTTCACATCTGACGTCGTCGCATTCAACGAACGCTCTGGGCGAGCTGGGGACTGCAGAGCTTCTCCTAGATCTTCTCGCGATCAAGTGAGCCATCCCTATCCGGGAGGCATCTGGTTTTGAAGTTAACTTTCTTATTTTTCTGATCCCTGTTTCTCGTTTTGTTTCGGTTTTCTTGCTCTCTCGTTCCTTTCTCTTGTGTTCCGAATTGTAGGGCAGGGCAAGGGTTGCCCCACTGTTCCCTCGGGTTTTACCATACAACAAAAGGTTGGCCGGCGGTATGACAATTCTCTCGCGACGTCGATATTTGCCACGTAGAATGTTACTTGTTTGTAGATGCTGCTGTTGCCGCTATTTCGAAGCAAAAAACATAAACAAAACGTCACACTCGCATCGCGCAGATTGCGATGACCTCGACGTGTCGCGAACACACCCACACCAAATAAAACGCTGCCGTGAAGTCAAAGATGACAAAAGACATACAAGTAGACTTTTCGCCGATTAGCGTCACTTACATGCACCCCGTAAACAACACTCTGTCGACCGCACAGTTAATATAAATGTAGCCGCGCAGAACTCGAAAGGCTGGACGCGCCGTGCAACATTTCTACAAAATTCTTCCTAGCAAAAAGAGGGAAACAAGAAGGCAGGCAGTCCTAATCGAGAAGCAACATCACATCAAAAAATCAAAACGTTTCAATACACATGTGAAGAACACGGGAGACGCTCAAGGCGTTCTCTCGCGGCGTCGATGTTTGCCACGTAGAATATTACTTGTTTGCAGATGCTGCTGTTGCCGCTATTTCGAAGCCAAAAACATAAACAAAAACGTCACAGTCGCATCGGGCAGATTGGGATGACCTCGACGAGTCGCGAACACACCCACACCAAATAAAACGCTACCGTGAAGTCCAAGATGACAAAAGGCATACAAGTAGACTTTTCGCCGATAATCGTCACGTACATGCACCCCGTAAACAACATTCTGTCGACCGAACAGTTAATATAAATGTAGCCGCGCAGAACTCGAAAGGCTGGACGCGCCGTGCAACATTTCTGCACAATGCGTTCTAGCAAAAAGAGGGAAACAAGAAGGCAGGCAGTCCTAATCCAGAAGCAATATCACATCAAAAATCAAAACCTTTCAAGACACATGTGAAGAACACGTGAGACGCTCAAGGCGGCGGTACGTCGGAGTCGAGTCGGCAAGGCACAGCTGCGCTCCCCACGTCGTAGTGGCCAGGACGTCGGTAAGGCGGAGGCATGATGGGTCCTTGTCTAGTCGCCTCGATTATCTTCGCGCGTTCTTGGCTTGCGCGCTCATGGTATCTAGCACTACGATATGGTGTCGTTTGTGCCTGGGGAACAGGCAAGGTCATAGACTTTCGAAGGTAGACATACATATGCTGGAAACCCATGATACCAGTCATAGTCGAAATCGTCGCAAGACGGGGTACTCCCCCCGAGTATGCAATCGTACTTCAACCACCGCCCTCTCGAACGCAACTGGGTCACGAAATGGTTCGGAATGGAGTAGGTGACAGCTACGAGGCAGTACTCAACGCCTATCATCAAAATGGGTGACGGTGCTGGTGGCTCTCCGGCGTCCTCGTAGATGTCTACACGTGCAGACGCGAAGAAAACGCGATCTGGGGCGTTGTCCGCACTCCAAGGAAGAATCGACCATGTGGATGTGCTGGTGTGCCGGGCGCAGCTCTCGTCGCAGTGGGGGCACGGGGCAGGTCCAGGAAATGAGAAGTCGGAGGCGGCTCTGGTTAGGAACAAGGCATTGACTGCATCCTGGAATGACTGGGGCGGTCCGTGCGGAATCAAGACTGGTGCGGGATCTCGCCATCGTGTACATTGGGATGCGGTTATCTCGATATGGCCATGGTCTGCTATATGGCAATCGGTAGTGTAGTGCCAGTTGAGGCCGAGAGCCGTCCGAGTGTACATGATACGAACATGCCGTTCCACGACGTCACCTGGCCACCCGCTGTTGGGGTAGAGTTGATTATCAGGTCGAAGGGTGATCGCTTCTTATATGGAGCCTGGCGTTCCCATTACGGATCCTGCGCCCGGTAGGCCGCTACTATTAATACCAAGGATCTTGCCAGATGCTTGAGCCAAAGAATCCTGCATTCCGCCAAAGAATGTGACGCATACCGAACGAAATGATACAATACGTTTAGAAGACACATGGAAGCACAACGTAGTATTTTTGTATATATGGGTACTTGTGGGCGCCGGTAAGTATTGGGGGGTATTATTACGACGAGATGTGGATAGCAGAACAAGCAAGAACTTACCAAGAGGGTGCGTTGGAGAGGCTTGCCGTTAATCATTCAGGCACGCACAGCCGCAAGAGTGGAGAGGAAGATGGCTCCAGCTGGTGTTGCCATGGTTGGGTTGGGGAGAGGGTGTCCTTCCCAAGCAGCTATGGCGGAGGCGATGGCGGCGTTGAAGAAGCAATTGTTGTTCTCATTGGGAAGGCAGAAAAAGGTGAAGGGCGGATGGAGCCGGCGTCTGTTTGTCCGTCGTTGGTGTGGGATGTATAACTAGCCGTAGGACTTGTCGTGGCCGGCCGGAATATAGAGGGATCATCCACAAACAAGGCTATTAATAGTGTAACCCATGGCGGTGCGTGGTGGTGTTGCAGGCAAACGGTGGCGATAGCAGGCATATGCGTACTGCTGTCCTCTCGATTGGCTGTGAGAATTGCACTGCTGCGTAGAACAACAGCAGAGGAGTACAGCAGGTTTTTTTTCTGGTGGCGGTTGTTGATCGTTGTGGTCGGTGTGATTTGGAGTCGGGATGTCATTCATGCTGTACATGCGCCCGTGCCCCCAGCTCAGCCTACTATCCGTCCTCGGTGCTTCATCGTAGGCTCCGATACATGCAACTAGTCATAAATTACACCCCGCATATGCCAACGTGCGCGCATGACTTTGCCTGCTGCTGGTGTGCTGCTGGGCGCCTGCTGCTGCTGGAGGATGAGTAATTTGTCTGGTGGCAGTTGGTCGTTGATCGTTGTGGTGGGCGTGGTCGGGAGTCAGGATACATACATACATGGGTACATAGATACATATATACGCCCGCACCCCAAGCTCTTCCTATTTATCCTCGATGATGCATCGTAGGCTCCGACACTTGCAACTACTACAGGTACAACAGTAGCCAAGAGTACACCCTGGATGTGTCACCTCACGCAGTTTTGCCTGGTGGCAGTTAGTTGGTTGTTGATCGGTGGGCATGTTCGGGAGTCGAGTTACACACACATGCCCCCGCACACCAAGCTTTGCCCATCTATCCTCGATGACGTGTCGTAGGCTCCAACACTTGCAACTACAGGTACAGTAGCCAAGAATACACTGCGGGTGTGCACCTCACGCGCTGGTTTGGCCTGTTACTATGCTGCCGGGCAACAGCAGGTGGCGGTTGTTGTTGGTCGTCGTCGTCGTGGGTGTGGACGGGAGTCGGGATACATCCATGCGCCCGCACCCCAAACTCTACCTATTCATCCTCCGTGATGCATATCGCAAGCCCCGATACAAGCCATCCATAGAGTATACTGCGGATGTGCCACCTCACGCGCATGGTTTGCCTGCTGCTGCTCCTGCTGGGCGGATCGGCATGGCCGCAGCGATGTACAACAGCCTGCTTGTTGTACTCGTAGCACGCTCAATACGATGTCTATGTTCAGCAGCAGCAGTTGTAACGGTACTGTTGGCCAATCACGGCAATTTTTGCAAGATAGTAGCTCTGCTTTGATTGGTGTCAGCTCGAAAAATCTAGTCTGTTTTTACGTTGTTTTATCTTGTAAATATCACTTGGCCCAGTGCCTGTCTCCTCTCATGTAATAATTTTCTGCCTGATTGGAACACGTTCCCACCGGTCAGAAATAAAAAAACGAACAACAGAGCTTCCCTCTTAGCCTTGTACGCCGCTCGCCCGTCTCGCGATCACCTCACCAACGATTGGGTCCGGATAAAGTTTTCCTCCCTCTCTGCCACAGTCAGCGTCGTCGCCCGCTTCGCGTGAAGCCCGGTGCTCACCGTGGCCCTTCTTCGCCACTTCGACAAAGTTGGTGCTCAAACTGCATTGAAGTCTCTTTGAAGTTTAGTTTGGTCGCAAAAATAAGCACCGCTTTAATATTATTTCGCATATCAAATCGACCATTATATCTCGTTTATGGTGGAAGCGGAGCATCACAAGGAGGCCAGACAGAGCCCATTCGTGCTTCCTGCGTATCTCGAGACACACGCGACGCCTAGCCATGCAAACGGCGACGGCGCTCCTTGCAACACCTCCTCTACCTGCTAGCACCCGCTGACACCCGCGGCGGCGCCGGGCTCGCCCGCGGTACCGTGTTCTGACTACACGCACGCGCACGAAACGAAATAAAATGGCTTCAGATTATATATAAGCAACGCTTGACTCGTACCTGGTACGTTCGTTTGAACACGAGTACACACACTGTACAGTACAAGAAGGCGTAGTAACGTAGTGTTTGTTCGAAAATATAAGCTGTACCGGGACATTGTTTGCTTGCCAGAAAACGGTATACCTTGACAGAAAATATCACATGACTTGGGTTTGGTGTGCCCTGACCACCTCGTTTACTTTTCGTACCGTAAACTGGCAAAAATTCGATGGTGTACCGTTTTTTTTGCATTTTTGCAAGTGAGACGGACGGACATGGATGTTTCGCCAAAAAACGGTATACCTTGACAGAAAATGCCATCTTACTTGGGTTGGGTGTACCCTGATGGCCTGATTTGAGTTTTTCATACCGTAAACTGGAAAACAAAGCACTGGTGTAACATTTTTTGTCATTTTGTCCGATAGGGGGTAAACCCTAGGGAATTTGCGTTTCCGAGTGCGTTTACAGTGTAGATCGTGACAAGCTTCCTAGTGGCGTATGTAGATGCTTCTTCCCTCTTACTATATGTGAGTAGACGCTTTTCCCCTCTTATAAGGCACCTTCAAATGGCACGTACAAGTGCGTACAAGCTATATCTGTTGTTCTTTTAGTAGGTACCTGATATATATGTGGTGATATTAGCGGTATGATCGAGGTTTGTTTTCCCTCCCTTTCCCATGTCGGTTTCGACATTTGTTTGTTCTCTCTTTTTTTTCTTTTTTTCCCACTTCCGCCAGGGTAGACAACGTTCAAGTTTGCAGCAAGTTTTATTTTCAAGCGCACCCTATCCCCACCCACTTTTACAAATAATGCAGGGTACAGGCTGCCTAGAACTGCAACACCACAAAGGCTACAAAAACAAGGGACACAACAACTGTTTCTCCCTTATTTTTTGTCCATCGTCTGACAAAATCAGCGGCTTCCTGCCGCTCAAACATGGAACATAACAACTCTGTG
Source organism: Macrocystis pyrifera (assembly GCA_031763025.1). Taxonomy (NCBI): domain Eukaryota; class Phaeophyceae; order Laminariales; family Laminariaceae; genus Macrocystis; species Macrocystis pyrifera. Next base: position 10,486,264 of record JASSKH010000020.1, on the reverse strand, counting down.
GCCCGGGCAGTGACAATTTCTAATGTGGTGAGTACGATGCTGGCCAAATTGAACAATAAATAAATACAACGATCTTTCGCGGCGGGTTGGTGTGTATTTGACCTGCTGCACGGGAGCCGAATGATATTATTTTCCACATTTTTACGTACCGGGGTGCATTTCCTTCCTTATTTCTCCCACTTGTGCTACCTCTACGATATCCAACGTATCTCACATCTTATCGGACCTCGCGACCCCCCGAAATATAGCGGTGCTGCCTGTTTTGCCAAGCAACGACAAGCTGCCCATCGTTTCAAGTAGGGAATGGCCCTATTTTCTTTGCAGCTACCAAATAATGCCGGCATGCTGCAATTGTCTTCCCCCAACTAGACCTAAACGTTTTCTTTACGGGTACTCTGATTGTATCCCATCGAAAAGTCTTGCACTGCCCACGCCCAGTAATCGTCACGACCTGTTATCATTACGAACACTGGCCTTTTCAGACGGAGTTCTGTTCAATTCTGTTCAACTGATATCACTTGAGTGACTCAGGTTCGACTACCGTCCATAAAAAATGCGAGGCGCCTGACACTATCTGAACGCCGTCAACTATAACCACACCCTTCGACGGCCACTATAAGGGGTGGCACACACCCCCTCAACACCCCCTATCGTACATCCTTGCCGTCATACCTTCCTCTCCCTGGGATCGGTTTGCTGGTATTGTAGCCGCCTACGGTGATCCAAGCCTGGATCCATCGGCCTTCTCCATCTTTCATCAAACCTTTTCCCGCTCCAGTACAAGCGTTCCACCCGCCTAAACATGGCCGAGAAAGATTCTCTCTACAACATGCCCGGAGCCCCCTCCACCAACGCCACCAATCCCCGCAAGGCGAGGTATGCCGCAAGGTCCTCTCGCGCTACGGACGACGACACCACTGGCTTCGAAACTTTCTGAGCGATCTCACACTACACCCCACTACACCGGGATCCTCTCCTCTGGGAGCAGGCACGACCAGTACCGAGTCTACCATAAACTTGGAGATCTCCGCACAGGAAACTGCCACCCCTGCTCTCAATCTTCGGCACAACCAAGGCGATTCCACGGCCCTCCGTAACCGCCGCGCGGCCCGCAAAGCCCACCACGAGCCGCTTCTCCTTCTTGCGAAAGAGAGCGCTAACCTCCTACTCGTGTTACCGCCCTCCCCCACCCCTTCCTCGAACCCTTTCGACCCCACCTATGGCACTACAGCTGCGACCGCGGCCACAACGGCCCAATCGCAGCCGTTCGGTCCGCACCATGGGCCACCCTTGACGTCCACCACGATGTATAGGACCACCACCTCCCAGCCTCTCCAAAACCAAACTAGCACCACAACGCCCCAGGCACCAGTACCGACTCGACCCTTGCCTGTCCTCATATCCACTGGGCACAGGCAACCACAGACGTTCGGCTTTAAGCGCAATGGCTGGGTCTTCTTGGACGCCAAGCTCCGCTGGATACAGAGTAGATGCGACCCGATAGCCTCGGATATCTCGATAGCGGCACACCGCGTCTGACGACTGTTCACATCCGACTGCGACCCGTCGATCACCTTCTTTCTCGCCCGCACCGCCACCGAGGGTGCCTCGTCCGAGTTCATCGGGGCCGCCCACACCCTTTTACTCGAGCTACGGTATTTCCACTGCAACGCCAGCCGCGGCTACGTGTGGAACCCAATAGAGCCTCGATCCACTTCGCCGACACCCCCAACCACCCGCCCCACGACTGACACGCCGTCGGCGACACCGCCCCACTCCACCTTGTCAACTCCCACGACGACGACAGCGCCCCCCCCCACACACGAGCGCTCAGATTGAGGGCAGGAGCCACTACGGAGCCCATGACGGAGGCGAAACGTCGCAGTGTCCGGCGCCTCTACGCCGGGGGCGATATGCGCAAGATCACTGCGCTCGTACGGTTTTATGCACGGACAATGTGGAACCTGCCGTCTACCTAGGCATGTTCCTTGCCAGCGTGAAACTCGTCCTCGGCAAGATTCTGATTGTGTGCGACGACTCGGAGAAGCAGTCGCTTGATACACCCCCCGTGGGTAGTGGGATGGGATGCCCTACTCCAAAGGTGCTGCTCTCGTCCCTCCAGGTCATGACATTGTCACTGCCCCGCCTCATCGACGATTTCCTCGTCCAGGTGCTCCAGAAGCTCACCGTCGACGACACCGGACCATCAGAGTTCGACAAGCTCCTACGTCTACTCACGAATCACTTGGACGACGGCATCCAGGGCCGCGGCTTCGAGCAGCTCCACACTTTTGGCATCCCTAATCTGACGGACTTCGCAACCTGGATCCGTGCTTTTACAGAACGAGTGTCCATCGCACAAGGCACGGCGGGGACCTTCAAGCCGAGCGATTCCATGGTCGTCGAGATTGTACGCGGCAACACGGGCAGCCAATACTCGTCCCTCATGCCCACGCCTTATCCGGGCGCCTCATGGCCACCCCGCAGCCCTTCTCGTCGGTTGTCGACATGTGGGCAGCAACAAACAAGACGCCGGCGATCAAGGGGCACCGTTTCCACGCGACTTCCACCGGCGGATTCGTCACGTACTCCTCCTCTCGACCGACCCCAGCGCGGCAGCAAACTCCGCGTGGCCCAGGTACCAACGCAAGGGGGTCTTCCTCCAACCCGTTCATCATTAACGTAGCCCAACAGGGGCACGACCCCCTCTGCGAGGACGAGGCGGACTAGCCGTTGCGACATTTCGAGGAGGTATACATGGTCGCGACCACATTTGACTTTCATACCCCTCCGCTCCTGACACCGCTCCTGACGAGCTCGCCCCGCGCCCAAGCCCTACGCGCTCACCGTAGCCATTGCCTCAACTGCAATGGTACGGGCTACAGTATGAAGACTTGCTCCGAGGGCTTCCTCAACACGTCCGGCATCCTAAATCCGGCACTCGGACAGTTGAACGATGGCGAACACGCCTACCGCCAATGGCAACGGAGGATGCAATCGTACCGCCGTGGACAATACGAGCGCAACCTGGAGCGGAGATCCAACCGCGCCGACAACCACAACCGTCAAGGCAACAACAACAACAACAACAACAACAACAACAACCGCAGCGGAAACTACAACAGCAACCGCTCCAACGAGAACCATCACCGCCACTACCGTGGCAACAACGGGCGCTCCGACAACGGGCGCCATAACAACGGCCGTTTATACGACAACGGCAACCGACAGTCGCCAGGGCAACAGTTCCAACAACAACGCATCGAGCCTGCCCCCTGGTTTTCAGCATTGACGGTGCATACCCCTGCGACCAACCCTTCCGCACCTGCTGCCCCCGTGTGTTCGTTTTATAAAGGATAAACCACTGAGCTACTCAGTCAGCGCTAACTGAGTAGCTCAGTGGTATATCCTTTATAAACGAACAAAAGTACCTTTGGGCTCGATACGGCCGTATCGAGCCCAAAGGTACTTTTGTTCGTTTATAAAGGATAAACCACTGAGCTACTCAGTTAGCGCTGACTGAGTAGCTCAGTGGTTTATCCTTTATAAACGAACAAAAGTACCTTTGGGCTCGATACGGCCTCCCGCCGATAGCATCTTCCGGGGTTGATCAAGCCCCTAATCAGCGCCTGGTTTTTCCTTCCTATTGTCCCCCTCCCTAGTCGTGCGTTCTTTTAACAAAGTGGTTCACTCCACTTGATTTCCCTTTTTACCCACGGCAGAAAAAGCGGAAATACGACGTCTGGCGGGACTCGAACCCCGGACTTCTTTTGTTCGTTTATAAAGGATAAACCACTGAGCTACTCAGTCAGCGCTGACTGAGTAGCTCAGTGGTTTATCCTTTATAAACGAACACCGTGAACATTTGGATGGTCAGCATCAACTGGAACCCACCCGAACCAACGGCAGCAGGCCATCTTCCGCACCAACTGACAAGCTGATGCTGGAGCAACTGCCGCATCTCCACCAACAGCATCTACTGCGAGCACCCGAGGCTCCCAGGACGCACGAGTAAATTACGTGCACGACGCCTCCCCGAACCCTAAACCCCAACGCCCCTCCCCTACCCCAGCCCATTTCCCAGTCACTTGTTCAAGCACTGATCATCTTGTCCAAGTGATTGCCTTGAGGTGTGGGCGGGAGGAAGCCCAAGTCGCCGAGAACCACCGGGATGCTCCCCTGGACGTCTTCCGGCGGTGAGCAACGCTGCTTGCCGATTATTGCCGAGACCCCAGACATTGATACCCTGGGAAATGTCTCGAGGATTACGGCTACCAGCGGTTCGGGTCTACACGAAACTACTGGTTCGTCTACCGGGCCATCGCCCCCAGAGCCTGCCTCAACCCAAAGTGGCCGCTCCATACGCCCTTGTTCCAGCATGCGCACTTTTCTTGTGACAGCGGTTAACCCGCGAACGACGGCATTCCTCCACCTGCCACGGTGTTGACACCACCTCTGCTCTTGAGCTCGAGGGACAATCCCGTTTTTAATACGGAAGTCTCGCGACCACCGTCGAGCAGGGCCTACCTTGAGTCCCTTGGCCCGTCCTCCTCGCCTGCTTCGCGTAACTCGTGGACACGGACCCCAGGTGTGGCATTCCCTAGGGAGTGTTCCCCTCTCCTCCAAACGTTGGAAGATAGGGCCCTTCAGGGTTGTCTCTCCCGGCGTATAAGCCCCGGCGTGGACCGCCCGGTACCTCGGCTTTGCCGAGAGTTCCCCCGCGAACACGAGGGTTGCGGTCAACGCCGCTAGATCGCTGATGACTCTACCCCCGTCGACGCCAGTCGGCGATAGGAATGATTATCGTCGCCCCCCCGCCCCCAACAAAAAACACGCCATCAACTGCACACATCACCGCAGAGGTCACCTCCTCTTTCCACTTTCTCTGGGACTCCACTTCGGTCTTTTCGCAGTGATACCTGTGCGACATCGAACCCGATGTCGTCAGATCCAACTGCGCTGAGACGATGATGATGGCGCAAAAGGCCGCGCTCTTCGGGGATATCACAAGAAGAACGCGGCCTTCTGCGCCATATGCGCGCCGCATCAAAGCGACCCACGACCCGTCCGACCCAAACGCACTTGGGCGAACCGTTTCCTACTTCGACGAACTGGGTTGAGAGCGACACCGCTACAACATCGTCCTCAACATTAATTTCTGCAAGTTCCACCAACACCCGGAGCTACAGCGACAGCTAGCGGCAAATGGGCGAGAAGCACATCGCCGGGGCCAGCCCACCCATACTCATCTGTGGCGTAGGCTTCAACGCCGACGATCCGAATGCCTGCGACCCGACGCTTTGGGGTGGTCGGAACCTGTTGGGAAGGATATTGATGGACGTTTGGGAAAGCATCGGCGCCTATCGCTCCGTCCAACCTCCAGGTCGTACCGTTCTTCACGACTCGGAGCCAACACCCCCTTCCACCGACTCCTCCTGGGTCTTCCCCACCGCCGACAGCATCCGCGAAACAAGCCCAACCCCTTCATGGGAACCACCATACTCACCATATGGGCCACTCCTATCGCCGTCTACCCCCGACGTATACCACAGCCGTCACCATGCCAAGTGTCCACCATCAAAACTGCTGCCCATAGCCACCCCCCTACCCGTTGGCGGCCGATATCGGAGCACGAACCATGCCTACAAGCGGCATCATTACCGTGGACGACGTGTCGTTCACGACGAAGGTACTCGTGTACAGAGGCCCCACCGCCACTACGCTCCGCTGACTCGTAGCACTGCTCAATACCGGCGCGCCCCAGTCGTTTATCACCGCAACCACGGTGGAACAACTGAAGGCCTCGCAGGCTGCTACCGATGCGTGCGAACGGCGCAGTCCCCCCCCGTTCGTGGGGAGGTTTCGGCACTTCAGCCCCCTCTCCACCTCTGTTTCCATCCGCTTAAGCATCCAGGTTATGCGCCTCCATACCCTCACTGCTTCCCTAGTAGTACGGGCTTGCGTAGTTCCTGCAGGAACCATGCATCACCCCATTCTCTTGGGGCGAGATAGCTGAATGCGTTTCGAGCAACGCTCGCCTACCATGCTCCCGCAACAACCCGCCCCCCCCACCACCCCCCCCGGCGAGCCCGCGGTGAGCTCTCCTTGAGTCACCATGACCCAAACGGAGCCTCAGCATTCATTCCCGACGATCGTTCTACTGACGACGTCTACCACCTCGGATTCGCAACAAAGCGATTTCGCTTTCCTCTTCCCCCAAGCTCGTCAAAGTCAAACTGGTGCGTCAGTCAGGCCCTCCAGCGTTTACCGGGAACTATATGGTGAACATGCTCCCGCGCGAGAACCCCCTTTCCGACACGGTGAGTTTCGTCTCCGACAGGTACCAAACAGTCCCACTGTCTGGATCTACCTCTCTCGAGCTGGGCGACCTCCTCGGAACCTCCTGCTCCCCACTGGTACTAGTACCACTTATCACCCTTTGGCACCCTTCCTTGGACCCTCCCCAACCCCTTGAAATTCGATACGTACATGCCCTTCACCACGAGATCGCCCTGGCCGACAAGAGCCTATCCACAGACGACCCCCCTACCGCACCGAAAGCCCCAACCTCGACTGGGACGCCGTCGCCTAAACCTCCCGCTCCTTCCGCCTCAACTGCGAAACTAGCATCGACAGCTTCGGAGCGACCATTGCGGAAGAACTAACCGACGGCTCAGTCCACCACATCTTTTCCATCAGCCGCGCAACCCTGGACCCAGAATGTTAACGGACACCCCTCGACCTCGAGGCCGGGAGAATTGTGTGGGCGATCAGACGCCTCCGCCAACATCTATGGCCCACCCACTTCCAGATCTACCAGGACCACAAGGCGCTCGAGAATATCACCAACGTCAGAGAACCTAACGCCCGTGTCCGGCGCTGGCTAGAGTTCTTTTCAGCGTACACCTGCACGCTCGATTACTGGAAGGGTACGACCAACGGCAACGCCGACTTCCTTTTCCGATTCCTCCAACCAGCTACCGACCCCGACCGCACCGGACGCAACCGCCTCCCTGGCCCCGACACCTTCGGCATCTACCTCATCTGCCCCTGCGACTTCGCGCCGAACGACCCTCCCGGGTATTGTCTTGGGTGGGCTCGTATCCCTCCCTTCAAGACCCATACCAACCATCCAGCCGCTCCCACCGACGACGACTTACGCGACTTCCGCCTATTGGGACCACTTATGGAGCACTCCACCCTTTTCCCCGCAACCCACACCTTCGTCGGACCTATTGCAACCCACGAATCCACCACCAGACAGCTTGCCGGAACCGAGAATGCCGCCGTGAACACCGGAGCTCCTCCAAGCTCGGCTTCCAGGCCGTCCGTCATCTCTCCGCCGTCCACCGTTGGTGCCATGACACCAGCCCTTCCAGGTCTGATATCGTCTCGGACCCGCCATCGTAACGCCGTTGCCGCGGGAACCCCTCGGCCCACAGCCGACTATAGATTTGGACACCGACCACCACCCGTCGTACGCAAACGATCTACACCCACCTATCGTGCGACCACGCCCCCGGCCGGAGCCCAGCCAAGACTTACTCAAACGACAATGCCTCCAGCTACAGCCCCCGCGCCACCCGCACCATCGACGCCACCCAAGCCATTGACGCCGACTACACAAAGACCTACCCCTTCAACAACGTCCTCTCCGCCGACACCAACACCACAGTCAGTGCCCCTTCCGGAGTCCGTTGTCGAATCCGATGACGACCCCTATGCCCTCGCCTGCGTCGAGCACTATACCTACAAATACTGGGCGCGCAAACAACGAGCGGAGCCCCTGTGCTGCGCCACCATCCCCTTCCAGTCGTTGGACTCCTCCGCCCCCACGCCGAACGACCTCCTGGAAAATATGCCCTCGGTCCGGCTCCCATAACCTTCGGAGGTCCTCACTCTTGCCTCCAAAAGCAAGCTGCACCGTACCGACGACGAAACCACCCTCCTGGTCCAACGAGCACCCACAACCCCACCCGGGAACAGCCTACTACCACCTCCCACGGGTCTACGTGCCTATGCTAATGCACCCTTTGGTGCTGAGCACATGCCACGCTACCACCGCTGTACACCTGGGAGTCACCCGAACGGTCCGCATGCTGGCACGTTTCTTTTGGTGGATTGGCCTGGAGGCTTCCGTCAGCTGGTGAATCCGCCGGTGCTTTCAATGCCAGGCGCGGAAGACCTCCCGGCACACCATTTGTTGACCCATCCTTTCTCTTCCTTTGCCCAACGGGTCTGGCATCACCGTCAGCGTCGACAACTTCGGGCCCTTGCCGCTCCCGTCGCGCGGAAATGTCCACATCCTCCTCTTCACCGACCGCTTCAGCCGCCGCACCGATATGTTTGCCGTTTCAGCGGCACAGTTCACGGCCGCCCGCACTGCCGACATGTTTCTGAACGAGTACATCCCTCTCTGGGGGTGCCCGGTTACACTCCTCTTCGACAACCGACTACATTTTACCTTCAAAATTTTAGAACATTGTTTACGAACGCCTTGTCATCCAGAAGGTCAACACCAGCTCCTACCACCCCTGAACCAACGGCGGCGTCGAGCGCGTCAACCATGTGCTGGCCCAAATGCTCCCTATGGGCGGCAACGAACAACAGATCGACTGGGACGTGCTGCTCCCCCACATGTCGTCGGCCTACAACAACTCCGCGAACGCCGCTGCAAGGGCTTGCGCCTAACGAAGTCCACATGGGTCACCTTCATCGCCCCCCGCTCTCGGTCGTCGAACCCGACAACATAGGTCACAAAGCTCGGACTGCGATCACCTGGTCTATATCAACCTCGCCACCGACCTACAACGACGGGCCTATTTCCTCGCCCGCGAACTACACCGACTCACCGTGTCGCGTATCGAGCGCCGCAACGCGCCCAGCATGACCGCCCTCCTAGCACCCCCCCCCCTTCACCGTAGGCGGCTGGGTTTGGGTCTTCAACTCCGCCTCAACCATCCGCCAAGGCGTCCTAAAGGGCACCGACGCAACTGTCCTCAAGACGAAGCGTTCCTCGAACTAGAATGGCCCCTTCAAGGTCCTCGCCACGTATGACCGACGCCCGCCCAACGCACCCCCGGCAATCGCCCCCTTCACGACAAGCTACTTTTTCTCGACCTTCCATCCGACCCTCAGAGACGGGACTCCAAGCCACGCGTCTCCGTCCAACGATGCGAGCCTAGCCGGAACCCCGACGACACCAGGGACATCCCCAAACATCTGCAAGCGGACATCACTACATACGTGCTCATAGCTTCTTCCGCCAAGTCCCCACGTTACCACGTCCCGTCGACGACGTCACTCCTCCACCGGAACGCCTCGAGGTCGAGCAGATCACTGGCCATCAACTCGTACGCGGCCGCGGCGGGGTCATCGCCATTTGGTACGAGACTCACTGGGCTGGACTTCTCAGCCGCTCTTGCGAAGGCGAGATGGACCTCCAACACTTCCGGCGCCACATCCTGCTCTACTGGTCACGATCACCAACAGCACCGCCAGACGAACCGCCTCTACAGCCAGATGCGCATCAGCGCCGCTCACCACGAACTGGCACGATCTCAAGGATAAGTTTTCCTCGCCACCGGCTAGGCCTTGGTCTCTCGCAGCCTTTGTCCTCACAACTTCAGCACCACCATCCTCCCCTGCGGAGCACACGTATGGTACAAGGCGCGCGACGGTCTCTGGTGGCTGGGCAAGATCGCTCACCGCTCATCCCAGGACGCCTCTTCAGGAACTCCGCCGGAACCTTCACCTGGCGGCTCCTTCGTCATGCAGTTCCTGGACGACCCCGGCCCGATCAAGATCGATCTTTTACCCCTATATCTCAGTAGGTTATACCTTCACTTTTGACGTCGTCCAGATCAAGGGTTCGAACCCCACTTCGAAATTTTTTTCTACAGTAACGCTTGCGCGTGCCTATAAAAAACAAATGAACACATCTCCCTGGTTCCCCAGGTAATGAAACGAAGCGGGTAGGTCAGCCTACAGACGTATAGAGTCCAAACACCCCAAAGATCCCGCCGTTCAGAGGGGGGGAGAGTGATATACGGAATACCCTGGGCTGGGTACTCGATCGATATTTTACCCCTATAGCTCAGTAGACAACGCCTTCACAACAACAGCAGTATCATTAATAGTAGTATGAGTCTGGTGTTAAAAATTGGACAATAACAACGGCCTCTGCAGTTAATCATATGGATTTTGAGAAACATCGCTAGGTTTACGTGGGATTATCTAGAATCGAATTTATTTCCTGTTCTAACTGACAAAACGACAAAAAAACGGTGCACCCGTGCGTTTTTGCCATTTTACGGTACAAAATCTTCTGACCAGGAAATCATGGCACATCAAACCCTATTTAGATGACGTTTTCTGTCAAGGTATACCGTTTTATGGCAAAAAAATCATGTTCGTCCGTCTCACTTGCCAAAATGACAAAAAACGGTACACGTTCAATATTTTTGCCAGTTTACGGTACGAAAACGTAAAACGAGGTGATCAGTGCACACTAAACTCAAGTTATATGACGTTTTCTGTCAAGGTGTACCTTTTAATGGTAAAAAGCAATGTCCCGGTATAGCTTTAATTACGAACAACAACTGCGTTTGTGAAGACACGCGCCTTCTTGTGCTCGTGTTCATGTGAACAGGTACGAGTCAAACGTACCTCATGTTTTAAAAGACTTTATATTTCGTTTCATGTGCGTGCGTGTACTCAGAGCACGGCACCACGGGCTAACCCGGCGCCGTCGCGGATGTCAGCGTGTGCTAGCGGGTAGAGGGGGGGGTGCAATGAGCACGGTCGCCGTTTTCGTGGCTAGCCGTCGTGTGTGCCTCGAGACACGCAGACAGCACGAATGGGCTCTGCCTGGCCTCGTTGTGAGCCTCTGTTTGTACCATATACGAGATAAAATGATATTTTTGATAAATAATATTCAAGCGGTGCCTATTTTTGCGACCAAACCAAAGCTCGAACAGAGAGGGAATCAGTCTGAGCACCAACTTTGTCGAGTTGGCAAACAAGGGTCACGGTGAGCACCGGGCTTCTCGCGAGGCGGGCGACGGGGTTCACTGTGGCAGAGAGGGAGGAAAGCTTTACACGGACCGAGTCGGTGGTGAGGTGGTCGCGAGAGAGCGGGCCGGGCGGCGTACCAGGCTAAGAGAGAAGCTCTACTGTTCGTTTGTTTTTTTTTTTTACCGGTGCAAGGTATTTGAATCAGGCAGAAAAATATTACATGAGAGGAGACGGAGATATTTTTTCCTTCCGCGCTTTTTCGTACCGTCGTGTAGCTCAGAGCGCAGGGCTCCGTTGAATCCGAAGGTTGACCGAGACTGCTTGTATTCGTTTCCGCTACCGAGTCGCGCGGGACACACGTTAACGTCGGGACCGGTTTGAGACAAGAGTTTGCGAGGATTGGAATTTCCTTGTGACTCCGCCCAGACAGACAGGTGTGCAATTACCAAAAAGGAGACACCGTTTTAGAAACCGAGAATATTTGTCGGACGGCGAATCTGACCCATTTCCCGGGGTGGTGCTAGCTATCGGTTGTAAAGCTTGTTTGGTAGGCAAGAACAGGATATCTTCGGACTGCAGGATAAAAGATTACTTCAGGATGAAAGGCGAAAAAAATGGAAATTTCTAAAAAAAATACCGAGGAAGCCAACTTTTATTTTTTCATTTCTGGGACGGGTAGATATCACCACGAGGCACCACCTCACATTTTTTTGGGGTCCTAGGACCCACCGTCGCCGCTCACTGTCGCAAACGGGTTTTCAACTATTTCCGCCGTTCTCGGTGCGGATAAGAAATTCGATTTTTCGTTTTTGCAGTGGTGAGACCTACGCCAATGGGAACGCGAACTATCAACAAAAAAAATGAATTCCAAAGATACCCGCCAAAATGTTTTAGAACACGCTTCCTATGGGCATATTTAGACAAAAAAAAAGTTCCCAACATTTGGAAAAGCCCGAAAAAAAAAATAAATATGGGGCCGATGTTGGGCCAATATCGGCTTGAGAAAAACTCAGGCCGATCTTTGGTTCGAAGCGGCGAGATTCCGAGTCCTCGACCGACATCGATCGACAAAACCAACGAATGAGTCATGAATTCTGAACAGAGTGCGCTCGTTAGGGGCTCCGACCCACCCTTGGGTCACCGTCTTCACACAATGGCCAGTGACGTGTGGCGGGCGCTGGCCAGGAGTACGATAAAAAAAACCATTCGCCGCTGGTGTGTACCAAACAGAAGACAAGATTTCTCGATCCCCCTCGAATGGCAAAAAACAGTTTTTTTTTCAGGTTTGGGAGGATACCGCAGGACGCCGCCGGCAAGCTCTCGCCCCATAGAGCATTTATCCACTTTCTATCTTCGATGCCGCCATCTATACTCGTTGGCCTTTCCCGACACCAAGCGGGTTGGCCGTGGGCTGAGTCTATATCGAGATCGAGCATCTATCGTCGCACGAGCTGATCTTTATCAGTGTGTTGACAAATTGCAACGAGAGAATACAAATTGGGTCGCCCGCAGCCGTTAGAAAAAAAAGAAGGAAAATTCAAATATGTTTTCCCTTTTTTCCCACAGCGGCGGTACGAGGATATTTTCGGCTGTTTTTATAAAGCAATATTTTTGAAAGAAAACTTTTGAACTTCGCGTTGTCATTGGCATAGGTCTGAAAGGCGATGCGAGAGCGTATGACACCCAAAATTCGCGAGGTGGTGCTTTGTGGTGACTTCTACCCACCCTAAAAAAAGGACGACAAAAAATGTTTCCTTGGTATCTTTTCATCTATTTCTCTATTTCTACGTTTCATCCTGAAGTAATCTTTCATCTTTAAGCCCGAAAATATCCTGTTCAAGGGATATTTCCGAAGAACAGAGGGGGTGGCTATGTCGAAGGCAGCTCTGCTATCATGGTGAAACGTTGGTGCAAACACGGGGCAGGGCAGGGGCTCACAAGAGACGTTCCGGCCTTGTAGAACGTACATGGTTTTTCCAAGGCAGTGGGCACGGCACTACGGCCTCGTGATGGCAAGCGTACCCTGGTGGTAGTGCTTTAATTTTGGTTTGCATTACCACCAAGGCACGCACTCGGTGCGGCAGTTGGGGGTTGAGCCCTTGCAGCTTCTGTTGCCGTATCTGTACACACTGCACATTCCCCATTTTAAAGACCTACGTTTGATATTGTTATTGCCCTCGATGAAATGCATTCGAGCGCTGTTCTCAGTTTGCTTGCCTCTTTCTTTGTGAAGTCGCAGGTGGAGTCGTTGAGAGTGACGGGAGAGGCCAGTCGGGACCAGTACAAACGGAACCCCAGAGTGCTGTGTTTGGCTCAGGCAGAGCGTCTACTTGTTGACTATCGGTACCACTTGTTATAGTACTCGGCGGGGACATATATCCAGCATCAGCACACGAAGACGGAACGAGCAGGGCACCAGTACCACAGCAATGGGATCGATATCATTGAGATGTAATTGGGGTTGCAGGGCTAAATACAAGACTACTGTTGGCCAATGAAAAACGAAACATGATCGGGGAGAGATCTCCAACAATCAGTCAGAAAGCTGACGACGCTCTCTTGGCCAAAGCAAAACATGTAGGCTGTTTATTACAACAAGTAAACGGCAGATTGACAAGAGATCTCTGTACCGCGAAAGAGATGTTGTTGGCGAAATGAGAACTGAGGTGGATGCATGCTCTAGGGGGCAAGAGCTTGCCGCCGGCGTCCTACGGTATCCTCCCAAACCTGAAAAAGCCGGTGTGTTATTACACATTCGATAGATTGACGTATGTTCAACTTTTGCGCGTACCGAAACATACATACGACGAGGATGGCAAGAAACAAATAAAGGCGAAAAGTTTAAGTATTTCAGCTGGTGCGACGATACGCGATAGACGGTCGATCTCGACAGAGACTCAGCCCACGGGCAACCCGCGCGGTGGCGGTCAAGATCAATTAGCATAGATGACATGAGCTGGATGCATGCTCTAGGGGGCAAGAGCTTGCCGGCGGTACTTCTATTTTCAGTACGAATTAATTTATTTGAAATTCAGGTCCATTTATTTGCTGCTGCTGCTGCTGCTGCTGCTGCTGCTGCGGTACCGCTGCTGTAGTCTACGAGTAAGTACGTATCCACCGAGCGGTGTGCGACGAGTGCGCTTCTCTTGGTCTCTAGGCCCAAACCCGCGCCAGGCGACTGTGGTCTGGACACGGAGAGATGCGCCGCCCGCTAACCGCGCGTCGCGCAACGACGCTATTCAGTTGTGTCACCATCCTATACTCATCGATCGTTCTGCTGCTGTTTGTTGTCGTGGACATCATCTTGAATTCAGAGAGCTTGCCATTTTTCGATACGAAAAGCTGATCACCCAAGTCGTCAGATTCTGTGTCTAGGATAAGAGGCACGTACACTGGGTGTCCTCTAACGTCAGATACCCGGCCAGCAGGACCGGAGCAGGTGACAACTGCTGCCAGTCGGCGGAGACTCCGGGCACACAACAAACCAGGGACGACCCCGGGGACACAGGAACAACACTTCCGTTTCAATTGAGGTGCTAACAGTCGCAGGGCACCTCAGCGGCACGAGCACCTGCACCACCAGTACGACAGGATTGGGATCGATTCCATCGGTTTTCGCAGTTCTAAATACGTCACAGCGCAGAAACCGTCTGTACAGACAACTTACCGGTAGTAAATAGGACCTACGGTACACACAAATACCTATATACTTCCCTATTTTGACTAGAAATATTTGGTCCTACTACTATGGTCCCCTGTCACAGTAGTTTGCTGATATCAGATGCTGTCGCTGTTGCTGCCTACCAGGCTACCAGGTACCAGGTATTTGATAATTATACTCCGATTTACTGTAGGGCAGGAAGCGACCCTGCCGAAAAACGTCACCGAATATATTGCAAACCCCATGGGTCAAGACAATGCAGCCATAAGCAACCTTGCACGGCCGTTTGCGCGCGGCGGACAACGACCTCAAAAACGCCGTTAGCCAACCACGTTGAGCGAGCCATTGTTCTTCAAGGTGATCCCACTTTTGTTGCGATCGATGCGCTGTAGCCAATTTGCGAAATATTTCGTTGCTCGTACCGACTCTGGCACGAGTGTCTACAAGCGACTGTCCCCCCCGGTGAGGCTGAGTCTCGTAGCTCAAGGCGCAGGGCTCCGTTGAACCTGAAAGTTGGCCCAGGCTGCTTGCAAGTGTGTCCGCTATCTAAGTGCGCGGTATACACGTCAACGTCGGGGGCGGTTTGGGACCAGATTTTGCGAGGATTGGAGTTTCCTTGTGGGTGCGGTCAGACAGACAGACAAGATTGCAATTACCAAAACAGAGACTCAGTTCTACAAACTGAGAATACTTCGGAGCGCGTGATAGAGTCGTGCCCTTTTGTTGGACGCCAAGAGACACGCTGCAGGCGAGCTCGCAGACTGTAGGCGCTTTGCATTGTGTGTGCGGGCATATCTGGGCGGCATGGTGTGGTCGCCGTCAATCGACGTCGCAACGATGTATCGTGCCATAGTTTCTTTCGTCGATACTGCAGCAGTAGAGCATGCTGTAGTGACGGCCTTGCGGCAGAAGAACATGCAGTAGTTAGCGCTGGGCAGAGGTTCGGGTAGAGAAAAAGCAGAGTAAATTGTTACTTCACAGCACAGGCGCGTCGAAGCTGCCTGTACTAGCGATCTCACATGCAAGTAAACCCCTATACCATACAGTACAAAATCCAATATCCTGTTGAGTCGTTCTTGCACTTCAAATATCCTGACGTGTCTTCTCAATTACTGCTTCATACCTAGTATTCGCGTAATCTAACTCTCCGTGATGAGTACAGCAGACTCCCCTTACAAACTTTAAACACAACTAAATTCTATCAACAACTACTGCATGAAATGCCAACAGTGTAAGTCCCCATTAAGCTTTTTCTTAAGAGTTCCATTCAACCTTTTTTGGCGTCACGCCTGATTTCGGAAAGGGGAGGACACTGATGACTCTGAATCACCGCGACCGCGAGGCTCAGAACCTGTCGATACTACAGCAGTAGATCATGCAGTAGTGACGGCGCTGCTGCAGAAGAGCATGCACTAACTAGCGCTGGACACACGTTCGGGTAGAGCATAACAGAATGAAATATAATCTCACAGCACAGGCGCGTCGAAGGTGTCCGTACTGACGTTTTTTTATCCAAGTAAACCGCCATACCATACAGTACAAAACCCAATATCTTATTGAGACACTCTTCCACTTTAAGTATCCTGACTTTCACGTCGGGAAAGCGACTTCTCGTCGGTGTCTGCCCACCTTTGAAGCCCGTAATGTCCGTCTGGGCTGACTCGTTTACCGTAAGACTGTAGCACCCTTTGGAATACTTTGATCACAAACATGTACTCTGTGGTACAAGGTGAAACTATTGCACCGGTCCTCGAGAGGCAGTGGCACCGCAAGACTATTTGTTTCATACAGCTTATTAGACGCAAGAAACGCAACCGACCACGAACTATCTCTAACGTTTTTCTGGTATCGCTTTGATAAGCTGCAAGAACACTGTCATTCCCTTTTGTAGCGTGTCTAATAATCCGATTCGTATTGCTACCTGTCCCATAAACACGCCGTGGTGATATTATTCGAATGATAATACGAATAAATACTACCGAATCGAGCGAGAGCTTTGATATCCTGTTGAAGCAGTATCATTTTCCAGGTGTATACTCCGGGTGATTCCGGCCATCTGCGAAGTGAAGAGAAGTTTAATTTGTTTGAAGCATGCGTCAAACTGTATGATTGACAAACGCTACCGCGCAACCACCTTGACGTTTTCGGCAGCATCAATCCTTAGTCCTGTCGTTTTCGGGTCAGCTCTTGCTTTACTACAGTAGTTCATCGGAAAGCGTAAAACTGCAGTACAATAAGTGGTCACACACCTCTACAACCAGTCCGTCCAACAACGAGGAGTATCTCAAAGGAGAAACCACATTTGTACTATTCCTTTCTCGTGCCACGGCATATTTTCGACTCAAATGTGTCAAATTTTCGCTGAAGGCGTGCTGCCACCACATCCGCACCCTTATACAGTAGCGACTCGTTGGATGGAGCGCGCGGAGCACCCGCTATTTCGACAAACGATTTAGTCAGCAGTGTAGCCAACTTTCTATTCGGTGCCAGAATATCCGAGACTGCAGTGGACCGGTCGACGTCGCCAAGATGATCAAAGTCGTGACACACCACGAATTCCGAGCCCAGTTCCGCGAGCAACGAGTGAACCACGGCGATATCTGTCATCAAGATTTGCATGTACTTCATGTACTTCTTCTCCGGCGTCGATGGTTCGTTGTCATGTAGATGCCTGCCACAATTTACAGTATCCGGCCCATTCGTTGTAGAGCGACCGGGCAGCATCAAAGGCACAAAGGATGTTGGTATGGAGCTCTACGAAAACACAGCGTTCATATTTGTCATTAAACCGTTGGTGCGTTATATTGACCATTGCATACAATACTTGAGTTGTACTATAGAGCAACGTGAAAATACGGAAGCCTTACTACATTTTTAATTCACTCGGGGAGCTAGGCAACATGTACACTGTGACACACAATGGTTTTTAGGTCAAATAAATCGCGAACACGATAACCAACCTGAGTGGTCATATGTAGCTCATTCACTCGCAATATCTAAGACGGCATCGAAGCAGTTCATTACTGTGTAGACACCCACATAAATCAATTGCGCGAGGGTATCTACGGCAAGTCTAAAATAACACGGGGCAGTTGACGCCAGCTATCTTCCAATCAAATGGCTGAAATAACGCGAACGACGGGAGCCATCTTCCAATAAAATCGCTGTATTAACGGGAACCACGGGAACCACGTGAAATCACGCCGCACACAAACTAGAAACTAGAAGAAGAAAGTCACAGCTCGCAGCTCGCACACCCGCAGTCACGCGACGATTGACCTTCGATCTCGACATATACTCCACCCATGGTCAACGAACTTGGTACCGGGCAAGGCCAATGAGTTTAAATTATGGCCTGGGAGGTACAATTGGAATCCGTGGTCTAGGGGGCGAGAGGTTGGCCGCGGCGTCCTATGCTCTTCGTCAGAGCTTTCAAAAAGTTCTGTTTCGTGCCAACGGAGAGGAATCGAGAGTTTTTGTCGTCTGTTTTCTACATACCAGCTGCCAAATATGTCTTTAGTAGACGCCTGGCCCACCCACGCCACATATCACCGACCGAGGTGTGAGAACTGTGATACTAGTGTGGGTCGGAGCCTCTAACCAGCGCACTTCATTCAGAGTTCGTGACGTAATCGTTGGGTTTGTCGATCGATGTCAAACCTGAGAAATTGTCTATTTTTTGCCATCGGTGTGGGGTAGAGATTTTTTGTCCTCTGTCTTCTACAGACCAGTGCCAAAATGTGATTTTATCAGACGCCTGGTCAGCCCACGCCACATATCACCGACCGAGGTGTGAGCACTGTGACACTAGGCTGGGTCGGAAACCTTAACCAGCGCGTTCCGTTCTGATTTCATGACGGTGTCGTTGGTTTTGTCGATCGATGTCTGCCGAGGATTCTCATAAAGGTTGGCTCTAGTCGCTGGGAATGACTATACATCGCTCCAGTATCTGCCAACACAGGGGTTTTGCATACATTGCGCGGCGCGCAATTAAAGTCCGCGTAAGCTGTCCCGTGACGTATAAAATTTGCCCAACGCCCAGATTCCAAAACCTTAGTCGGGGTGTGGTTTGTGCGTCTACCGCAACCATTGTTAGACGATAGTACCAAGAAAACATGTTATATTGTTAATTAGACATTGGCCGTAAATAACATCACGATGCAAACACAACCTCTGTAGCGCAGCAATGTCCTATCAAACGTTGAAAGACAGAATACGGGAAAGGCGATCGGCAACCTTTGGTTTGGGCGTGTTTTAAGCCGCACGGACAAACAACTTATCTCAACTACGTTCAATCCACATTTTGTCGTGTGACGCAACCACCAAAACATCTACGGTATTATCAAGTCTAGACTACCATATGTTTTATTTAAGCCAAGCACTTGGGTGTACATATACCAAACTGGTGCGAATATCGTGTACTGTGGTCTTCACTGGCCACTTGAACTTAACACACTGGTGCCACTAGCGCACCCGTCACAAAAAAAATGTACGCACCCGTGGCGCGTAAATCAGAACTAACCTATGATCTGACATATTGGAACCACACAAATTATCTCATACTTCAAAATTGAATAGTTTTTGTGAACGAACCTCACCCCGCCCTGTCCAGGTCTCTGAAGACGGGAGATATCGGTATAGGCCTGGTTTGGGGTGAGCGGACTAGCTCATTGGTGTCGGATATTATAGCTACACTTCCGGTCTAGCCCATACCATAGGTCTGGGCGTTTGCAGAATTATGACGGAACGAATTGATTTTGAGGAAATTGAAATCTGGGCCAGGACCATAACGATGCCGTGTGCCTCACTCACGTTTGGAATTCCCTATGAATGGTGTTAGCAATTATGATATCCTTGACAGGTCGCCGTAGGTATAGCACTCGCAGATCTACCCCCTCTTCTTCCGCTACCTCCGCCAGCAGTCGCAGATCCAAGTACCTCAGTGCCTTATTTGGACCAGTGCCACTGGGATACGAGTGAAAAAACGGTGTGCGCCAAGCGTGTGCACTACCGTCCCTGGCAATTGCAGTGTCGCCCCGCGCTGCGCGAGTTTACGCATATTATCCTTTGCCCGGCTCAGTGTCGTGCTGTAGTGGTGTGCAGATCGCCCCATTGAATAGTTAATGGTGTACAAGTCACCCACGGCGTCATGTTTCTTGTTGGAGATTTTTACCAGGTCTGGATTGGTCTTGAACATGTTGTCCAGGACCTGGCCAACGCAGTGGTGTCCCGTACCCTCAAGTCCAACCACAAAAACGAGACGCATGGTGGAACTAACAACTGTTTTTGGGACGACGAGCGTGCCACTTGGTTCATCCGTAACATCCAAAGATGTGGCATTCACTGCCATGCTCAGAGCCATCAATGTTCCAACGAAGGTGCTGAACGTTGATTTCATGACCACCGAAACTTTGCCGGAGAAACTGCTGCAAGCGCCGTCGAGTCACCCAAGAGTATAGCCGCCTCGATCTTCACCTGCAGAAGAGTAAACGAGTTGCGCCGCGTTAGAGCACCTACATAGCCCCTCGACTTCGGCAACGATAACTGAGCCCACTCATTGAGATAGAATAGCTGCCGCTAGGGACTCACGCAGCAGAACCTTCGTAACTATGGTTATATATAGCGCTGTAGGGGTGTTCACGCAGATTAAGCATAAAAAAAGTAAAACGACCGTTTACACATGATAACATACTGTAGTTTCCCCTATATTCTAACCAGAAAGAAGAAAGTGGTGACAACGTAGTCGCCAAAAACCCAGGTTGGGATCTTGCAAAAAAAAAAAAAATGTACCGTAGCGGGTGGACTACCTAGTACCAGAGAAGCGAGCGGGCGCACTACTGCACAACACTGGTCACAATACTACACAGATTCCGACACCACCCCCCTACGCGTTTAGTGTGCGAGGGGAATAATGCCAATGTTTGATCGTGTGGAAGATGTGATAGCTTCGTATTCGTGAGGGGCGAGGTGGCCTCCCAACAAACAACCTTATACTGCTCGTACCCCACCCGAAAGAAAAGAAGCTGGGTGTAGCTGGAATCACGAAGTCAGGACCACAGACCCGACTGAACATCCACAAAGAAGACCACACAGAAACACTGCCCGCCTGGTCCGGCCGCAACGCTGGCAGTCGAAACACTATACTGATGCATTCTGGACTCGCGGTGCGGTAGTTGCCGCAGTCGCAGTGGAAGATGCGAAATCTGCCATTTTCATTCGTGATGTCTGCTGTTGTTGGTTTTGACCATAAAAGAAATATCAGACTTCGGTGAAGGAGCGGTCCACTCCGCCTTCCACAATAAAAAAATATTTTCACACTTTCCGAGAAACGAGGAAAAACTATTACGGGGGAACATAGTGAATAGGACCTAGGGTACACACAAAAAACTATATGTTTACATATTTTTACCAACAACATTTGCTCTTATTTACTACCTAATTTTTTTTCGTCTCCGTAAAAACGTGTTTGCCGTTCTCAAGGGCTTTAACATTGCTGCATGTAAGGCTCACCGACCAATTCCACGTTGCATGTCTTGAAACAAAAAAGGATGCAGTACTATTACAGGGGTCCATAGTTAACGGGACCAAATTTTGTTAGTAAAAATAGTGAAATATATAGGTTGTTATGTACACCATAGGTCATGTTAACTATGGACCCCCGTAATAGTAATATTAATTAAAAATACAGAACGAAAGGGTCACCCGGCCTACAACGTCAAGTCAGCCAAATAAATTACCGTAAGTTTAACACTTTCGTGGCTAAAGGAGACTAAACACTCAGAATTTGACTAGACACTCAGAATTAGACACGGCAGCGCAGTGCTCTAAGGGTTGAGGGTGTTTAGTGGCAGCTCGCCGCTCGCCTGGAAGACAAATACGAGCGCAGCAAAGGGTGCCGCCTGATTCCGGTATCGCGAGCAACTCACCGGGAAGGCACTCGACCTACAGTATGTGCAGCTGCACCCTTCACTAAAATTTGTGCAGGATGCGGGTCCTATTGGCTAAGGCGGGTATTTCGGCCGCCCAGCGTTTTGTTGGGAAAATGCCACCAAAACACGCGGCGGAGCCGCGTGACTGCTTCTGTTGACCTCGACCCCCCCCCCGAAGGGTTCGGCTTGGGGTTCGGGTTAGGGTCAGGCCTGGGGCTGGGTTGGTCTGGGTCCACGTGGTCCCCCGTAGTACTGTAATACTATAACCGCTATAACCGCAAATACACACAAACTCAAGACAAACGACTTGTCAAAAATAGAAGCTTTCCGGGCACCAGCCATAATCTATGACGGCATCTTCCTCTAATCCGTGTTGCTTCGTGTGTGCAGCAGCTATCTGTTCCCCTCAAGCATGTACGGTGTGTACCACTTGTCTTCTGTTAAATTTCAGCATCCTTTTGTTTTTCCCCTCTTGTAGGTTTACTGATATTTTCTGGTCGGGCTTGCGTTGTTTCGTTTTCGTATGCTGTGCGTTGGTATTTCGTTGGCTTTCCGCATCAACTTGCATTTTTTTGGGGGTCTCTTCTCTTCTCAGTATGTCACCACATAGTTAGCATCTCTCCACATCGAAGAATAAAGACGGACTCTGAGTTTAGCGACTAAATGGGGCAGAAATGGGACCTTGGCGTGGAGACAACACACATAACAGACGGAGCGTGGATGCGCAATTTTTTCTACTCAAGCCCATGAATCGACACGGAAACTAGTTGTGTTGAATGTCGACGGACACAAATAAACAGTTGGATAGGACACACGCACACACGATAACAACTCACCCTTCTCAGCCTCGATACCCACGTGGGTATCAAAAGCTCGACTGCTAGACGGCTTCAAGTCCGCAAGTGCAAACCATGCACGCACCTAAAATAGGTTTACCACATTCAGCAGTGTCAAGATCTGTAAATATTACACTCACAAGCAACAGGTTTTTCTAGTCGGCGACATCCAGCACAACCAGTGTTTGTGCCGATTCATTAGTCCTACAGGGATGCAAGTTTCGATCTAAAAAACTCTGACACGGAGATTTTACATTGTTTGAAATCATGACTTAACACTTTCGGGTTGGTTCCCACCAGTCTATACCAGCGCAATACCACTAGTCTAGGATTCCTTACACTGATTTGGAGAGGTAGTAAACTCTCCAGTATACCAGCGCAGTCCCACCAGCCTAAGATTCTCTACACTGATTTGGAGCGGTAGCGACCCACCAATGTACCAGCGAAGTACCACCACAGCCTAGGATTCCGTATACTGACTTGGAGCGGTAGCGACCCACCAGTATACGAGCGCAGTGCCATTATCCTACGCTTTCCTACACTCATTTTGAGCTGTAGCAACCAACCAGTACCTAAGGCGGTATCATGAGTCTGGGATTCCCCGCAGTGGTTTGGAGTGGTAGCTACCCACCAGTGTACCAACGCATTGGCTCTGTGTCCTGTTTGGTGTGTGCTGTGCATTGGGTGTGCGCTCCCTGTGCTGGGTGCTATTTGCCGTATCCCGTGTGCTTGCTGTTTGTGTTTGCCCAGTGGCCTGCACGCTCTGGGTATTTGATGCGTGATGTGTGTATTTGTTTATGTCAGCGTACCATTCACATTGCTCGTTTTCTTTTGTGCCATCCTGTCCTGCTAAACTACTACTACTGCAGTACGTATGCATACTAGGTGCAGCTCAGCTGTTAATCGTCTTATATATACAACAACACATGCAGCACGTATGCCGATATGCCCGAAAACGTACAGCACCAGCAATAGTTTGCCTCCGTCAAGGAACAGTATATATGGGCTGGAGACATAACAAGACACAAGAAACCAGACCCGGGCTGAATTTAATGCGTGAGAAAGGGGCGCGTTATCAGCTAATTCTAGTTAAACAGCACACATCAAACAGGGCACAGAGCCACAGTGCTGGTACATAGGTGGGTCGCTACCGCTGCAAATTAGTGCAGGGAATCCTATGCTGATGGTACTGCGCTGGCGTAGTGGTGGGTCGCTACCGCTCCGCATCAGTCTAGGGAATCCTAGATCGGTGGGACTGCGCTGGCGTACTGGTGGGTCGCGACCGCTCCAAATTAGTCTAGGGAATCCTACACTGGTGGGACTGCGCTTGTACACTGGTGGGTCGCTACCGCTCCATATCAGTATAGGGAATCCTAGACTGGTGGGACTGCGCTGGTATATACTGGTGGGAGCAAACCCGAAAGTGCTAGGTATGATTTTTTACACGAAACAATGAAATTGGTTTCGTAACTACTATGGCCTCTGCCAGATGATATCAGCAAGAGGGCTTCCAGCGAGGGACTCCACCAGTCTCGCTGGCCTCGCACTCAGTAAGTCTTGTTCTTAGAGCTTGTATTATCACGGAGTGATCCTCATCGGACCACGAGCCAGGTGGCTAGGGGACATCACACAGGATCCCCGGCCACTGCTCCACTCACACATGCGATTACACTGAAACCTCCACGGCTTGGTATCTTTTGGCTACAGCACCCCCAAAGCGAGTTCACTCGACACGAACGAGCTTGAAATGCGTGGCGGTATCACTCACCCACACACGCGGCACCCCCAAAGTCTTACACCAGGCTAGCAAATGCTTCGCTGTGACCTCGGCTGTACAAGCCTCGGCCGGTTCCAACGCCACGTAGTTGGACAAATCATCCATGATGACCAAAACATATCGGAAACCATCCTCATCAGGCAGGCCATCGCTACCTTCGGGCCCGCTGTGGCCAACATACAAAAAATCAAAGTGCACCACTTCTCCCGGAGCGGTACCATGCACCGTGTCTCCGTAGGGACGAGGAATGAGTGCACCTGCACGCGTGTCTACACAGTGCAAACACTGGCGAACGAATTCGCGAACCTGAGAATCCATGTGAGGCCAAACACAATATTCCTTCAGGCGAAACAAAGTCGGCGCCACACCACGGTGACCAGCCGAGCGCATGTGCGCGCACACCATCAAACGAGTTTGAAGAGCAAGATCATCCGGCGGAATCCACAAGACGTCACGCACCCCAACACGCACACGAAACAAACCATCATCGGCCAAGGTAGCTTGACCGAAGGTTGTCGAAAATTCATGAACACCAACGCCGATACGAGCGACAGACCTTTGTTGCGAGGCACGAATCACATCCAATGCGGGAAGCGAATCGTCAGCATTACATGGGCTGTGCACGGCAACCGAACGAACAGGCACCGTAGGAACTTTGACCCAACGAGACAACAGATCCCCCCAACAGTTTCGATCGCCAGGGATGTGTTCGATTGCATAGCGGTATTGTCCTAAAACACCCTTCCAATTCTCTAGGCGTTGTGCCATGGTCTTTGTGACCGTCGTGACACACTTCTCCGGATTGAAAATGTACTGCAAGTTTCGATGATCAGTAAAGATATGAACACCACCCCAAAGCAGGTATTCGAGCCTCCGGAACGTATTAACGATCGCAAAACCTTCTTTGTCGACAGTCGCCCAGCGCAACTGCGAACCTGTGAACGAACCACTCAGAAATCCGAGAGGCTCGTGAGACATGCTTTCCAACGCCAATCCACTGCGAAATTCGTGTTCAGGCACTTGGGTGAGAAAACTACCCCAATGGAAATCAGAAGCGTCAGGAAACATCAAAACAACGCACCCGGGACGAGGATGATGAAGCGGCACTGCTTGCGCCACCAAACCCCGTGCGGCATTCCACGCCCGCACCCGATCCTCCGTCCACGCGGTATCCTTGATGACACGATTGCGCGCCACTCGCTTAGTCCGACGTGTAGCCCCAACAAGGAGCTCCTCCAAAAAAATCACGTAACGGTGCTACCGTTTCCGCTAAACGTGGTAACGATGTACGCAACCAGTTGACAGCCTGCAAGAATTGCATTAGTTCTCCAGCGTTTTCGGGACGACGCATTTCACTTAAACCTTGCACTCGAGCGGGGTCATGGGACACGACACCATTGGAATACACCTTACCACACCAGACCAGTTCACGAGAGAAGAAGGTACACTTGTGGGCGGCGACAAACAGTCCAACATTCTCCAGGCGTTCAAGAATGTCATCAAGCAGCTGCAGAAGAGCTTCTTCGGTGTCTGCGAAAAAGAAAACGTCATCGACCCAAACTTTGCAATCCAAACCACGCAACACTTCAGTCATGACACCTTGGAAATAAGAAGTCGCATTCAAAACACCTTGGGGAACACGGGTAGGCGTGAACAAACCGTCGCTTGTCGCCATGGTGAAGACGTCTTGCGCCTCCGGAGCCAAAGGCATCTGCCAGTACCCTTGAAGTAGGTCCAGCTTGCCGAAGAAAAACGCGCCCCCCCAGCAGATCTCCCATGTCTTCATGGTTGGGCATGACGCCCGGGGACTTCTCCACCTGTGCGTTCACCCGCCGAGTAGTCGCTCACCAAACGGAAAGAGTCCTTCTTGGGCACCGCCATCGCCGGACTCGCCCACACCGCCTGGATGTTGTGGTAGACAAAGCCAAAAAACACCAAAGCAGCAATGCACTTCGAGAGCCAGTCCCTTTTCGTCGGTTCGTACCGACGTGGCGTTGCCTTGACAGGCTTCGCCTGTTGCTTCAGCTGCACTCGCATCGGCTCCACTTGCGCTGGCGGATCACCACACAGCGCACGGCGAAAAGCACCCACGCGACGAGCCAAAATTTCGCGCAAACGGGTTGCTCCGCCGACGCTTAATCCACTCTGCTCTGCCTGCTGCACGCTGTCCTCCAACGCCCGTTCTCGGGCCGTCCGCTCCTCCTCCGGATCCATGAACATGTCTGGCCCCCGGTCGACCAAATGTTCCACCGCCTTGTCCTCCGGAGCATCCACCGTAGCCTCGGTCTGAAAAGCACGCACGGAAACCGTCACTCTGCGCGCCGCAAGGTAACTCGGAGTCTCCACACCGGTCGATACCGGCACTGCGCGAGGGCGAAGCTTCTCCAGAGCTTCACGGTAGACGTCGATGCCAAGAGCTTTCATGGTAGCCATGCCAAACAGAACGACGTTATCTGTACCAGGCATGACCGCGAAAGTGATGGGCTCCAATTTCACCGCTCCCCACGGCGTCCGTACACTCACGGCAATCGGCACCGTTTTGTGCGTGACCATCACTGAAACACCCGTAGCGGTTTTCGCCTGCTGCGGGCCATTTTCGAACGGAATTTGCAGATCGGCGCCGCCGAAATGCGAAGACAGCTGCTGAAGTAAGCCGACACCGATGGACGTGAGCGCCGACCCCGAATCAAGGATCACACGCGCCATCAGCGAACCAACCGACCCTGGCAAAGAGAGATCAGCGCGTAAACACTCAGCGCTGCGATCGACAGGCACTTCACCTGCCGTTGAACTCTGGTCGGTACCAAGAGTCACCTGACGCCATGGCTGCCCTCCTACAGCCGGCGCCGAAGAAATAGAATCGGCGGTCCACCCCGACCAAGACGTCGAATATACAGACGGTTCCGGCGCTACCGCCCCTGCAGCAGCACCAGACACTGACTCCGCCCGCTCGGTGGATGGCGAAGTTCTCGCTCCAGCAGCACCCACCGATGTTCCAGCTCCTCCAACGTATACAGCTCGGCCGGCAACAGACGAACCAGATCCCGACCCAGCGGCTCCTGCCGCTGGCGCACCAGAAGTTGAAGAAGCAACAGCAGAAGTTCCACCGCCCGCTGTCAATTGATTGCCACCACGGCCACCGCGCCCGCGTCCATGGTTGAATCTGCCCCGGCCGCCATTGCGGCCCCCGCGATACCCTGACGACCCGCGCCCACCACTGCTGGGAGCTGTGCCGCCACCGCGAGCTTTTGGGCAATCAGAAACATAATGGTTGGGATCACCACACTCGAAACAGACGCGAACAAACGACTTTTTCGCGGACTGCTGCTGTTTCGGTTTCTGCTGCTGTTGGCGTCGCGGTTCAGCTGCCCCTGCAGCATCTTTCCGACCATACGCCTCGATGAATTTCCACTGTTCTGCAGCAGAAAAAATTTGGTCCATGACCAATGCCGGGTCCTTCTTCCACCCTGCAGCGTACGTTAGCTGACCTTTTACGTACTTTTTGAACTCGGACGGCCATAAGCCATCCACCAACGCCATGCTCACAAATTCCGCCGGTCCGGGCAACCACGAACGGTCCTGCGCGCGGTACATGGCATGCACCGCGTGATTCTCCGCAAAATACTTTTCCATAGCGGAGTTTACCATCATCGCGCGGTCTTTGACGGATGTTTCACCGCCCTGCTTTTCATCGCGCCTCATTGAGAGAACGCGACGCAAGTCCGCTGCCGCCCGCGAGGTGTCAAATCTGTTGCTGGTGGTTGTGTAACCGGCGTGCTGCCTAACAGCGTCCAACAACTCCGAGGCGGTCATCGTAGTCTGATGCTTGTAAAATCCCTCAAAAACACCGATGAATGTAATTGGGGATAAGCTGGCCCATGCTCACTTTGGAGTGCTGAACCACCCCCCTGAGCGTTGGCGAGCTGCAGCCGTTCCTCATAATCGAGGTACGCTGCGTAAAAAACACGAGAGGCCTGCTCGGTCCACACCTCTCCGTATTTCGGTGGAGTCAGAGACTCCCCTACCACCAGCGGCGTGCTTGCCGTGTGCGCCATAATCCACAGCAGTCCACCTGGACTCTACTGTAATAACGGAGAAAAATACTGCCGCCTGACCTGTGCGTCCTCCAGCTCCCGGAGCGTCCTCCCCTGCTGTGCGCTTCAAGCCGTTTCGATCCGTCCAACGGGCCAACTGCCTTCCCAGCTGTGACCCAATACTCCGCAGCCGAAAAACTCCTCCAACAGAAGTTCCGCGAATATCTAGATATTATGGCCTCTGCCAGATGATATCAGCAAGAGGGCTTCCAGCGAGGGACTCCACCAGTCTCGCTGGCCTCGCACTCAGTAAGTCTTGTTCTTAGAGCTTGTATTATCACGGAGTGATCCTCATCGGACCACGAGCCAGGTGGCTAGGGGACATCACACAGGATCCCCGGCCACTGCTCCACTCACACATGCGATTACACTGAAACCTCCACGGCTTGGTATCTTTTGGCTACA